>VZTX01023847.1:0-19111 GCA_013400915.1 Pardalotus punctatus
CAGTACATCCACACATCGTGATGAGGGAATGTTGAGGATCCCCATCAGCTCCATACAGTTAAGAGCACCCACTTTTCATCCGTGCCCTGGGCAGTGCTGGGTGTCCAGGTTCCTCCCTATATGTTCTCCCATGGCTGCACCCCGCACCCCTCGCTGGATGGAGCAGCAGCGTTGCCCGTGGCAGTGGGGAGGACACACAACCCTGCTCCAAGGCCAGCCCCAGCACCAGGGAGAGGGGAGCTCCCAGGGGCACTGCTCACTCTGCCCAGCCCCAGCACCAGGGAGAGGGGAGCTCCCAGGAGCACTGCTCACTCTGCCAGCGTGGAGATGCCAGAATGCATCCAGAGGACAGCACAGGGATGTATTTATAGGTCACTGCTGTTCCCCAGGGTGCAGCTTACGGGCAAAAGGGCTGAAAGAGGCTGAGGGATTCCCCACTTGGGGTCTGGTTTGGTTTTGGCTATTTCAGTCTAAAATTTGGGCTGAAAGTGGCCATTTCTGAGCCAGATCTGACATCTGGGTTTCTAGAACCTTTACTGCACTCGGCCCCAGGGGAGCTGCTGGCTGGTCTAGTAGGGTCTGACCCACGCCGTTTTCCAGCCTTGCACAGCCACCAGCCACACAAGGCTCCATCGTGACCCCAATCCCCATCCCACACCTGTGCCTGGGAGGGGCTTGCCATGTTTCCAGCCTTGGCTCCCCCTCCCTGCACCACCTTCAGCATCTTCCTGGCCCCACACCAGCCCTGGGCATCTCCCTCCATCGCCTCTCGGGACAAATCCACTGGTCTTGAGGCCCAGCACACCCCACATCACCGGCTGAGCCCACCCATACCCAGGCAAGGACAAGCCCCTGGCATTGCCACTCCAACACTGCTGCGCACTTCCCTGCACCCTGTTCCCATTAAACATGTTTCACTGGAAAAATCCTGATGGTGCCACAGGAATAAAGCCACTCCAATTCTCAGAAGGGCTTCTGAGTTAACCCAAACCACCATCACTTCTCCTTTTCCTCCTCAGTGACCCCTGAGGAACAGAGCAGTACTTCCCCAGGTAGCACTTGCTGCTCTGGGAGAGCCGGAGCGTGCTGTGACCAGAGATGGGTGGAGGAAACCCCCTGGTACCACTGGAGCAACTGCCCGTGGGAGTGGGGCTTGCACAACAAGGAGGAAGGATTTTTCTTGTTTCCTTTTTACATTTAATCCAGCAGTCACTGGAGAAAAATAAATCCGTGATAAAATATCACCAAGGGATATAATTTACTCTCCTGCATTTCAATCAATATTTCATGTTGTTGCAACTTGGGCTGTTTTTAGTGGACTTTTCTAACTCAGACTGTGACTTAGTGAAGAAACAACACCCCAAAATGTGTCTTTCAGCCCTGCTGACAATGCCTATCTTATCAGCACACACACACCGTGCTCACCCAGGGCTGCCTGCGAGTTTGGCGGTGCCAGCAAGAGCAGTGTGGAAAGCTGTGGCTACAGAGACCCTTTTCCACAGCACCCGGGTGATGTTTGCTCCAGCCTGGGGCACTTTGTGGAGGCTGGTTGCAGATACGGAGGACATTCTGAGTTGGCTACAGGTAGGAATAAATAAAAGGAACTGCCTGAAGGGGGGAAAAAACAGCACTGGAGAAAACAGTCAGAGAATCCCAGAATGGTCTGCATTGGAAGGCACCTTAAAAACCCATCTAGTTACAACCCCTGCCATGGGCAGGGACATTTTCCTCCAGGCCAGATTGCTCCAAGCCCCATCCAACCCAGCCTGGAACACTTCCAGGGATGGGGTATCCACAGATTCTCTGGACAACCTGTCCTTTCAGCCAAGAGGCTGTTTGATGTCGTGTCCACTCAGCTCTCACCAACACCAGCTCAAGGTTTCTGCTGAAGACATGTTCCTTGAGGATTCCCAGTGCTCCATCACCAGACACGGCCCCACACCCTTTGGGTACCATCAGGGCAGGAACGGCAGCTCTCCCAGCACCTCCAGTCCTGCATCCATCAGGTTTCCATCCTGACCATCTCGGAGGGGTTACCGCCTGTAATCCTGACCACCTGCCCGTATTGACCATTCCCGAGCCCTTCCTCCTCCTCCGCCGTCAGTAAGGGCTGGACACCCCACACCGGCTTTTCACCATTTTCAGCAGCTTCTCCTTGAGCATGAGGAAGACGACCACGAAGGCCACCAGGAGCGTCAGGCAGGTGGGCAGAGCCAGCACCAGGTAGAGCAGCGCCAGGTCGGCCGTCTGCCAGCGGCAGCTCTGCAGGACGGGCTCGGGCAGCGCGCCGGGGCTCAGCGTGCGGGAGCCGTGGCTGCAGGTCACCTCCGGCCCGTCGGGGACGCGCAGCCCCTCCGCCTGCTGCAGGGCGTCCCACCAGCCCAGCGTGCAGCAGTTGTAGGGGTTTCGGCTGAGGTAGAGCTCCCGCAGGCTCCTGCCCAGCGGCAGCCCCGCCACGTCCGGCGGCAGCGCCGGCAGGCAGTTGCCCCGCAGGTCCAGGCTGTGCAGCCTCAGCGCGCCCAGCGAGGCGGGCAACGCGGCCAAGGAGTTCCCCGAAAGGTCCAAGCGCACGAGGCTGCTCAGGGCGGAGAAGTCCACAGCGGTGGAGGAGAGGCTGGTGTTCCTCAGAGACAGCACCTGCAGCGTCAGGAGAAGGTCCTGCAGCCACGCCGTGTCCCCGGACAGCGCCTGGCGGTTGTCCGAGAGGTCCAGGTGCATCAGTGATGTCCCCTGGAAGGGGCGGCCGCCCAGCCCCTGCAGACCACAGCCGGCCAAGGAGAGATGGGTCAAGGTCTCCACGCCCCTGATGTCCACACAGGGAAGACTCTCAGCCTCCCCTGGCTGGGGACAGAGGTCAACCCGGTTGCGGCTGAGGTCCACGGTAGTGATGTTCCTGGTGCGGGTGAAAATCCCGGGAGGAAGCGCCCGCAGCCTGTTGGTGCTGAGGTTGAAGAGCTGCAGGTTGGGCAGGATGTCCCCAACACCAACCTTCACCCCCAGCTCCACCAGCCGGTTCTGGCTGAGGTCCAGCTCCGTCAGCATGGCTAAGGGGTCCTCCTCTGGCAGGTGAAATGCTTCCAGGCAATTCTGGTTGAGCTTCAGGTGTGTCAGAGAGGGCATCTGGGCCAGGAAATCCTCTGGCAGGCCCCAGACCTGGTTCTGGCTCAAGTCCAGGAGGCGCAGGGAGGAGAGGTTGCTGTAGCAGAGCTCATCCCAGAGTCTGACTGTTGTGATGTTGGTGGAGTTGCCATTGATGATCAGGAACTGCACGGTGACGTTGGCCAGGGAGGTGCCGTTGGGGAGGCGCTGGTAGAAGCTCATCCTGTTGTCCTGCAGCAGCAGGGAGTGCAGCTTGCTCTGCCGGGGCAGCACAGGGAAGAACAGGAGGCGGTTGTGGGACAGGTCCAGCACCTCCAGCTCAAAGAGGTCATCACTTTCCGGGGTCAGAAACCACTCGATGATGTTGTTGCTGACGTTGAGCACTCTGAGCTGGGTCAGGCTGAAGCCCACCAGACACGGGAGGTAGTTGTAAGCTATGTTGAGCCTCTGAAGCCTCTGCAGCCCTTCGAAAGCTTTGTCAATCTCAAAGATGTAGTTCTTCTCCAGGTTCAGCTCCAGCAGCTTTGTCACGTTTGTGAAGACAGATGAGTCCAACCTCATGATGATGTTCCTGGCCACAGACAGGGACTCCAAGGAAGAGAGGTTTGAGACTAAAACCGACACCATGTCCTCAGTGAGCTGGTTTCCAGCCAGATCCAGCGTCCTCAAGGCCGGCAGAGTGGAAAGAGCAGCTGCTGTCAGCGAGTAGTTGGTGAAGAGCAGGTTGTCTGTCAAGGAGAGCACCTGCAGGCCCTGGCTGCTGAGGAAGGCACCGGGCTCAATGAGCTCCAGCCGGTTCCTGGTCAAGCTGAGATGCCAGAGCTGGGGGTACAGGAGCAGAGAGGTGTTGCCCAGGACCCGGATAGTGTTGTTATCGAGCAACAGCTCCTCAGTATCGCCTCGAAGGTTTCCTGGGATGGAGCGCAGCCGTCTCCCAGTGCAGTCCATGATGCTCCGCACCTGAAGGAAGAGGATATGTAACACCACTCTTAGAGGCAGGAGATGAAGAGGGAGATGTCTGGGGAGCAGTGTGAGGGTGGAGGAGGTGGCTCTTGGGTTGTAGCCTTGGCACACCAGTCCACTCCAAGCCAGTGGTTGGGATGGAGAAGGTTGGAGATGCTGAGTTGCCTGGGCTTTGCCAGGCAAGACCAAGCACTTAGAAGGGTGAGGGTTCACAGCAGAGGACTTACGAGCTCACAGCCCCCAGGAGATGGTGCCTGGGCTGCGTCCATCCCCCTTCCCCATCCCACTGCCAGGAGGAGCAGAAGCAGGGAGAGACCAGGGAGCAGGGCCTCCATCTCAGTGGCGGCACTCCTGTGGAGAGGGAGACAGATGTGAGGAGGTCAGAAGCTGCAAACTGTTCACCCCAAAAGGCCCAGCTGACCTGGGCCACCACAAGCTCTCCATGGAGAAGAGGCAAAGAGCCTGGCACCAATCCCACCCCCCCCAGCAGAAATCCCCATGGGGCTCCCCCAGTTTGAGCCTGGAGGGCAGGGGCAGAGCAGGGACGGGGGTGGCAGCTCAGTCCCACCCAGGGCAGTGCACGTGGGGAAGGCACCGTCGGTGCTGCACAGCTGCTCGTGAAGGCCATTGAGCTGCATCCCTCGAGCAGGGCATCCCCCCAGCAGGGCTCATGTCCCCCTTCATGGCACCAAACACTCCTCTGGGGGACACCAACCCAGCCCTCACCAAGTGTCCCCAGTGCCCATCCCTGCTCAGGACCCTCCCAGGGAAGCGGAGGCTCTCCAGCAAGGAGCTGCCCCGTTACCGACCTGGTGGGACTGGAGCTGACGGCATTTGCATCTGGGGAAAAGCTGAAACTCAGGCAAATGAGCAGCAAGGGCTCAGCGAGTGTTTGACATGAGGCACTTTCACGGCTGCCACTGCATGAAGGAGAAAAAGGGTTATTTTGGGGCAGCCCAAGTAGCCAGAGCCTCGCAGCACAGAGGGAGCAGGACATGTCCTGGGCTGTCTCCTTCCTTGGGACAGCCAAAGTGTTGAGCTGGTGCCTTTATTACTCTGGGAGGGATGGAGAGGAAGCCCCCCTTCCCCGGGCTGCAGCTGACACACAGCGCCTTTGGCCTCTCAAGTCCTTGGTCTCCAGCAGCACCTCATACCCAGCGCGGTGGCAGGAGAGGGACCCTGCTGTGTCCTTGCTGCACCCAAAAAACGCCACGTTTGGCTCTGAATCCTGAACCCCTCTGCAGAAACTCACATTTTCCTTCACCCAGCTCAGCCTTTCTTGGCTTCTTCCAACACCACAAGCATCTCCATTCTCCCAGTGCTCCCTGGAGCTGCTGGGACGGCACCTGCCCAGCCAGGAGCGCAGGCAGCAGCCCCGGCCGGAAACCCTTGCCCACAGCCCTACACCAGAGCCCACATCCAAGAGCTCTGGGAGCTTGCAGGGTGCTCCCCATGCTTCACACCAGCCCCAGCACGGGCCCACACAGCCACAGCTCTCCGACTGTGGGCATTAGTGACACGTGGCCCCCACAAATCCTCAGATTTGGCTCCCCAAAACCCCCATAGGGTTTTCCGCCGGCACAGATATCGGGGCGCAGTTACTCACCGTGTGGGACAGCGCCCAGGCTTTGGCACGGTCCATCCCGCAGCCCTGGGGGGCTCCTGGGGCCAGGGGTCGGGGTGACCCTGCAGGTCCGTGTGCCACCCGCGGGTCCGTGTGCCACCCGCCCTCTCTCCGAGCACCAATATAGCCTTTGCGGAAGGAGCCAACGGAAACTGCAGTCACATGGAGGCAGCGAGCGCGGCCCAGCTCCCGCTGACTGAGCTCAGCACTCCAGCCCGGGTCATGCACTCGCACACGGTTCCCCGGCAAGGAGGAACCACGGGGCCCGGGCAGGCAGCGAGGGGCGCAGGGGGCACCGGCCCCACCGGGGTCACTCAGCTCCTGGGGACGAGCCTTGCACGGCGACTCCTCCGCACAGCTCCAGCAGCAGAACCCCTGCTTGGGTTTCAGGCCACAGAGATGGTGACTGGGGGTGGTTCTGCCCTGCAGCCGTGCCACCGATCCCGTGGGATGGAGAAATGCCGGGGTCCCCCCATCCCTGCCAGACCATGGGGCCCCCAAACTCCAGAAACCAGCACAAATGACCAGGGAGATAATTTTCTTGCCTTCCCTCTAAATCTCATTTCTTCTCTGGAAGGAGGCTGACCTCTCCCATGTCACTCACAAAAAGGCCCTGTGGTTTCATTTCCTCCATTTTCAAGGAAGTTTGACGTATGAAAATCAAGAAGGAGAAGAGAGAAGCGAACAGGAGTGGCAGAAGCTCAGAGCAGGGCAAAATTCCCATGGCATTGCTCAAGGGCACACAAAAGGCTGAGATCAGCTGATGACCACAAACCCCTCATCCCAAACCCTGCCACGAGCCCACACTCAAACCCCTCACCTGATCCCTGGAGACACGGGAGCTGGCAGAGCTGTAAAAATTGAATATCCTCAGCCGTAACCACACTGCACTCACAAGATCTGGAGGCTTCTGATGAGATTCCTTCTTGTGGCACCACCATCAAGGTGATGCCCTGATGGTCAAACCAGCTTCCTCCTGCAGCCCAGCAGGACCTGGGGGAGAAAACAACCTGCTTCATTCCCTACTTCGCCCCCAGCCCATCCCTAAAGCCGAGGCAGTGTAACCCCCTCCCCAGCAGCACTGTGGGCTGGGAGAGCCCCTGCATGGCCCATCCAGGTTTCCCCACCCCGCTGTCCCCACTCCAGGGTTGACCCCGCAGCTCCGCGCTGGGGCATCGGCAGCAGCGCTGCTGTTCACACTTTCCCCACATCCTGCAGCCACATGGTTCTGAGAACATCCTGAGGCTGCTGCTCGGTCCCCTCCTTTTCCTCCCCTCACATCCCCACCCAGCCCTCCCAGTAAGGACTGGATGTGTGCTTTGAGAGGGGTAATTTCTTTTTTGATATCAGCACAGTAAAGGGACAGGGATTGAGCTGCCAGGAGCTGCTCCTCTGATCAGCTCTTCAGGAAGCTCCAATCCAGCTCCATGGCACAGGGTTAAATTGAGGAGATTGGGTTAAATTGAAGGAGATTCAGCTGCTTGGAGCCATGTCCCGATGTGCAGCTGCAATTCCTGCAGCTGTAGGAGAGGACTGGGAATCCCCATACGGTTTTACACGCAGTGAGCTTCTTCCGTTCCTCCCACCTCCTCTTCCTCCAAACCATCTTTTTCCCTTAACAACCTCCAAATTGTCAAGCACAAACCAAGAGCAAAGTTGTGACAAGAGGGCAGGCTCCTGGTTTCTCCTGGAATGCTGCACCCAGCGCAGGACCCTTGGGAAACTGCAGCAGGAAACAGCAACCCCATCACTGAATGTGTGTTTTCCTGCAGGAAATGTGATTTATTCCTGAGTGGAAGCACCAGGAGAAGGTCACTCACGGTTCATACAGCAGCAGGACCTGGTGGGTGGGGGAAAAGTGAAACAGAGCTGTTTCTCCATGGGCTTCCTCAACTCCCACTGGGATGGAGGACTGGACAGTATTAAACCCGTGGTTCTGCAAGGGATGATGGTGCAAAGCATCATTAATTTAATTTCTTTAATTGCCTGCTCTGGATAAAACAAGGGAAGCTCGAGGTCTCCTGTATCCCAGGAGCTGCCAGCAGCAGTGGTCGCCTCTAACTTAAGAGGAATTGTGAACACAAAAAAGAAAACAGAATTTGTTACATGGGCAAAAGGGAAAAGCTAAAATGGACAGCTCAATGCCTGAACTTTAAACTTGCACTCCGGAGTTCCATCTGGCTGAATTTCCCAATGGGAACCCACCCAGTTTAACCCCATGGGGTGGCTGGGGATGTGTCCCCTCCCAGGACAGTGCATCGCTGTCCAGCAGCGTGGGCTCACAGAGCCCCGGTGCCGCAGCAGGACTGGAGCTCTGCAGGAAGCACAGCTTCCCTCGGGGCAGCTCCTGCAGGGGAAACCAAGGGACAAAAATCAAGGATTTATAATCAGCCTCAAGACCGTTTTTTTGAGCTGTGGCCAAAGCACTGCCCTGCTGCTTTCCCTGGGCCCAAGGAAAGGCACGTGGCAGCTCTTGCATCAGTCACTAAAGCTCCAGGCTCTGGCTTTGCAGTGGCTTGTGTGTCTGGGAGCCCCTGGAGCCTCAGCACCCTCCTCTGGGAAAACTCCCCCACGCCACTCCTGCATCCATTGCAGCAGCTGCCCACACTCCTGGCTCCTCCTTCTCCACAATTACACATTTACAGCCACAGCCGAGCTCAGCCTTTCGCCCCCATTCCACAGAATCACAGGATGGCCTGGGTTGGAAAGGACATTAAATCCCGTTCCACCCTGTGCCATGGGCAGGGACACCTTCCACTGTCCCAGGCTGCTCCAAGCCCTGTCCAGCCTGGCCTTGGACACTTCCAGGGATCCAGGGGCGGCCACAGCTGCTCTGGGCACCCTGTGCCAGGGCCTCACCTCCCTCACAGCCAGGAATTTCTTCTATCTATTTCCAGCTGTCAGGAATCTCCTAGCTCTTGCCAGGTTTTCTGATGGAAAGCAGGGTTCAAGAATTCTTTTTTGAATTAATTCTGGGTTGTTCTGAAGAGAGCCCTGGGCTTGCTCTCCCACTCTTGCAGCATTGCTCTGGCTGCCAACACCAGAGGAATTGGGGCTGTGGGAGATGAGGGAGGAGGGCAATAAACCCCCAGACTGACAACAGGCAACAAGCCTGCAGGGATCTGGGTGAGCTGCAGCCTGAACAATTGGGAAAATGATGTCCTTGGGCTTGGAAGACATTTGATGAAGGACCTAAACACCAATCAGGAGCCCCACAGCAAGAACTTCATAGAGGATCCCACCTCTGACCCCTCAGTCCCCAAAAGGTGCCCATTTCCTCTTTGGGACTCAGAAGGAAGGCAGGAACAGGTGTTAGTGGGAAGCAAACCCACATTCCTGAGAGCACAGGGTGGGAAGGGAAGAGGGGAGCTGGTCAGCAGCCCGGCCACAGCCCCTTCCCAGACCCCACGCTGGGGCTGAGGCTCCAGCCGGTTCCTTTCCCGCAGGCAGGTCCAGCCCACGCAGCTCCATCCGCAGCCACCGCTCTTCCTCCTCAGCCTGTAAATGAGGAGGAAGTGGCTGCAGAGGGAAAGCTGCAGAGGGGGTCTCATTTCCCCCCTCTCCCACCCTGTGGCCGGGCTCCAGCACCACTCACAGCCATCACACAGCTGTCACACCGTTCCCAGGCAGGGCTTTGAGGGCTCCTTGGGATCCACCACCACGAGGCCAGGACAATTTTCTCCTGGGAGAGTGGGAGAGTGCCTGGATCACAGGGTCTCCAGAGCACAGCATGCAGCAGGATGCAGCAGATGCTGAAGCAGCGGAACCTTGTGTTTCTGAGCAACTGGAAGCCAAGTGCATCCCCTCCCTTATGATCTGAGACAGTCCAGATGCTCTGGAGAACAGCATCTGCAGGAGAAGCCAGTGCCCAAAGTCAGAAAAAACCTCTGATCTTTTGCCAAGAGTGGTTGAGGCTGCCCCTGGATCCCTGGAAATGTCCAAGGCCAGGTTGGACAGGGCTTGGAGCAACCTGGGACAGTGGAAGGCGTCCCTGCCCATGGCAGGGGGTAGAACAGATGGGCTTTAAGGTCTCTTCCAACTCAAACCACCCTGTGATTCCATGATTTTCCTCCCAGATCTCCTCAAGGGCTGGAAAGCTCCACAGCCAGGCTGCTTTCATCTAGTTTGGACTTTGACTGCAGTAAGACCTGAAGGTGCTGCCCAAGCTTCTCCCATAGCATTACCAAATGTGTGGATAAAGAGACCTTTTTTTGTACTGTACAATAAAATAAACCATTGAAAGCAATAAAACCCCCTGGCCCATGTACTCCAGCACATTAAACTGAAGTTTTTTATCACAGAATCATGGAATGGTTTGGGTTTGGGAAGGGACATTAAAGGCCATCTTGTTCCACCCCCTGCCCTGGGCTTGGACAATTTCCACTGTCCCAGGTTGCTCCAAGCCCTGTCCAGCCTGATGTGGAACATTTCCAGAGATGGGACAGCCACAGCTTCTCTGGGCAACCTGTGCCAGGAGGGAAGAATTTCTTCCTAATATCAAATCTAAACCTCCTCCCTGTTGGTTTTTAGCCTAGAACTCTCAGGGCTGGAGGCTGTAAATCACCAGAAGGAAAAGGTTTGGACAAGTCACTGCTGTGACATCATTCAGGAATGCAAATTGTGACAAAAAAAAACCTGTTCCCATCTGCAGCCCCACGAACTCCCTCCCTGCTGCCGTTCTGCTTCAGAGAAGTGAGTAATTCTGTCATGAACGTGTAAGGAAGTGAAACTCTCTCAGCTCCTTGCAGAGCTCAGTGTGTCCCACTCGGCTTCCCCTCCAGCCAGAAGGGCCAACATCCCTGTGCCACAGCCTGGTCTGGCAGGGCAGATCTTCTGGAAGTAAATTCATGCTACAAAATCTTCTTTTCCCAGGTTTTCAGCCATGGGGCTCAGCATCCCTGCTTTCTAGCACGCTACCTGAGGGACAAGGGACAAAGCCTGTCTGTGGGATTTGGGCTTTGGAGTTGGAGCACACTCTGTCACTTAGGACATCTCCCTTGGTCTTGGGTAAGGAAACAGGAAAAGTGCCAGGATATGTTTCTGTGGGTTTTTAAAAAAACCTCTACCATGTGACATCATTGCTGTATCCAAAACCCCATCCCTGCAGCCCTGCCTGGCAGGGACTCAAAGCAGTTCCACCTCTCCATCCGGGACCTGAATGAGCACAGGAGTGCAGGAGGGGGGAGGTTCAGCCAGATGCACAGATCAATACACAGATCTCCCCTCCTGCTCTCCACGTTCCTGCCGGGAAGAGCAGCTCACGCTGCCAGTAAACAGAGCACGGCACTGTGGGGTGAGGTGGGCACGCAAAACCACCAGGTTTCCCTCCTGAACACTCTCCTGAGTCACACTAATGTTCCAGCTCTGATCCAGTTCTGCTCGTGTCAATTATTTTTCCAGGAATAGATAAAATCTTATGCTGAAGTGGAGATAAAATCTCTTGGCTGCTTCCAAAGCAAGATCCTACCCTCCAGCTCTGCTCTTGCACAAGACCCTGCGGGAGGCTCAGACGTCCAGTCTCAGATGGGATCTGATATAAGGAGTGTGGCCTCTGTCACCTCTGAGCACAGAAAAAACAAACAAAAAGCCATCAAAGAAACCCAAAAGGTGATTTGGAAGTGGCAAAGGCTGTACAGCCTGGCTTAGTGGAAGGTCTAGTGCCCATGACAGGGGGTGGAACTGGATGAGTCCTTTCCAGACCAAACCAATTTGAGATTCCATGAAAAATGTTAACCCCTGCTGTATTTGAATATGATACAGAAGACATTTTGGCCAACATCCATTTCCTTACTAGCAAGTTTGTCCAGCACTTTATAAAGCCAAATATCAGAGAGGGCAAGGTTTACTCCTTAAATTGCTGTTTAAAAGTGAAGGGATAGGGCTGGGTTCTCCTAAGCATGGGAAGCTCAAAATTAAAAAGCCAAAATAAATCAAGCAGACATGAAACCGCTGCAGGTAACTCACACCACACCTGCCAGAGCAGGCATGAAGGGAAAATCCATTCAATTCCTCACTTAGTAAAAGTGCAGAAGAATGAAGAACACTTGTAATATACAATGAGTTTTATTTTAAAATCCCTTTTCAATTACTTTGATTTTTATTCAATTGCAATGGATTTTTAAAAAATAATCTTTTGCTGATATCACTATCATAAATGAGATCACTCACCATAAATGTTTGAGGGGAAGAAAAGCAAGTCTGGGAAAAAGGGGACCTTGAACAGCAACTCTGACGTTTTGTTTGAGCCTCTCAAACCTGTTTCAATCCTTTAAGGTGATCTTGGAGCTTTGGCTCAGTTTGGTGTCACTAAAAATCATTTTCTGAAATGCAAATATTTGCTCAGTCTAATTTCAGGTCCCAGAGTTCAAATGAAGGAGTGAACTTAAAAAAATTCTATGTCCAACATCCACTTCTGTTGAGGGTTTTTTGTTTGGTTTGGTTTTTGAAAAGGACAAGAAGCAATTGCTAAGGGAAAAGGTTCCACATTGAAAACGTTTATTGTGCTCAGTACTTGTTTGAGCACAAGTCAAACCATTTCTTCCCTTGAGTTGTGACCCACAACAGCTCCCACAGCTTTGCTCTCTCGTGGGGAGATGGGAAAGCTCCTTTGGAAGTCACACAGCATCATCCAGCAGCAGGAAAAGTCCTACCTAAGGGATGAATTAGCAGGTCCAGCAGCACTGCAGGAAAAGCTTTCTGTGTTCGTTCACTGCTCCATTCATTTTTCTTTCAATCATACTCTAGCACAAGGTAAGGCTACTGTCATTTACAGAGTCAAACATGGCCTCTGCCAACCTCTGAAAACCCACTTTGGAAGTGTAGAAAGGAGCTTAGTGCAGATTTCAATAATGCAGTTTTCCGTCTGCAGATTTCACTGCATATAAGAGAAAAAAAAATCACTTACACATCTAAGAGCTATTTATAACATGTAAAAACTGAAATATCCACATGGAAATACATAGGTTAAGGAATGACTGAGGGCTGCTCACCTCTAAATACTTGAAGAAAACCAGTTTTGTATGATCAGACTACGATCAGGCCCGGTGTTATTTTAACTCATCGCTGCTGTCATCAACCCAGTGAAAATGGAAGAGGAAAAAAAAATAGAGGCAGCCATCTGGAAACACACCCGTGTGCTCAGGGAATTTAGAAATGTAGATCAGAGATAAGCAGGGAGAGAAGTTGGATTCTGAGGCGGGCAGGGAAGAGCACAGCCACACCAGAGGCACAGAGCCACAGCACCAGGGCCATCTGCTCCTGCCTGGGTTTGTCACCTGAAGTGTGGCCAGGAGGGATGGGATGGAGTGGCCTTTGCCAGGGGGAGGTGCACAATGTGCTCCTAAAAATGTGCACTCACTGCAGCATTTTAACTGGGATAAAAGCATTTTCCAGGAGGGATTTTCCCACCCCATCCTGATTTATCAGATTGCCCAGCAACACCTGAGGAGTCACACAACCGGCTTCAGGCCAGCACAAGGTGCCACCAAGGCCAGAACAGCCTCTGCCCCCAAATTAGTGACCATATCAAGCTCCTCACCTCCTCAGAGATATGACAGGGACAGAGGACCGACTGTTCTGTTTGGAACAGATTTCACAGCACACTAAAACCACAAGGAATTTTATCAATGCTTGCTTATCCCAAAATCCTGTAGGATTCTGAAGCCAAAACCTATGAGTCTGACTGATTTCTGTTATGGGGGTTGTGAACACTTGCTGTTCCCCCATACCAAAGCAGTTAAACCCCTTCTCAGGGTAGGAAAAATACCCCAAACAACTGCTCAGATGACCCTGAGGTACCTCAGGCTAAAAAAAACCAACTCTCCCTTCTTGGCGAGCCACCACCAAACCTCTCTGCTCCTGAAGGAGCTGCCAGCCAAGATTTACTGCTTAAAAGCAAACTCTTGGTGCAGAGAGTTTGGAAAGTGCCTCAGAGCTCACAACCACAACATTCTTCCTAAAAGAATTGTGAAATATTGAACTTCCACAGGGAAAGCTAAGGAAACAGCAGGAAGCTGATGGGGGAAGGAGACCCCTCGGTGCAGAAGCCAGGCAGTGACCACACCACCCCAACTCCAATCCAGAGGCCTCCAGCAGTCAGGAACGCCTTTCCCACAGTCATGAACGAGCATCCCTGTTTCAGAGGATGCAATTTCCCAAGCACAGCTATCAGATCCCTGAGTTTCCAATCACCCATCAGACTCTCTCCTTCCCAGCAGTCACACAGCAAATCACACAGGCCCAGCGCCTCCATCCTCTCGCTGCGCCAAACTGCAACTCCCTTCTTCCCATCTGTGGGATTTTGCAGGTGCCATTCCAACAATCCACACCGATATATCCTTCTGAATGATAGCAGTTTATTTTAATATTTTGTACAGCCAGCATTGGTCTCCAGGAATAAGTTATAATCTTACATAAGTGAGTCCACCCAAACCCACCCTTAAGGAATGTTCAACTTTCAGCATTTCTGATTTAGAGGGAAATTATTTAGAGGGCAAGATGCAGTCTGAAGAATGGGAATCAATCTGAATTTGTGATTAAAACTCCTTGGAATTCTCAGGGTTTCCTTGCCTCTAACTGGATGGTGGACAGTCACAGAGGTTGTGTCTTTCAGGACTGCACTGAGAATACATTCATCCTGGGGACTACTTATTTATTTTCCTAAACTGGGCAGGGTTTTGTTTCCTTTATCCCCAACTCTATGCCCCATGGTTCTGCTCTGCAGACACACTTTACAGTCCAGTACAATCAATGCCTGTAACAGATTTGTCTGGGAGGTACCTGGATGCCTGTCCCACATCCTTTATTTGGCTGTTCTCAGCACCACCTAAAACACCTCCATTACTCACAGCACATTCTGTCTGAAGCAGCAGGAGGAACAGACCTTGATTTGCCTTTCAGCAATGAACACACAAAACAAATAAATACTTTTAAATCCTTTAAATGGTAACAACTTACACAGTCCCAGGGCAGAACTTGGTGATCTACCCAGTCAAAAGCCCTCCAAGGCAAAGCCTTGCTCACCTCCTTGCACTGCTCTCTTTGAGGAACAGGGAGGGGGATGAGCAACAGCCCAAGAGGAATTCCTCTCTCTTCCACGCTCAGAGAATTGCCAGTCTCTGACACCAAGCAACTCACATTCTCTAGCACCAGAAAAAAAAAAAAAAGAAAAAAAAAGAAAAAAAAAAAAAAAAAATTTAAAAAAAACTCTTTTTTCCCACNNNNAAAGAAAAAAAAAAAGTTGTATAAACACTTCTTTCTCCCACTCCAAAAGGCAGCTCTGGGAAACACCAACCAGCACTAAACCAGAGTCATGAGCCAGCCGTGGGGCTCACAGCTCTCCTGCCCTGTTAAAGGGCCCCCCTGGGGCTCCCTACAGACTTTCCAGCCTCACAGGACAGTGGTTTGACCAGGAAGTCCATCCTCAGTACACCTGGCAGCTTCCCTGCCTGCACATGCCAGCACACGGACATGCCTGGGGGGTCTGTACACGGCTTTGAGAAAACTGGTGCAAGTGAAAAGCACAAACACTGAATGTGATCCAGAATCCCCATCAAAGGGCTGGTGAGAGTTTTACTTGTCCTGGGCAGGTGAACGTTTGGGTCCTGTGGGATTTGATTCAGTTAAGGTTCAGGCAAGCCTTAAAGCCCTATAAAGCCATTGAAGCTGAAGACAAGGTCTGGTTGCAGAAGCCCAATGCTCCTTCCACATTATTTTAAGACATCTCACAACAGTGATTAGCAAGGGTAAGAATGCTTTGAAAAGGTGACATTTTTGAGGTGGAAAGGAAGGCAAGCTCAGTGCTGTGCTCAGCCTTCCTTGCCCAAGGGAAGCGCAAGTTCTGGTGAAAGTAAACTCGTGGGGAAAATGTTTTGTTTCCTACAGAGAACAAACCTGTCACTGAAGCCATGGAAACTTTCATGGGAAACAACCCAAAGCAGCACCACACTCCACAAGAGCATCCCAAAACACGTTACAACAGAACTGCACTGACATGAACGCTGTACACCTGTCCCAGGTGTGTGTTCTGGTGCCAGGGAGGGGGGTGATTTTTTTCCCTTTAAGAAATTCTGTCCCAGTTAGAATAAAGCAAACCCTTTCTTTTAACTGTCCTTTTCAATGTTTTCTTTATATACAACCCTTAAAGTTCACTTAAAAATAGCTGCACACTTGTTGTATGGTTATACCAGAGAAGGGCAGTCACACAGACCGTGCCTCTCAGGACATTAAAAATTGTAAATACCCCCAGCAGCCCCGCTCTGCTCCAGCCCCCACGCTGGCCCCAAGGAGGGAAGGAACAAAGGAACAAGCAGTTTGGAAATGGGAGTCTCTCACAAAACAAGCCACTTACAAATCCCAGGGTAATTTCCTCAAGCATTTTTGTATCAAGTCCTTTCTTAAATGTTTGAGGTCACACTGCCATTTTAGCAATGAAATCTGTTGAAACATGCATGTGTCAGCTTCCCACTCAACCAACTGCAGCCCTGAGGATTTTTCTGGCCTGGTAGAAAGAGGAAATGTAACACAATTTCTGAAGTAGGGCTGGTCCTCCGTTTCCAAACTCCACGTGGCTCCCTCGATGGCTCTTGGACACACCCCCACACTTTTTTGTTGTTTTTTTCCTCTAATACACATTTCCCTCTAACCAACATGCAGATTTCTCCTCCCAAACATCCACATCTTGACGTCCCAATGAAACAATCCATGTCATCCATCCAGAGGTTTTCCCAGGTAGACCAAAGTCACTTCTGTGTTACCATACACAGCAGACACTGCTGGATACAGGCAAACTTTTGGCAGTCCTCTGAAGGCAACTCCCAAGAACTCATAGCCCCTCTCAAACGCTAATGTTTTGTCTTCCATGTCCAGGATAACTCGAATTCTTTCACCTATCTGGAAACAGAGACAGGAAGGGGAGTAAAAATAATGCACAGAAAGAGTCAGCATGTTCAGATGGAGACAAAAATAACACAAAGTGTGATGCAGCAGAGACTTTTAAAGCAAGGCTTTCCTGTGCCTCATGATTGATTGCTCTTACGATGGATGATGGGAATTTCTCAATTTCACCATCACCCTGAGCACCTCTGAAGCAGGACAGCCTGTATCCACTATCTATTTATGATAAAAAACATGACCCTTCCCATACGAACCTGTGAGAGCTCTGAGAGCAGGTACTATGTGGCCTGTGCTGTGGGAATACTGCAGAACTTTGGAGTCTTTGCAATGGCCTCCAAGTTACCTGAACTCTGTGTTCTGCTGCTGCTATCACTGAGCAGCAACTGCTCTGAGGAGCATTTTTAAAGACAATGGATTTAAGAAAGACAAGTGCCACCTACAAAAAAATCCCAGAATAGACTAATATGCAGGTGCTATGCTGACAGAGCTGTTTCCTCACCAAGGCAGAAGGAAATTCCAGTACAAAATGTAAGATGAAAACCCTAATAAATATATATATACACATATACATACACACACACACACACACACAAAAGTGAAACCAACACTGACCACAGCAGAGCCTTGGATCCAGGGAGGCCTGGAGCTCCCGGCATTTATCTATTACACGTTTTTCAGACATCAATATAAGTCCCAGAGAACAGCCACAAGCACAGCGGGCGCCACACAAACTCCTGACTCTTCTCCAGCCAGCCCCAGCACTGGGAATTTCTTCCAGCCAACACTAACACACACATATGTTTCCTGTAAGTACATTTTCTATGAGCAGATCACTGCACATGTGTTAATAAACATAAAATATGCCAAAGGATTACTGATTTGAACTCTCACATGAAATTCAGGAATATCAGATACAAGTTACTACACGGATCTTTACCCACGGATCTTTACCCACAAGTGAAATGTATGCCAGTACAAAGCCACAGCACTGGGGTCTGGATGATCTTTAAAGTCCCTTCCAACCCATTCCCTGAATATGAGATGGAAATTACAGTGCATCCAGTTTAAGTTGGAACATAAGCAAATCCAACAGCAAAAAGGCAGTGCGACAAGACAAGCACTTCTGTAAGGACAAAAAAGTGGGATAGCATCTGCTCTTTAATACCCTGAAGTTATCTGAACATCAGATGCCAGACAGGGGATGTCACCCATGGGAAGGTGGCCAGTGAGCAAAGCAACAGCAATCAGCACTGCTGCAGGTTTTAGCAGGAAGACTCTCACCTAAGCACTAACTTCAGCTTACCCTGCCAGACAATAAAGGGGTACAAGCCCTCAGACACTCACCTTGCTGTGGGGCAAGTCGCTACTTCAGAAAGCTACAACAGTCTTTTCAGGTTTTATTCCAAAAAGCACCACGATGTCTAAGCAGACACCCACGGTACAGGTCTCACACTCAGTGTTTGAGATTAAAGTGTGGAAACAACCCAGAGCCAGGTGCACCGAACACCAGACAGGTGTAGCCTGCAGAAGCAGTAAATTAAGGGGGAAAAAGGCTCACGAGGCAGAATCATCTGCCCTCTGCAGGGAAGGCAAAGAGACCTTTAAGAGTCACTTCGGAGCAATTCAGCAGCCAGCCAGAACAGCAAGGGACAGCCAGCACCCCTCAGCCCCGGCACAGCCCCCTCACCTGGTATTTGGGCGCGTTATTGCACTGGGGGAAGCTGCCGTTCACCTCCCCGTTATGCAGCAAGTTATTGTCCACCAGGTTCCAGCCCCAACTCTGGTCGTCGCTGCCCAGCAGGGCCACGTAGCCCTGGCACTGCATGGCCGCGCGCTTCGTGGCGATGCCGATGACGGCCACGGTGCCCAGCGGGCCCTCCCACCACACCTCCCAGGCGTGCCGGCCCTCGCTGAAGCCGATCTTGGTGCGCGCCCCGTCCGTGCTCTGCGCGATGGGGTTGCGGTGCAGCGTGAAGCCGTTCTTCTTGATGTAGACGTTCCTCGAGCAGTCGTTGGTGCTGAAGGCGTGGTGGAAGGCACGGACCTGGGCGAGAGAAGGTGGGTGGGGGAGATGGACGGGGCTCGGAGCAGCCTGGTCTAGTGGGAGGTGTCCCTGCCCATGGCAGCTCTGAGGTCCCTTCCAACCCAAACCATTGTGGTTCTAGGAGATAAAACCCTGTCATGCCTTCCAGCCTCCCGCCCCCTTAGTTTCCAATGGCGGGTGGGCCGGAGGGCTGTGGGGTGTCAGCAAGCACCGGGGAGGCGGTGAAGGGGTGTCCCGGCGGGGTGGGGGTGTCCCCGCGGCTCGGGGGGTCCCGGCCTCACCTTGCCCTTGTACGTGGGCACGTTGCAGAGGATGTCGGTGCGCAGGGCCTCCTCGGCCAGGCAGCGAGCGGCCAGGCTGCGCCACACCTCGCTGTTCTCGTCGCCGTGCAGGACGCGGTGCCACAGCTTGCAGACCAGCGCGCAGCTCCGCAGCTCCCGCAGCTCCAGGTACGAGAACACCAGCTCCAGCACCCGCCCCGGCAACCG
>VZTX01023849.1:0-18821 GCA_013400915.1 Pardalotus punctatus
CCAACGGGAAAGGATTACATAACTGCAGTTGTCCAATCAAACGAAACAAGGGGAGGGGTACATTCAAAGTACCCAATGGAGGTACAAAGAACAGAGAACTTTCCAGAAACTGATTCATATGAAAGTAACTTAATACATATGAAATAACTGGGAGGGGAAAGGGGTGTAAACTAGGAGGGGAAAGGGGAGTAACATAAACTTGACAGACAACTTAAGGGGTGGGGAGTGTGGGGGGTTCCCCAGCCTCGCCTTCTCCCTCCTGCTCTGGCTCACCGTCTTTAGGAGGGAAGTCAACCCAATTTATTTAGTGGATTTTCATAGCAAATGGGGACTGGGTCACCGCCACAGTACTGTATGCTAAATACATAAGCCACAGAACATACCATATGATATATGTGCCTGTTCTGATAGTTCAAAAAAAAAATCAATAAAATAATTACTATGGCAGTATATATGCATATTGTTATAGTCAAAAATCTTTCATGCAAACTTTTGTATATCATAATAACATATTATGGCTTGGGATTTGTTGTGGTTTAACCCAAGTCAGCAGCCAAGCACCATGCATCTTTGTGGAGAAAACTGGAAGGGTAAAAGCTAGAAAAGTCATGGGTTGATATAAGAACAGTTTAAAAGGGAAAGCAAAAAATGCATACACAAGCAAAGCAAAACAAGTAATTATTTCTCTGCTTCACATGGGTAAGCAGGAACTAATTCACACTTCCCATGTATAGTGATCACATATAATGGTTACTTGGGAAGATAAACACAATTACGTCAAATATCTTCCTTTTCCTCCTTCTTCCCCACACTTCTTTACACACTTATGTATTATGAGTATGATGGCATATGGTATGGAATATCCCTTTAGTCAGTGGGAGTCACTTGTCCTGGCTGTGGCTTGTCTCAGCTTTCCATGCACCTCCAGCCTCCTTACCAGTTTGACAGTACAATAAAACAGAAGAGGCCTTGGGTCTGTGCAAGCCCTGCTCACCAATAACAAAAACATCTTTCCTATCAACCGTGTGTTCAGCACAAATCCAAAGCACAACTCCATATCAACCACTGAGAAGAAAACTAACTCCACCCAGGCAAAACCAGCACAGACCTCAAAGATTATATCGTTCTAGCCCACTTGCTGTGGACAGTGATGACACCCACTAGATCAGGTTGCTCATGGCCCCATCCAACCCGGCCTTGAGCATCTGCTAGGGAGAGGGCACCTACAGACTACTACAGACTAGCTAAGAAAGCCATATTAAAGGAAATATAAAAAGATCAATTTTTTTTTTTTTTTTTTAGAGGTGAAGGTACTTCTGTATATTCCAAGTTCCATTCACATGAGTTATGATGGGCTAAATCAACTGTCATGTTCTGGAAAAACCTGAAACCATAAATGGAATCCAAAAGGGTGGAGTTCTGCTAGCTTTGTGTCATATTTTTAAAAACCCTGGGTTTGTTGCTAAAGCTTTTTCTTTGATAAGGATCTTTATTCTAATTGTAACTGCCTTGTATTCATTTGTTTGTATTTTAAGTGAAGATAACATCATTGTCACTATGCTTAAACATTATGGAAATATTTAGGAAAAAAGGATTTCAAGGTTTTTTTGGGATGTTTTTTTGTAAATAAAGACTGCAGTTCTGAAATAGAAATGGTCTATTATTCCTCAGGAAGGAATATTAAGTGCAAGGTACAAGGAGCCTGGAAACTCTTTGCTACTTTTTGCAGCACATCCTGAAGACAACTTAGACCAAAATCTGTTTTTAAATTCATCCAGTATCATTTGACTTAGAAAATGGCAGAAAGACTTAACAGACAAAGTAATGGGTGTGAAGTGGAGAAGAATGTAGCTGGCCTTAATATATGAAAAATGATACATCAATTTCTGTCTCAAAGCCATCAGGCAGGATACAAAATTCTTGAATACCAATGACTCTCACAGAGAGCAATTCCTGTGAGACTTTTTATGGCAGTCTTGATGCAGTTTTCTTAGTTAGTATCAACTGGACCGCATGGTCATCTTGAGACATTCACTGCATTCTTACAGATGTCAGCCACAAAAAGTGATTGCAAGTTACTGACAGGAATGTCTAGCAGGAATTGGGAGTTACAACACTAGCTCAAGTACTTGCTGTGAAATAAAATTTTTTAATTGAGAACTTCTTTATCTTCTAGTAGATTACTATTAAACAATGCTGTTGTGTCAACTCTGGAGACTAGTTTGAGAAATTTAGATTAAAAAGAAATCTTTTCTCTAAATTGCATGGAACTTGTTTAGTACAGGAGGAGTTGTGTCATGCATGTCAGAGAGTAGTGTCATATGTCATAGTCCTTTTGTGGCCACATGTAATTCAAATGAAAATGAGAACTGAGGACAACTGCTAGTTTAAAGGATCATTCCAGAAATTCGATCACGTGGTGCTTAGGTAATGAAGGAAATGTAGATGAAATTTAATTTTATTTTCCCCTACAAAATGAAACTTCCAGACTTGCTTGTGTGGGCTTTAATCAAAGTAAAATTCTGCACTAATTTCTTGTTGAACTCTGAGATTATTGTTCCAAAATAAACAGATGGTAGCACAATGCTAATTAATTTTTCTACTTCACTACACATCTCTAGTAAGACTCTACTAACACATTTTTCTGGTCAGTTTTTGACAGATCCATATGTGGATATTATTGGCAAAAGTAGCACACTATTAGGAAGAGAAATATTTATTTCTTTTTTGAATGTATTCATTTACACTGACTTAGAGATTTTATATTGTCACATTAAACTTTTATAATTCTGCTGATATTAATATGACTCAGATACGCCTCTGTAGTCAGTGATAAATCGTTGAGCCATTTGTATGTTACTAGGTGTCAGGCTATTTGAAATGTATTGATTCTTCATTTCTGTGATTGACATGTATGGGAATGGCAACTTGCATATTAAAACAATTTGCCCATGGAGAATTTAATCCTAAGGAGGAACAGTGTTCTAGAGCATACCACAAGAATTTTCATTTGCATATGTTAAAAATGAAATGCAACAATTCCCATTAATATCAAAATAATATTTCTGAATTAGTATGCCTGAGATTCTCATGGCCTAATTGTCTGTCACTCAGAAAGCTTACACATTGCAAGTCAAAGCTAAGCCTGTATAAACACATGGATTAAACTGGGATGCTATTCCAATTAGAATCATAGAATTATTAAAATTGGAAGGGACCCTAAAGATTTTCTACCTCTGCACCCTTGCTGTGGGCAAGGTATCCTCCACTAGACCACGTTGTTCAGAAGCCCATCCATCCTGGCCTCAAATATATTAAGAGACAGGCAGTTAACAATATCTCTGGGCAACCAGTTTGAGTGCTTCACCACTCTCACTGTAAAGAATTTCTTCCCAATATCTAATCTAGGTCTACTCTCCTTTAGTTTAAGGCCATTCTCCCCTCTTCATATCACTACATGTTTTTGTGTAAAGCCTCTCTTCCAATTCATTCCTTCTGCTTGTTTACCAGGGAAAGTAGATAGCATCCACTATTTAAAATGACTTGAACAACCATGAAGTATTCTCAATTATTTTGATGGCTAAAATAGCTTAATAATCACTATCACAGAATCACAGAATTAGTTGAGTTGGAAGGGACCCTCAAGGATCATCAATTCCAACATAACCCTGCATAGCACCATCCCCAAAAGTCACACCATGTGTCTGAGAGGCTGGAACATGAAATGTATTTATACATTTATATATATCTTGTGAATAGGTAGATAGACAGACAAAGACTTTGATATATCTTATGATGTATTTTATGTAACCCAGTTCATATTAAGAAAATTGTAAAAACTTGCACTCAGAACTGCAATAATTCACCAGAATAGTCTACAAATGCTTGTAAAACTCTTTAGGAATCTTCATTAAAGTAGAGACACAGAATCACAGTATTCTATGAACCAAAGGTTAGAAGCAACCTCTTGAAGGTATCTCTGCCAGCCTCCTCTACTGTGAAAGTCCAATGAGATTGTGTTGTTCAGGTCTCACCCAACATCTCCAAGAGGTTCCACCACCTCCTGGGGGCCTGTTCTGCTTATGTTACCCTCACTGAGCAAAGGTGATACTTGAATTTATTCTAGCAACCTGTCTCCATTGCATTTTGCTCTTCTAGGGTATTTTCCCAAGCCTGGTCTCTGCTCTCCCTACATTTTCCCATTAGATGGCTAAACCTCTCTTTCTCCTTTTTTTCTCCAGACTGAACAAGCCACACTTTCTCAATTTTCACTTTTACATTCTGTACTCCAGCCCTGAGATATCTTAAAAGTCCTCTGATGCATTGGTCTGTGTCAGTGTCTTTCTTGCTCTACAGAGACCAAAACTGGATGTGATCAGACAATTTTGTGCTCAAATATTGTGCATGTTTGTAGCTGGATACATTCATATGACATTGTCCAAAGTGGAAAATTTTACTTTGATACATATACAAATCAGTATTTCAAAGCATGATTCTATGACCTATATTTGAATAAAATATCTTAATTTTCCACCACACTGAGTATTAAAGCACACTGTTATATCCAAAGAGGGATAAAGTATATTTTTAATTTAAAATTCTGTACATCTTCTGATACTTGAGTAGCTAAAGCTCTAACTTAAAAATCAAAGTTCTAAAATGGTAGCAAAAGCTCTAAAATTAATGCTTTACTTGTTAGTTCACATGAAAAATATAATTAATTAAGGTTAAATGCCGTTTTCTTTGATTTGTCCTTATTTATAGAAATTGAAAGCCCCGTCAAAAAATATCAATAAAATCATGGTAACCTGACATTGTTTTCCTTTTTGTGACAAGAAATATCTGAGTGTAAACATTTAGATTTCATATTTTGCAAATACTTCACGAGACTTCACAAACTACATGTTGAAGTATAAAATGGGGTCAGACAAAGCAAAATACTTAGAGGTCATTAATAGTAATACCTCTGAAGTCTGAAATTCCGTCATAAGAAACAGGAAGATTTTAGTGATGGTTCCTTTCTGAAAACTCATGTGTCCTAAACTAACTCTGGTTTGGCACTTTAGACAGTCAGATAATACAATAATAAAAGGAGCAAAAAACCCCCAAACATTTTGTACAATAGACTATTTCAGCTTTTTATGGCCAAACATCCATGCTAGTTTCTGCTAGCAAAATTAAATTCTGCAAGAAGAGTAGCTTTTTAATTATTATTTTCCACATCATGAGCCTACTCTAACTGCTTGTGAATGACTAGAACTAATTTATAGCTGATTAGCACTCATTTCTGCAGCTAAGGACAGATATTAAAGCTATTTTCTTCCTATGTTGAAAGTTATTAGCAAATGGAGTTTGGGATGAAAACCAAAGGAAAATAAAAGCTCTAAGATGCAGCCTGAAAAAATATAATCAGCTATGTTGCAATTGCTTTAATTGTTATCCTTGGTGAGTGTTACAAGCCTTTTCATTTAACAGAACCAGATGGGAGAACTAAGTAAAAATTATGTTTTCATAGAGTATAATAATTTTAAATGTAAAAAATTGAGCATTTTTGATGAGGAAAATATGCTTTCAATAAAAGACAGGCTTATAAAGAAGAAAATGTCTTGTTAGAGCAGAGAGGTGATAGAAGGCAATAGCAATACACAGACAAAAAAGCTGTAAGAGGTTAATAGCATGACCCAAGAACCTGACAAGAGAATAATCGAACAATTTGATTTGGAAGGGATCTTTAAAGGTCATCCAGTCCAACTCTCCAGCAATGAGTAGAGACACCTTCAACTAGATCAGGTTGCTCAGAGCCCTGTGCAACCTGACCAGGAATATTTCCTGGAATGGGACATCTGTCACGCCTCTGAGCAACCTGTGCCAGTATTTTGCTTCCACTGCCATCATAAATATTTTCTTCCTAATATCTAGTCCTAATCAATGCTCTTTTAGTTTAAAACCCATACACTTTGTCCTATCACACAGGTCCCCACAGGCCCTGCTGTAAAGTTTGTCTCTTTCTTTGTGCTACTTACAAACATAAAGCTACTTAAAGACCTTCAGTTCTATTGTTCACACTGAAAACTAATGTTTTAAAACATATAATTAGATAGTGATTCAGCATAACAATAGTTTCTTACTTTCTTTTTCTTGATTTATTTTTTACATAGCTCCGTGGTTACATTTTAAAGAATTCTATTGTAGATGAGGAAATTTTCCCAGATAGGTCAGCACGACATTTAAAAAAAGCAGTTATTCAGAAGTAGAAAAGGAAACACTTTCCCCACAACCACCTATTATATTTTAAGTAAGAACCAGAGTCCTCTTCCAAAGATTATTTTTCTATTAGTAGCACAGCAGTTAAAATTTAAGGCACCATGAAAGAAGTATGTGTTTGTCATCACTGTATATTAGAAATAGGACATCAGTGTGTATGTAAACAAAGTGCTGTGACTCAACCCTTAAAAAATATCTTATACTGACTATAAGCACCTCATCTGAAACATTTGCTTTAGTGTTTATGTTTTTCTCCACACTATCAGTTTTACAGAATAGTATCATTTGCGTTGGAAGGAACTTTAGAGATCATCTAGTTCCAACTCCCCTGCCAAGGACAGGGACATCTTTCACTAGACTAGGTTGTTCAGAGCTCCAACTTGCATTTAAACACTTTCAGGGATGTGAGTGTACAACTTCTCTGGGCAATCTGTTACATTTTTTCACCACCCTCACACTAAAGAGGCCCTAACCTTCTCTTTTCCAGGCAGAAAAACCACAATTCTCTCAGCCTTTCCTCATAGCAGAGGTTCTCAGTCCCTCTAATCAGCTTGGTGGCCTTCTCTGGACTCATTCTAACATGTTGATGTCCTTCTTGTTCTGGGCACCCTGGAGATGGATGCAGTGCTCCAGGTGGTCATCTCTTGAGAACAGAGTAGAGGGACAGTATCACCTCCCTCAGCCTGCTGGCCGTGCTTCAATTTGACTTTCTTCTTACAATATTGAATGTTGCTGATCCTCCCCCATCACATATAGTTTTTTTTAATGTTTTTGCACATGGTCTTCACATTGTGACTGATCAATAATCCTTTAATATGAAAGAAGGATTAAAGCAGATGAGCAAACTTAATATGCCCATGAAAGTGCTCATTTGATAATGCAGGTTGTGACTCACCACAGCTGTTGCAAAGAAGCTGTATTTATTTCAACATGAAGGGGACTGACAGTGACCCATGTTTTAGATAAATAGCTATCAATATTTGAGTGGATCCACTGGCGATCTAAGTGTTTCTCAGTAAGTTCATTAAAATACGAGTGTTTCCCTGGGTTAGCCAGACCAGCATGTGGGGTGTAAATATGTGTCCTAACCCAACAAAAAATATAAGAATTGAACAAACAGAAGAATTCGAAAAAGAGCAATGGGCTTGACTTGGATCCCACCCGCATATTCTTTCTTGGAAATTTGCAATACCCAGGGTCAAGACACTGATCATGTTATCAAGACCAGTCGTGGGAGTCTCACTCATATGGTGATTGAGCTGTATATTACAATAGCTGGGGTCTTATGCCAAGCATGACTCACTTTTGTGTTGTGTTTTATGCTTTGTAAAACAAGAGTAAATCAGAAATTTTGTGTATGATTTGAAATATCTTCAAATAAGTAAATTTTATATCAAATACTACATCTGTGTGTGTGATGTGTGAAATTTTTAAAACATCGCCAGGGAGCATTTGACTCTGACTCATTTTATTTTGTTACTGAAATCCAATACAAGAAGCTTTCTTGAAGAGATTTGGTCATGCTAAAGAACAGTTTTTTCTTGGGTGTCTTCCATGCAGACAGTGTAAACTTTGACTACTGCAGACTTATTTCCCACTACCAAAAATAAGTCTCCAACACTGTCACTGTGAACCTTTCAGATATTTTATATGCTTTGAAAACCACAGGCATGAGAAAATAACAATATCTTGTCCCCCCAACCCACTCCCAAGCCTGAGAAATAGCTATGTAACATGCAATCAATATAACTTAGAATTCTGGCCCCACTGCTAGTGCTCAGCAGGAAAATCTCCAGTAATAGAGACGAGCCTTGGGGATTCGGAGCAATTGCAGCAGTGTTGTGTGTTCTAAAAGAGCAAGACTGGTATTTTCCCTCTAAAATACAGAGTAGCACAGGAAGAGTGCAAGAAATGTCAGATTAACAGATTACCATTGGGCTATTCTCTTTTCACTATTTGACACAACATGAAGTTACTGTCAGGGGGACCTGGGTTCATTCTTTGACTCATATTATTGAGTCAAATCATTATATTCTTGTAATGTTAATAGAAATATGCAGTAAATCACAAATAAAAAACTATTTTCTAGTACAATAGTAAAAGTTGAAACTCAAAGCCAAAATCCTGTTTATGTTCCCTGGACACATAAATTGTGCTTCAAATGAGGTTCATTTGCTGTTGCCATTTTTTTTCCTGAAAAACTATTCTGAAAATGATTTTCTCATATAGACAAGCTTAATGTATTCTTTAGGTTTACCCATATCGATACAAATTATATAAAGGCATATTCAGAAAAACAGAGTTAAACAATTAGAAAATTTTCTCCTCTAGAAGTCACTAACTTTTTAGTCTTCCTCATATTCAAAATTGCTTAAATAACACACTGTCAAAGGCCCAAATACACCTCCATAAACTCTGTTGATCTCCAGCTTTAAGGCAGAGTTTTCATTTGGTTTCCAACTTCCCTTTTTTTCTTCTCTCTCACTTTTTGAAAAAAATGCACAGAAAAAAATTATCTGTTGAGTTTTTGTACATGTTGGTAATGGTCTATAAATCTTTACATGCAAGAACCAATCAAAATACCACAGCTGGCATTTGAAGTATCTAATTTTTTTTACTAAGAGTTTGTCTATGTCTGCAGTGCTCTACAAAAAGAGAGAGAGAGTATATCAAGAGATCAAAGGCAACAGTCAGTCTGTGGAAAACTTGACAGTGTCATGTGTAAAACTTTGCATACATATACACATAAATTTTCTTGACTAATATTTTTTGTGTGTTCAATGTTTTATGACTCAAAGGTAATGTATCCTTTTTATTGGTTACGTAAGTAGTTAGAATTTTCAGTTTCATCTAGATTTTGATGTAGTTATTTTGTTATCCCATTGTGGTAAAAAGAACTACTTTTTCATTTGTTTTCATATTTGTAGCGTTACATGCACAATGTATGGTATCTTGACATCATCCAGCCACCTGAAATCATCATGGCAACTCACTCATAAACTTTTTGATGTAGAATCCAAGAGTATTTACTAAAATAAAGCAAAAAAGAAATATTTAGAGAGCAATGCTTAATGATAGACAGTGATAGCAGCTAGGCTATACTGAATAAATACAGAGACATGAAGAAGCAAAAAAAGAAAAAAGAAACAAAGACATCAGAAGTTTAAGTGGTGCTTAATACTCTGAGTAAAGGTGAAAATCAAAATGCTGATTTTCAGGCTGTACAAGATCATTTATCTAACACAGTCTTGATGATGGCTGAAATCCCACTTTAGAAGTTATTTGTAAAGCTAGTTCTTATATTCTGTACTAATTTTTCAGGATGCCTATAAATGTCCTTGTAGAGGCTTCTAGCCTGCATTCCTTATGCAACTAGGGATTGAATTGAACATGATTAGCAATCATCTTATACTTCATGTAATTTCGCATGTGACTTTTATGGCATGTATTACAAGTCATTATTTTTGATAGTTCTCTATGCTGACACTGTAAAATCCTGGCAAGGCAACTGCTGATAGAATCCAGCATTCTTTGGGTGCAGAAAAGAATGTAGCAAATATTTTCAGGAGTGTTTAATTTCTGCTCAAGTCAATTTAACACTCACAAATTACTATATAAGTAATTTGTAAGGTTTTCTCCTAATTTCTCTAGACCTTCTTTCCTCATTTCTTGAAAAGAGACATTATTAATTTCTCTTTGCATTTCATCTTGTGCTTTTCAGCTTGTAAGCCCTTTGCAGTATGACTTATTATTTACTCTGTATATTGAGTCTGGCTGTTGCAATAAAAAAAATTATTAGAAAACTACAACGGTATGTGTGGTGGTTTGACTGGCTAAACACCAGATGCCCACCAAACCTTTTCTATTATTCCATTCCTTAGCTGGACAGGGAAGAAAAAATATAACAAAAACTTCGTGGATCAAGATAAGGACAGGGAAGGATCACTCACCACTTACTATCACAGAAAAAAACAGACTCAGTTCGAGGAAATTAGTTTATTAACAACAAAATCAGTAAGGTGATGAGAAATAGAAACAACAATAACACTCCTTTCCCTGAGCCCCTTCCTTCTTCCTGAGCACAACTTCACTTAGGGGATGGGGGGTAGGAGTTACAGTCAGATCATCACACATGGTCTCTTCTGCTCCCTCTTCCCAACTGGGAGCACTGCTCACATCCTTCTTGGGCTCTGCTCAGGGGTCTCTCCCATGGGAGATAATCCTCCATTAACTTCTCCAATATTCTTAGACATTATCCTAGAGATGCTACCACTGTCTCTGATGGGCTCGACCTTGGGTGGTGGTGGACCTGCCTGGGAGTTATCTGGCACTGGTTTCGCTGGACATAGGGGAAGCTTCTAGCATCTTCTCACAGAAGCCACCCCTGGAACTACCCCCTCCCCCCCACTACCAAATCCTTGTCATCTAAACCCAATCCAGTATAGAAAAACAATTCATATGGAAAATGAAACCCTTGAAGACATGTACAATCTCCATCCTGAAATACAGCCTTCCATCTTCCTTCTTTCATCCCAGTGAAGAGGAAGAATGAAAGTTCTTTCCACACTGAATCAGTTTAAGTTCCATTAGCTTACACTTTGCATCTATTACAGGCAAAATTCTAGCATGTATTTTTGTACCTTTCTAAAATGCATTTTGGCTCGTTACCAGAGCCATTAATAAATCATATTTTTCTCTAGTTACTGGAATAGAAAAATTGTAAGGGAACACAGTAATTTTACCTCACTGCTGCAGGAAGCTCCTTTTGCAAAAGGTAAAGTTAATTCGAGCTGAAAGGCTTTTAATATTTGGCCATACAGTGGTGTAACATTTTGCATTGCCCTGTGTCAGAATACTCAGTCTTGGTTCCAGGGTGGTTAATTTTGTAAATCACATAAAAAATGATGTTCTGATTTCAGAGGTAATCCAAAAGTTATTTAGTAACTGGGTAACACACTCTTGAGGCTTTTTTTTATATTTTTTTTATTTTCAGTGCTAATTCTTTAGATCTTATTTTCATTTTATTTCTTGAAATTCCTTTGATCTTATTTCAAGAACATGCCTCATTAGAAAGGACTTCTCTATAACAGCCCAAAGCATTCCTAAAGCAAAAAAATTTAGCAGCTACTGAACAAAAAGACCCCCAAAACAAAACAAGAAAACCAAAACCTTTATCTGATTTGAAATTTTCATTTCTGAAGCCTTAAAACTAGGCCTTATTTCAAAAGGAGGGAGAAAGATTCAGAATTATATTAAAAAGAATGTTAAGGTATGCATAACTAGGTTGCCAGTTAGTAATTCTTGGACAATAATGGAATGAATTATGATGCAGCAATTTAAATGGTCCAGTGAGGTATATTAAAACTCTCTGATTTTTGTCTTAAATAAGAGAGTGTGCATTTATTAATTTTTATTGTGTGACAACAGCCTGTTGGGAATTTTTTTTGCTAACATAATCCTGTTCTTAGATCCATTTCCATTTCATAGAATATAAATGAAGGGAAAAAAGAGAGATATGTTTAAAGGAAAATGCATCTTAAAATCACTGTTCTAATCAAAACAGACAATACTGGAGGAGGCTTTGTCATTCTTCTCAGACTGAGGAAAATTCAGACTACTAGTCTCACTTTGTCCTCAAAGGGTGATGCCTTTGAATTCTCCTGGCCCCTGACTGATCATAGCAATATTGCAGTAAGCATTGGATCTGATAGGAAGGTCTAAATGAAAGAATGATCTAACATTTAGGGCATGAGTCTGGATATAAAACAGATAAAAGTTTATTTTCTTCTGTCATAGGCCACTAAGTTGCTCTCTCATTTCCCATTAGTAGCATAATGTTATGTGTCTTTGTGTGGTGGGTTCAGTATTCACGTTTTAAAATTTATGACCGAAGCATGCATCTGCTAGAACAGTAGAGACTACAGCCTGCATCTGTACCCAAATAAACCATAACCAAGCCTTTGTTAACTTTGAAGTTTCATAATTAAGGCCTGCAGAAATCCATGTAATGTTTTCTATGACACAGATGCCACAAAAGTCTTCCAACTTTATCAGAAAATATTAAACTTTTCTTAAAATATAATAAGCTGAAAATAAAATTAACAGAACACAGTAAAATTAATATATCTTGATATACAACTATATGTTTGTGCACTGCATCAAAAAGAGACCCATCTTTCCTTTATCTCTGGTATTTTACCTAACACTAGTTAAATATGTTTTCTTATGCTTTAAGTGAAGAAATCTGCTTACTGAGAAGAGAGACCTTCTCATCAACAAACTATAGTGTCTCTTCAACATTCTGGAAATTGCTCAAAGTCTGATAAACATTTATGATCAACATGTGTATAATATAAGGTGTAATTCATCATTGTGCAGTAACTGTTCTGCACATTACCAGAAGTGTGATAAACATTTCCTGGCAGCTTGTCGGAAATAGAATTTATTTAGTGTTGACATTTATTCTATTCAACTCTTTCAAAGCCAGCACTCTGTATGCTGCACGTGCTACATACCAATGAGAACAGCAGACAGGGAAGAGAGAGCTTGGACGGTATAACATTCAGTATTTCTCCAATTTAGAATTTTCTGTATATTTTAAGTAGTTTTCTTATAAAGTGGAGAAGGAAATCACTGCACCATAAGCTTTCAGAAGTTGCATTCAGCTACTGAATCAGTTCCCTGTGTTTCCTAATAAATTCCTTTAAAGGATAGAATTTCTTTGCTGAGCATAGTGATTTAGTCATAGAACCGCCACTAATGCCAATGGGAGCTGTACAACAAAATCCCCTGGCACCTTCCTTTTTTAACTGTTTGTGTAATTTAATTATAGATTTAAAGTGGATGAAGCACACCACTGCATAACCCTGAATCTCCCTATATCTACTCACAGGTCCAGAAGTCCCAGATCCATCAAGTGGCTACAAGGAGCCAGGCTGAAAGTGGTATATCTTCAGGACACCTTTTCTCACTTGGGCGAAAGAAAGGCTCAAGTCTCTCTAGGGCTTGTTATCTCAGCACCAGCTGTTATGAATAACAAAATAGTGTCCTCTTGGTAGCTGATTCATAGCTGTAGTTTAGATCTACAGCTTCCGTTCCATTAGAGGAAGTGTTTGCATAAAGAATATCTTAACTTCCTCAATCTCTTTTTTTCGGTCTTCATGGAATCACAAGATATATTCCTTGATCAATGTGATAAATAATATTTTAGGATAAGTTCCTGATAAAATGAACCCAGATGAAGCTCTCACTTGCCTCTACTAGCTTTGATTTTCACAGAATTTAATGAGTAAGAGCGCTGTCCTCACCTGAAATATCACTAATGACTGAGCATGTTTTAAAAATGGAAGACTACAGCTTGGATTACCTTCAGAGACAGTGAAACCTGCATATCCCCCTTGCTTTTGGAGAATTCATCCTGGCTTTTCTACAGAATAGAGTAAGTGGTATTACATCCTCCTGATACCACTCAAAAGCAAACAAGACAAAAGTAAAAAGCTATTTTGAAGATAGACTGCAAGCCCTACTTTCTGTTTGGGCTTGAAATGCCTTTGGTTGAAAGTATCAAGTTCACACAGGGCTTCCCTTATTGTCAGAAGGTGTTCTCTCTATGTTATTATTTGGTTACTGTGAATAAACCAGAATGATTCTTAACTTTCCCTACATATATTAAAACAGCCTATGAGAAATTTTATATAGAATTTCAGAATGCAGAGCAGATGCCTTAAGAATTTTACTAAGAATTTACATTGCACAGGCCCTAAAGTGGAAAACTTTTCTGGTCTACAGTTTATCACAACTGAATGTGCTGTGGTGTTGCAAATCTAAGGTTCTCTCAACACAGTCTGTAAGCGCGACTGCCAAGGGTCAAGGGCTATTCTGCAGGCTCCCCAGGGATGTGGTCACAGCACCAAGCCTGACAGAGATAAACAATCATTTGGACAATACTCTCAGGCACACGGTGTGACAGTGGGGATGGTCCTGTGCAGGCTAAGAGTTGGACATGATGATCCTTGTGGGTCACTTCCAACTCAGCATATTGAGTAATTCTGTAATAATAAAAATCAAATTGTGGAATTACCTGTAGTGTAGATTTAGGATTGTTTTGATGGTGTGTAGGAAAGAATTGTTTGCTAATTTTGGTACGTTATATTTGGTATGGTGTGTATTAGTAACAGAACTGCATTCTTCTACCTGTGGATATCAGACACACAGATATACAAAATAAATAATATTAGATAAATGTTAAATTTCAATTAAGCCAAAGAATCCATTTGTATTTCCACCACACAGCATTAAATGCTCATGACTTAATTAAAATGCAAATACTGCATAACCCACTGATTTGTGCAATTTAACCATGAATAAACTCTTTCTGTTTTCTGCTTTAATTTGCTGTACTAATCAAATTAATAGTAATTAGTGAATACTTAAACAACAATAAGATAGGTTATTCTTTCTGGGTTCATGTCTTTTAACAATGATATAAACATAGATGAGATCAGAATATTCAGCATTCACCCAAATATCCACAAAGTACAATTTATATAAATCTGAAATGTTGAAGGCTGCATACAAAACTCGTTAGCTAAAATAGGGCATCTTGAAGCCTCACATGAAGTATTAAAATACAAAGTAAAAGGAATCTGAAGATACAAAACCACATGCATCTTCTAAGTAATTTCAGAGAGTTTGTTGAGGGGGAGGAATTGGTTTTAATTTGGGTTATACCTTCTTATACCAGCTATAGCACCAATAACAAGAAACATTAAAACCTCATAATCTCTAAACACAACATAAAGATGGGCAAAAAGAAGCAGTAGCTAAAGTAGGTAGTAGACATCTTGCTGAACTTCTGTATGTAAACCTGACCACACTAATCACAGTGGAATTACATAGAAAGATTATCAAGTATAAGTAAGTTCTGAGTGATGACTGTATCAGATTATGGTTTGCTTTTCTGTTATTCATGGGATTTGTGGAAGCAGGTAGAGAGGTCAGGCAGACAGGATCCAAGATGGCGAAGAGAAGACTTTATTTACAAGAAGTTCTTTTTATACACACTAATAAACAATTGTCTATTGGCCAAAGACAATCCACCCCCAAAGACCTATTGGTTATGGCTCGTACACCTCTAACACTAAACACAGAGATTAAGAAAGTACAGTTTATCTATATTCTCCATGAGAGAGAAAGAAAAATCCTAAAACACTGCAACTACATCAGATGACTCAAAAAAGCTGGTTTTTACAAAGCTTTTCAAGCTTTTGGGCAGTGAATTTCGAGAATACAGGGGAAGGAAATGTTAAGGAGGAAAATTCAATTTCTTTCTCTTTTTTACTCTTTTTTTCTTTTCATCCTTTAAAAGCTGTGTCCTTCCTTTCCAAACATTGCTAAATATTCAAGGCTGAAGTGAGGACTCCTCCTTCACTCTCCCAGAGCTTCTGGAGTTTTAATCTGCAGCCACCTTCCTCCTTCAGCACCCACTGCAGCAAGAGAGGAAACATTATTGGTCTCTTGCCTTCTGGCAATTCTGCTTTCCTCAATAGTGATACCTGTGTCAGAACTGCTCTAGTATGGGAAAAGTCTGAAGGCACCAATCAACCTTTAGATTGAGAAACACTTCATAAGACATTACACATCAAGAAAATATCTTAATAAACATCAAATTAATTTCCATTATTTTTCAAGACAAATTTTTATGATCTCAGGATAAAACCTGTCTGATTGGATGCATGATCAATGGTACACAAAAATAAATACAGTTTCAAGCTTGAGATAGAGTTCCCATCTTCTTGGTGTCAGAAACACCAATGTTGATTATCCCCCCCGCTCTTTTTTTATTTTCTTTACATACTACAACATGATGTTCTTCAGAGATTTCTTTTGATTGTGTAACACATACTTATTTGTTTGGATTACAAGACAGTAGAACAACCAGCTCTTGAAACTGCTATTCAATGAATTTGGAATTTGTTGGGGGCAGACATTGTGAGCTATTATGAAAAGAGCAAGAAATATCAGATTCTTATTTCCTGCTAAATTGTACCTGCTGATTTTATTTGCTAAGGGTCAAAGTGAATGTCAAGTGCTGCAGGCTTATAAAGACCTCAGCAGAGCACCAGATAATTTTAGGAATTTTTGGCAAAGATTAGATCTCTCTTCCAACTTCAATAAGATGGAAAATTGCAAAATAAATTAAGGAACTTAGAGTAAATAACACATCACGTGAACTTCAGCACTATAAAATGATACAAATCCAAAAAAAGGTCTATTCAATTATGCCAGACTACACCACTATAAAATCAGACCTTAATTATCTCCATGATAAGGGAAAAAAATCATAATGAAGAAAAAGCCATAATTAAGTGGTCTGCATGCACAGAAACTTTTTAATTTGTTTGAAAATCCTAAATGTTGTGGAAGGCAGAATATTGCGTCTTGTGCTTCCTTCATGAGCGTATTTAAAATGCACTTAAATGGGAATGGTGGACAGGCGTTGTGCTGAAGACAATAATTGTCCCATTTGTAATCAGGGACCATCTGGTTTGTTGTTTGAGATTTTTTGGCGAGGTTTTTTTCCCACTTCTAAAGGACACTGGTTTGCTGTGATATGACATTTATACTCTCATCTAGAATAAAGTTACTTACTTTTGAACTAGAACATAAGAATTACAAACAGAAAGGGAAAAGCTAAGGAATGTCATCCTGACCTTTTTTCCTGTCTCTTTCAAAAAAAATCAGCTAGAAGCCAAATGGAAGTAGGGTTCAGACAGTGGCATGCTTCAAGTTCAACTCAATAATAGCATATCCAGGCACTTCCCAGGCTGAGGTTAGACCACAAAGTTGTCATTTGTCTATCAGTGACTGATCTCTTACAAAATGTGGCTATCTCTTGACAACTTGTCAGAGGAGAGCATTAACTTTTTTTCTTTAATATAGCTTTACTTATGGGTCTTCTGAAATCTCGCAAGTATACTATAATTTCTACATTGTGCAGCTAACAGATAAGTCTTAAATCAATAATAATATTTTAGAGGTTATAGGTCTACATCCTCAGCTGAAGTAAATCATTGATGTTCCATTTAAACAACTTACAACTTGCATTTTATCCTTCTTTCAAAGGATAACAAGCCATATAAAAATATCCCATCAAGTTGTTCCTCATGTTTCTTCTGTAGAAAAAAAAAAAAAATCATGTTAGTGGTAATTAACACAATGTATCCACATGTCAGGCTTAATACAGATTGCTGCTCTTTCTAGTGTATGAAAACCTTAGGAAAATTTCCAAATCCTGGTACATTATCTCTCTCCGTCATTAGCATATCCTGATATCACAAAGAATCTTAATTTTAAAAATTTTAAAAAATTGTTTAGCCCTTTACACTTTCAATATCCTTCTCCAACAGTGCTATCTGGGCAGTATGCTTGAGCAGTTGTCCACTGCTTTGATCAGTTTATTTATCCTCTGATTATGATTGAAGTAGGTGATCAAAACCAGTGATACTTCAAAGTGATTGCTGAAGAAGTCAGTGACATTTGCAGCATTCACAAATGCCTTGGGATTAGCACAATACTGACAGTAATATGAGGAAGATTAAGAAATAAAAGGAACAGAAATATTTTATTTACATTTTGTGGTCTTCTTCCCTCATTAGCAATACCTAATTAAAAGGCTGATTTTCACATAGAGAGAATGAAATGCATACTGAGCTATGTAATGTATTCCTCTCTAGGAAGTGTGAAAACAGCAGCACATGCATGTATATATGGAACACAACAAATCATTCAGGCTTTGCCATAATAGGTAGTGTATTTTCATTTGTCATAGATAATAATTGAAATTTTGAGAACAAGATGTAATATTTACTCCTAGTCATTAGTCTCTATAATTTGCCATAACCAAAAAGGGGTTTAATTCTACTATTTGGAGGAGTTGCTTCATTCTAGCTTTTAAATATATGTGTTGCATTTTTAGCTCCTAGGCAATATGGACAATCAGCTTTGTGTTTTAACAACGCAGGGGAAGTGCAGAGTAAATTTTAGCAAGTAAAAATAAAATCAATCGGACACCTCCTTGCCAGTTTCTAGTTTGAGATTGGGATGAAGAATTAATATTTTTTTATTTTTCTGTTAACCGTTTTAGTAACTACCACTTGTGTAACCTGTTACAATTAATTTGGTTCATCTATGTTTTAATACTCAAAATTAATATACCGCTTGGATAAATAGATCAGTGTAATAATTGTTCATTTCATAAAGTGGTAAAAGATATTTTAATCAAAAGACAAATATCACTTACTTTTACCAAAAGCTTACTATTTAAACAGACCTGCTGTTTGTTACCAAAAAAATCAGTGTAGGGGTTATACCAATCTCTTTCTCCAAAAATCTTGAACAATCCTTTCAGAAAGAAAGCTGAGTCATCATAGTCCTTTTTCAGGGGGAGTAGAACAAAGACAGGTTAAAGAAAGAACAAGTTTTCTTCTGGGAAACCAGCCCCTCAATAAACAACCAATTCTGCACCTGGCCTGCTCAGCCCCACCCCCCCCCACCCT
>VZTX01023849.1:25647-35979 GCA_013400915.1 Pardalotus punctatus
AATAAAAAAGTGATATTCCATACTTACTTCTATGTTTACATTAATATTCATATTTGCATTTATGCACACTGTGAGTTCTTAATAGTTAATTAATTTGGATAGTTTTAACAATATATAGATTTTTTAATTTTCAAGTGAATCAGTCATTTACAGTATACACCTCACATTTTAAGTTCTGATTTAGAAATTACTCTAACTTTATAAGATTTCCTTAATTTCAGGATTAAAACAATATTACACCCAAAATGAGATACTGAGTTTGGATAAAACCCTTTAGTCTCAGTGGAACTGCAAAGCATAAGATTAAAATATTTTAATTCTGCTGAAGGTTTTTGTGAAAAAATTAAACCAGCAGTATATGCAAACTCCTTATTTACCTCACTTTTCAGGCAAAAGTTGTTTCATATACACCAGCTCACTATGGAGCAAAGATATAGTATGTGGTCGTTGTTAATTCTATATATTCAGCAAAACTACCTGCTTCAAAATCCAAAGATTGCCAGCTGAACTGATAATTTTGGGTCCTCACTCTCCAACAAGATTTGCTTAAAGAAAATGGGTGAATTCAAAAGGCTGGTTTACAGCTACTTCTTTTACGCACAAATAATTTCTCCATAGATTACTTTTATTGGACTCACAGCACTTACCACCCACAGTTGTGCAACCTGGGCTGGATGCTCTGTTGCTTTAATAATTTGTGAAGAAATTGCTGATAATGAAATTGTCTTTGTCATCCAGGTGAAAATAGCAACCCTTAGTACCTGCAATGAGGCAGTCAGTGTATCTTTATATTATTCTCAAAAAAAGCCCAAAATCCACTCTCATAGACCACATCTTTAATAGTGGATATTTTAAAAAAATCAATGTAATTTATTACTTTAGGGGTGTAGCAAGATTAAACAAAAAGCTGTCATTAGGGGTACCATGAGGAGATCTTTGCATAAATCAGGTTGTTCTTGACTTCCATAAATTCTATTACTTGTTTTGGGAGAGTGTGGATTATTTTTCAAATATCTACTAAGTTAAAACCTATGAAGAAAACTCTCCGCAAAAAAATAGTTAAAATCTTCTTTCGTGGCAGTTTTGTTTCATTTAACATTAAAGAGATATTAAATTAAATAATATCAATAATATAGTAATAGAAAATTCTGGCAGAGAGATTTTTTGGTTAATATGGCACCATTTCCACCATTAATTCTCAGACTAATGAATGCAGTAATACAAGTAGAATAATTTACTTCTTGCAAATTCTTAATTATAATTTTGCATAAACTTTAGGTATTCAGAATGAATAAAACATACAGCACAGTTTCCTCCTAGGTTATTAGAAATTTAGAGCTTTGCCAGATGTCACTTGAAAGATTTCAATAAGGCTTTGGATTTAACCTACAAACATGCAGACATATCTTAATTTCATTTTCTGCATATGGGCATAATGAAAGAAAATGGATATGAGAAGGTGAGAGCACAAGACCAGAAAATTTCCCCTTAGTTACACCAATAAAAGCTGGAAGAATTTCTGCTTAGACCACTGTAAGTGAGATAATACTGGGAAGAAGTGTACAAAACACTTTTTCTACTCTATAATTATTTCCCACATCTGCTGATTACAGCATCATAAGCAAATAAAAAATTCCATTAAAGTACAACTGGTCAATAGATTTTAGAAATTAGTAAACTGATACATCTAAAAGAAAAAAAAGTCCTTTTTATTATTTCTTTATAAATTCCCCATAATTGAATTTATATATTGTTCATAAATAGATTTATAAAAACTCCTGCTCTGTTTTAAATCTAGAACAAAACAACTTTTTTTAAAATCTTACACATTATTTTGCCTCTGAACTTCTTAATCCTGATTAGATAAGTAGAATGAAAGAAGTAAGTTTGAGGACCTGCAATATGAAGCTTAATTTGATATCCAAGGCTGTTGTGCTAGATTAGCCACACACACAAAAAGATACAATGGCTATTTACATGTTAACCTAAGACTACACCACCCCTTATGTCAGACACTCCTGGAATCTGACAGAACAATGTGTGTGCTGTGTTCTTCTCCTTACAGGTCCTTGCAGGGGTAGAAGTTTACCACTATTACTGTGCTTTGTCTACAAAGCAGAACATTATGACCCAGGTCTGAAGGCTGAGTTTTATACTTTGTGGAGTGCATTTTTTCAGTGATTTGGGGTTCTTTTCTGAAAATTTCCATAGTTTTGTATTCATTCCAGATGATACTAGAGGAAGGAGAGAACAAAAGAAGTCTCTCAAAGAGCTTATTGTTCAGGCTTATTATTGAATTGTCTAAGATTGCTGATTTTGCAGTGTAAACCAATTCAGAAGACTGGCAAATTTCCTCATCCTTGTAGAACCATTCCATGTAGACAGACAGTCAGAATTACACATATAGCTTGTCATACATCTCAGACTTTGAACTGTGCATTTTATAATAGTTTTGTCCACAATGTGATTTGTACAACATTTAGCCGCTTTTTCAGATCATAAAAATAGGTGATAGGACAAAGAACAGAAATGCCCATGAACTTCTTCTAAAAATACTGCAGTGCTGTGTAAACTGTAAATCTTGGAGGGTGACTGCATATAACATTATAACCGTCTAAGTGAGTAGCAGAGACCCAGAAGTGACAAAAATTTTTCACATGAGATGAAAATAGTAAGGTGATGATGTCAACAACTGATAAATAAATAAAACTAATTAAAACAAATTTTTCCTCTCTCATGCAAAAATAATATTTGCTATATCATAGTGCAAAATAGCAAACAACAACTTGAGCTCTAAGCTCTGGGACAGTAAACTTATTCGTTTCTAAGCAAATTGATGCTAACTGAAATCTTCAGAATCATAATTTCACCAGATTTTTTGTTCGTTTACATGCAGATTACGTACCTTTCTGTAATTAAGATTTTTTATCTGTCCATCATTGTTATCAGTACTATCACTCTCAAGTAAACAGAAAGTATATTTAATCTATCTGAATAGAAAAAGGACAACACAAATATAAAAAATATATTTATGACTGGAGTTTTCCCTTCCTGTGACCTGGATTGATGTAATAGTAGGCGAGAATAACCATTGAGTTTAATGCTTTATGATTATGATAGTGCAAAAAAATCCTCACATCTTGTTTTACAGTTGAGAAAATAACTAAGGTGTACCTCAAGTCCATTTTTAGGGTTTTGGATGCAAGAGAAGCTCAATTACTTTTTATCTGTTTGGTTTTTGTTTGTTTATTTAAATATATATATATATATTCCAACACCTTACTAGCAACAATTTCTGTTCTGGTTAGAGAAAGCAAAAACCTTGTACAACCTCTGCCACTGTCACATTTACTGTAGCTGTAGCTGTGTATAGCATTCACTTTCACCCTATGAGAAACCTGCTGGAAAATCAGGTACTGCCTTTGAAAGCAGAAAAGGAAGATAAAAATTTGGGCAGAGGGAGGAACTCCACTGGTTCACAAGTGAATAGCTTACTTCTTCAACAGATGCTTTTTTCTGAGGGTGAATCCCCCCCAGGGAGCTCAGACTCTCCACAATATCTTCATGTAAAGTACTCTGCATCCCCGACATGAGTCAAAAATGTATACAAGTTTTTCAGCATCACCTCTGACATCACACAGGACCTGTTCTCAGTGATTTAAAACTCATATCACTCATGTAATCTGAAAACATCAGTAGAGAGAGTCACATGTGGTAATGGCAAAAATAATATCATTAAGGTAGTAAAAGAAGTTCAGGAGAAGTTCAGGAGGTTACCCAGATTTTCACATTGGCCACAATTGCAGCAAATCCTTTATTCATCAGCATGTGGGGCTTCAATTTGAATTAGCAGGGGTACCCAAACTGTTGCAGAATGGCTCGGGGATCGGGGCCATGGGACGTTAGAGGCCTTGTGCGAGCAAAGTAAAGTTNCAAACCAGAAAACATTAAAATTATGGGAACTGCTCATGTTTTCTGCTTTTTCTCTTACTGTCATACATAGTAAAGTCAGTCCCTTCAAAGTGAGCAGATTATATTATATTTTTTATCCTGTTTTTTATTTGGAAAGGTTTAATCTTTAACAGTATATAATCAATTATCAAAAACAGTACTTTTATACATTTTGTTCTACTGTTTATGTGTTTTAAGTCACCTAAACATTCAGTATATGTGAATAAGCAGGCAAAAAAACTCCAAACTGAAACCTTTTCTTAACAACTGAGCAAAGCAGTCTGAGATAATTCACATCACTTGATACACTGAACCAATCGAAATATCTCTAAGCAGTAATAAATAAACATATGGATTATCTTCTTTGAATATAATTTTCTATTTACAATGTATGTATATGTCTGAAGAGTCTGATTCCAGATATCTCTACCAATATAAACCATAAATAAAGTACATGTCCAAGTTTAAATGTAATTGCTGCCACAGGTAGCAGATTTACAAAACAGAACAAACATAACCCATTATTTGACTTGTTTTTCTGTTTCATATGTTAAAAATCAAACAACCAAGCCAAAAAACAAAGCACGACATATATTGCATTCAATATCTCCATTAGGAAAGGGTTGGTATTATTACTCAGAATACTTTTCAGTGACCAAGACTTGTAGCCTCTTTTCAAAATTAGATGACTCATTCAAATAATTTACAAGCAAATCAAGTGCTCTAGGGTAATGGGAAGGTAAGGAAAGACAAAACTGAGTTACTAGGTAGAGGTGATTCATGTTTTCTTGGAGTGCACAGAACTGAGGTTAATTCAGAACTTTGTGCTTCAACCCTATTTTTTGTCTTGTGCAAATGAGTACTGCTCAAAATGAGGTTAAAACTCAAATATTATTTGCCTGTAACTCCAGCTCTCAAATGCTTTAGGATAAATGAAACTTGAAGAAAGAGATTGCTTCCTCTTCAAAGTGAGGCTTCTTGATTTTTTCTGTTCCTCTGTATCACTGAGAGATTGGTCAGCAATGTCTACTGTGTTGTGATTTGGAGCCTTGCTCTTGAGAATGGAGGAAAATGGGATAATCCACTTCACTGTGGACTTCTATTCCTCCTGTTTTGTCCTCTATTTCCTGCTGCAATGTCATGTCATTGACCCGAAAGCCAGAAACAATGCCTTTTTTCTGAGAATGCAGAGGAATTAGCAAACTGGACAAAAAAGGTAGCTCATCAGAAGAAAGCCCATGAGCCAAATTTAGATATAAATTGTGACAAGAGAGTCTACAAAACAGTTAATTCTATGAAGGATGTTTGGAAAGTATTGCTCATTTTAATTTGAAAAGGCAGATTTTAATGCACAGTTTGTCATCTGCTATGTAGCTGTTTTATTCAGAAGGCCTAAAAGGTGTAATATAAGGTGCCTATAACTATATGGTGCAGGCTGTAATTAATCCTGTAAGATATCAGCCCTAAAGTCATTTCTTAACAAAAAAAAACAAACCAAAAAGAGCACCTCAGCTAACAAAAGGAGGTACAGAAGTGGAGAAGAGGGAAAACTTAATATGAGATGGGATGAGATACAAGTTATAATGACTACTTTCAACAGGGAAAGCAATTCATTATATGACTTAATGATATGAGTGAGCATTTTTATAATGAATAAATCTGGTCATGAATATTTAACATTCACAGAAACAGCCAAGAGCAAAGCAAATTTTTTTTTTTGTTACAACCAGGTCACAAGCACTTTCTGATTTCCCATTCATGGCAGAATTTCGTCTCTTTACAAAGCAATTTTGATCATTTGGCAGTCAACTTCAGTGGAAAAATGAGTTTATTGGCTATTACTAATCTTCTTATTTAGGGAATAGATGCAAAAAATATTAATTTTTAGCTTCTTAACTGAAGATATATCTTTAAAACCGACCTGAATGTTTCAATTGGTTTAGTACATTAAACCAGTCTAGATAGACGGATAATATTTTTCCAACATGCTGAAAGAGTATTGTACTCTAAATCTAAGTATTTCCTCTTTGTTTTCTTTAAGTGAGACAAAGAAGAACATCATCACATTAGGAAGTGTTAACATACCTCATTTATATTGCCAGAATACTAGTTTTTCACAGATCCTGCTTCTAAACTTTCTGAAATTGAACTTCTTAAGCAGAAATTTATTCTTCCATTTTGTAATGGCTGGAAATGTTGATCTAAGTGAAGATGCAGATATTACTGAAAATTAAAGTTCAGAAAAGACCACTGTCTTTTTATTAACGCTGAAAATTTATCGCAAGTGTTTGTTGAGAACTACATTTAGTGCAGGTATCTTGGTGTGCAGATGTAGTGAGGGCTGCAAGATCCAGAGGTCTGGATTGCAGGAGCCTGATGCAAGAGGCCAGGAACTGGCAACAACTTTTTGCAAGACAAAAGGCACAGGGCCCTGTGGCCCAGGCAGGGGAGCAGACACTGAGAGACACTGCAGGAGCCAATGGTTCAGCTGGCAAATTACAGACTTTCATACACTTAGACTGTGAGAGAATAAAAGCCCAGGGCTTGCTTTGCTCAGGGTCCCTCCTTGGAGACACTAGCTTGAGCTGTTATTTTGTCACTGCACCATGATTGAATAACTTTAAGGATCCAGAAAACTGAGACTCTGCTATGGGAAACCTGGGGCTGGGTCAGTAAGGAATCCTGATCTGGCTGTGTGAGAGTGGGGGTGCAGCTGGGAAAGGGCCTCAGTCCCAACTCATGTGATGCAAGTGTGACTGCCAGAGTGGCTCCTCGGTGGTCCAACAGGACACTTGCCTTGCCACTTCTAAGTCATTGCAGAGCACCAGAAAAAATACGCATGCATAAATACAATGTATTGGGAAAGGGTTAACATGGTTTTTACAGAAAGAAGTCATACCCCATAACTATGCTTGTGTACCTTACAAGACTTAAAAAGGTCAGAGATTATGGGAATCTGTCTGACAAAGTATACCTAGATTTTAAAATATTTCTCAACAAGAGACATTAGAAACTTTAAGAAGAAAAAGGGATCAATCTTACCACAAAAAGATACATCGCTATCATTGTTATTGCTATTACTACCCTATCATAATATATGGCCATGTATCACAACTAGGAGGAGGGGTTGTTCTTTTTATCTCCCTCACAGTACAATGTCAACTTATTCTAAAAATCCTGAGAAGGAGACCAACTTTACCACATCAAGGCTTCTAAGTGAAATAACGTCTACAAGACAGGCAAAATGAAAATTAATATGAAGACATGCTGAAGATTCCTACCATGCTGAGGGTCTGGCCAGAAAATGACTCATGGAACTTAGTGTCCTTATGTGTAAAGTAAAGTGAAAAGAAGAGGAGAAAAACAAGTTAACTGTAAATATGTGCTGTTGAATTGTCACTGTGAAAAGATCCTGGTGTCATTATGGATAGTTCACTGGAAATACCATCTTGACATACAGCGGCAACAGAAAATAAAATAAAATAAAATGTAAGCAATAATTAGGAAGGAATAAAAGTTAAAAACCTCACACCCTTTTCCAAGGATTGCTTTCTCTTTGAAAAAAAATGACATGGAAGAAAAAGAAAATATTAGATTTCTGTCATAGGAAACTCTACTCTAAAATACTACAGACACAGACTACATGTTCCAAACCCTGGCAGACAAAAAAGTATATGAACCAGAGCTAAATCCTTCAGATGGCTTCAAACTACCTGCGTGGCAGACGCAAGATGTTAATAACATGACTGTTACCAGCAAGAAGGGGATTGGTTTAGTTTGGTTTGGTTTGGTTTGGTTTGGTCTTTTTAAACCTCATAAAGACCTGAGATGTTACCTACCACATAAGACATAATTTCGCAGGGTAACATTTTTAGTAATAGGATATTTTGTATAGGACAGCAGACTTATAGGTAAATTAAAGCTTAAATTCATAAACTTCTAGTTCATAAAGGTAAAGTTCAAATTTGTAAACTTGAAGTTCAAATTCATAAAGTTCAAGTTCAACCTAGACAAATTAGAGGGCTGGGCAATCACCAACCACATAAAGTTTAACAAGGGAAAGAACCTGATTCTGCACCTGATATGGGGCAACCCTGGATGTACAGACAGACTGGGGAATGTGAAGCTGGTGAGCAGTGCTGCAGAAAGGAACCTGGGGGTCTGTTATGAATGAGTGAGATTGCTCATACATGGCTTGGATGAAGGCAGCTTTTGTAGTAGCAGGGAAGAGTTTATTCACAGATTTAATAGGTCTTACTAGAGGCTCTCCTCTCAACCGCACATCTATTTCGCCAGCCCAGTATGTCACTCTGCTTGCTAATGAATGGGGATCATTTGGGGAGCAGGGACCAGAAGATAAAGTAACACCAGGACCCCAGAATCCATTGGCTTCTCCACCATTCAATTGGATTAGATTTTCTCCTGTTAAACAAACATGCCACAAATAATCAGTTTCAGTTTCACCTGGCTAACAGCCACAGTGTTTTTTTAAATTGCCTATCTGAATCATATCAAATAGGGATGGTTTTCAGGTACAATTTCCCTGCCCACCCTGAGGTTTGGAGCCTGGATAAGTACTAGCTCAATTTTTTTACCAGCTTTTTCTCCCCTTTCTGTTCTTCCTGTAACCGTCTCTGCAGCTGTTCTATTTGCAGAGACAATAGCAATTTGGTCACTTTCCTAATTTCCAGTTCAGTTTTTAGTCCTTGTTTCTCTTTAATATTATCTTTTTGGTATTGGCAGGCAGATTCTAGACGGGTGCCTAGCATTTAGCAAATAATTTCTTTATCTTTCCTGTCCTTTGAATGGTATCTAGCAACTTTTAAATGTCCTTTCATAGCTTCCTGATCATGTCAATTTTCCTGAGCCTATTCCTGAGTCCAAGAATTTAGGGCTTCGACTCTCCATGCCTTTGTAAGTAGTCTGTGATATTACTTGCCACTCTGCTTGCTCTGAGAAATTGTTGTGAATGAGTGTTTGAGATAACTTAAAACATCACCTGCAAGGGTACCAGCAAAAGCCAGATTTAATATTAAGCATGACACAATAGGATGACAAAGTCCATCGGCAAGATTCACTCTCCTACTTATAGGACAGTTAAGACACAACAAGGGAAAGCAAGCAACAACAAAATGAAAGAAAATCCAGGCAATCAAAACAGAAGTGAATGGAGAACTATCAGGTGGGGAGAGTGAATGTGTGTGTGTGTCTGTGTGTGTGTGTGTGTCTGTGTGTGTGTGTGTGTATGCACTTAGGTGCGTGAGACAAAAGGACAGTGAGGGCAAGGACAAAAAAAGCAACACAGCCTAAAAGCTTATCAGCATTCAAGCTTAACCGTACTTGAACTTATACCTTAAAGCCTAACAATTTAACAAAGGAACAACACCTAACTTATACCTGACTTAACCTATATCTTAACTTATAACTTAACATTGATAGTTTAACTGCGGAATAGCACTTGACATCATTTAACCTAACTTATAACTTCAAAGTTATACTTAGCAACTTAGCAAAAGAACAACACTTAGTAACACTTAGCTTATAACTTATGACTTAACCTTGCTTACAGGCCTAACTTACTTAGATATATAAGATACTTAAACATCTAAGAAAGCAGCATCTCCTCCAGTTTTGCTATAGCATATATGCACATGCATGCACACAGACATAGTCAGTGCAAACAAGGTACCTGTGAAAAATTTCCACTCAGAGGTCAGTGAAATACTCACTTCAAAAGTCTTTGCATCTTCCAGCAACGGGAGGGTCAGGTCTTGAAGAGCCAGGGTATCAGCCTGGGACTTGTCATCATTCGGTGCTCCTCCAAGTATAGCAAACCTGAGGGTTTGCTGGCTCTGAGTGGCATCCCACTCAGAGGGACATTGCCAGGCACAGCCGCCGCAGGCGAGGAGAGGCCCAAGGGTCTCGTTTTGGACCGCTGTTCATCGGGTTGCAAGAGAATGGGCTTTAGTTATCCTGGCCACAGTTTGGATCGGCACTTTCTTTGGACGTGTGAGAACAGGAGTGTTATTCTGTTCAGGCAAGAAAAACAGTTTCCAAGGCTGTTCATAAGGAAAACAGGAGCTTGTTAGATAGCAGCTGTTCCTGGAAGCAGACAGTGCTTCTAAAAAGCTCAGGAAGGGCTGAGCCCAGGTGCTGTTTCCAAGGCCAAGGCCTAACAAGCATTTCTTAGATCACAGTGCAGCCTGGAAGGGGGGAAAATGCACCACCACAGGGTCCTAGCCAGTGGCAAATTGAACATGTGGCAGCAGTGCCCTGGCAGTCAGGAGGGTCACCTGTGTCCTGGGGGGCATCAGGCACAGCATCACCAGCCGGGCAAGGGAGGGGATTGTCTCTGATATGTTTTCTCCACGCAGGCATGAT
>VZTX01023852.1:0-291269 GCA_013400915.1 Pardalotus punctatus
TTTATAGATCCATCAGCTAAGCAGATAAGATGTAAAAGATACACTAGGAAAGAATAAAGTATTTAAAGCCTTTTTGTTTCATTCTTCTAAAGGTCATTGGTTCTGCCGGGACATATGTACATGTGCAGAGTCTTGCAAAGAATTAGGAAAGCTAGGAGTAATACCGTGTTTACCAAAAACAAATGTATTCCAAAGCAGAGCAGCAGAAAGTCCTGATGCAAGCCATCTTTGAACAATTAGAAGTTATCTATAAGAAACCAGAAAGGTCCCAAATGCCTGGAGAAGAACATACACAATAGCTTGTGTTTAAAAACTGGAGAAGGAAGAATCAAAATAGAGCAGTCACCTAAACTTGATACGTAGAAATGTACTAGTGACAATAACAAAGCAGCCAACCATGAAACATTTTGAGGATAATTAAAGAGCAAATATAAACTATGTCAAAGCTGTTTGTGTTCCTTCTTAAGGTAACTTACCTCTTGAATAAGGCACTGACAGAAAATACAATAGGTGACAGCATCAGAGAGGGAGTGAAATTATGTGACAAAAGAGACAATAATTTATGGGTAGATGGCAATGTCCACATGTGGTTATAGAAACGAAATTAAGGTACTGAAAGTAGATTTATATTTTTAGAAATTCACCCAAAAACAATAAAAGGCATTCAGAAGCATTGTCATCAGCAGCAATACTTTCAGGGATATCCACTTATTTGCATGGTGTGTTGGTTTCCTTAGTACAGTTTTTGGTAGTGGGGGGCCAAAAAGATGGCTCCTGTGAGAAGGTGCTGGAAGTTTCCACCATGTCCAGCAGAGCCAATCCCTGATGGTTCCGAAGATGATGGGCATGCTGCTGGCCAAGGCTGGGCCAATTAGAGATAGTGGTAATGCCTCTGTGATAACAGATTTAAGAAGAAATCAAAAGAATATGCTCACACAGTTTTTTTAGTCAGAGAAGGCAGAGGAGGTGGTGAGAACACGTAAGGGAAACAACTTGGAGACACTAAGGTCAGCAGGTGGTCCCCCTGCAGCCCATCGGCTCCACGGGGGATGCAGAGATCCACTGCCAGCCCATGGGGGAGGTGCCCATGCCAGAGCGGGCAGATACCTGGAGGAGGCTGTGATCTAGTGGGAGACCCATGGAGAGAGAGGCCTTGCTCCCAAGATGGAACAGCCTTGCCTTGGAGGTCTGCACCCTGTGGATGAGGGACCCCATGCTGCAGCAGTTTTGGGAGGACTGTCTGCCCATGGGAGGGATTCACGTTGTGGCAACATGCGTGTATGGACTGCTGCTCATGAGATGGACCCATGCTGGAGAGGTTCACAGAGAATGGTCCCCCATGGGAGGGATCCCATGGCAACACAGGGGAAGTACTCCTCTCTCTAAGCAGCAGAAGAAGATTCTGGTGATGGACTGACCCACACCCCCACAACCTGCCCCTCCTGCACTGTTGGTGGGAATGAGTGAGGGGGTGGGGGGAAGAATGGTGACTTTAAGGGTTTATTTTACTTCTCATGATCCTCCTCAGACTCTGTTAGCAATAAATTCACTTTGCAACTAAGTTGAGCTTCTTTTTGCCCTTGAAGAATTTTTCTCCCGTTCCTTATCTCATTCATGAGCCCTGTGTGTTAACTTTTTTTCCCCTCTCCTCTACCCAGCTGTGGCAGGGGAGAGTGAACAGAGTAGATGTTGTGAGTGCCTGGCATTTGGCCAGGGTCAAACTATGACACATGGATGGTGTGAACTTGGTTGCAATAAAATGCTCATGGTCACACTGCATATACTGGTTAATGGCAAAATTGGGAGGCCAATTAAAATAATATCCTTTAGTGGTAAGTCCTAGTCATATTCAATATTGCTTTTAACATTGGTGGGCAGACTAATATCATATACTGTATGATAAATGACTGAGTTTTAAGTATGGAGATAAGAATAGAAGGTTTAAAATACTAGGGAAAATGGCAAAANTTCACATTGTGGCAACATGCGTGTATGGACTGCTGCTCATGAGATGGACCCATGCTGGAGAGGTTCACAGAGAATGGTCTCCCATGGGAGGGATCCCATGGCAACACAGGGGAAGTACTCCTCTCTCTAAGCAGCAGAAGAAGATTCTGGTGATGGACTGACCCACACCCCCACAACCTGCCCCTCCTGCACTGTTGGTGGGAATGAGTGAGGGGGTGGGGGGAAGAATGGTGACTTTAAGGGTTTATTTTACTTCTCATTATCCCCCTCAGACTCTGTTAGCAATAAATTCACTTTGCAACTAAGTTGAGCTTGTTTTGCCCTTGAAGAATTTTTCTCCCGTTCCTTATCTCACTCATGAGCCCTGTGTGTTAACTTTTTTTNCCCGTTCCTTATCTCATTCATGAGCCCTGTGTGTTAACTTTTTTTCCCCTCTCCTCTACCCAGCTGTGGCAGGGGAGAGTGAACAGAGTAGATGTTGTGAGTGCCTGGCATTTGGCCAGGGTCAAACTATGACACATGGATGGTGTGAACTTGGTTGCAATAAAATGCTCATGGTCATACTGCATATACTGGTTAATGGCAAAATTGGGAGGCCAATTAAAATAATATCCTTTAGTGGTAAGTCCTAGTCATATTCAATATTGCTTTTAACATTGGTGGGCAGACTAATATCATATACTGTATGATAAATGACTGAGTTTTAAGTATGGAGATAAGAATAGAAGGTTTAAAATACTAGGGAAAATGGCAAAACGATTTGAAGTATGGCCCCCTCAGGATTCAGGCAGCTGGCTCCAAAGAAAACTTCTTTGGCAGCTGGCTAGAGAAAAAATGTTAATTTCTTGATGCTCAAGGACTCTTTAGTATTGGCAAATGGGAGGAAATTTTCCTTTTCAACTCAGAGTAAACACATGGACAAAAAGCTGAAAACAATAACAAAAACAAACCTTGCAGAAAGCATACTATATGAACAGTGTCTTCAACTTTTACAAGCAAGATAGCACTGATAGAGAAAATATTTCCAATAAAATGGTCTATTTTGATCATTCTGCATTTTGGGAGACAAGAAAAATAATTTAAAATTATTCTTTGTCTAAGTCTTACAGTTATGATTTTGATTTTACACCTCCTTATGTTTAATTAAGCTTGTATATAGGTTTTACTAAGCGTGTAACATCCATTTATGAAGAAAGAGACAAGGATGTGATACAAGGGCTTGATCTATGGGTAGTGAACAACACCTACACTGGATTCAAGGGCATGAAAAAGAGTGAAAGGCCCCTTCACAGGGTAATTTGTCTTCCTGTATTGCTTGTCTCTGTAGGGAAGACCTGTGGATATACCTATTTCACAATCTCAGTAGTCTTTATCTTCTAAAAAGGGATCCGCCAAAATACAAATAACAGCCCCATAAAGAACAATTTCACCCAAAGATTAAATTATGGACATGAGGAGAGAGAAAAATGAAAGTGAAGTAGAATTTGATTCACACTAACGCAGAATTTGATTCACACTAACGCAGAACCTAAGTATTAAAACTTCACATGCAAGAGACCCTCCTGTAGGATTTGATGGTGAGTATTTCAGATGTGAGTATTTCATCATGAGAAGTCTAATTTAGGTGGTACCCGTCCTTAGCTCTGGGCGTATTTCCTTAGAGTGACTGGCTGCAGGACAGAGCCACCACCTGTAAGGAGCCTATATCCTGGGATGGTATCCATTAATGGAGTCAATAGCAAGCCGGGTTGAGATCTACTGTCCGGGTGTCCATTACATGCTGCTTGTCCAGTTGGTAAATTGCACTGCATTGCTCACCAGTTAAAAATATTTCAGGAAATATCCTTTACAGGTATATATTTGGTTTAATTTAACATTATTAATCTTATTAGTTGTTGCCCCAATAGTTCCTTTTCATAGTATCAGTTGCAGCAAAGACCATTTGTCACTATTGTCAGTCTCCATGCAGTTCTGTAATGTTAAAAGGGGTTAATGGAGTACAGAGTTAATCAGTGACTTGCGCTTTCATCCCTGAGTGAATGCCCTGCCATATTTACTCATGTGTTGCATAAAGCTTTTCTGCATTGTGGAAAGACAGCCTGTATCTGTTTGGGAAGAGTTGCACAGGGATACAAACATGACCAGAAATAGTGAAAGAGTTGTTGAATTAATGGAAAAATGTTTTTCAGATGGTGAAAAGATGGCCCCAGAAGACATGTTGTTTTCCTACAGAGGCATTTTATACCCAGTTGCAATTAGCAGCCTGGAGACTTTGGAAGCTCTGAAATCCTTTGAAGCCAGGAGTGATGATGTGATTCTAGTAGGTTATCCTAAATCAGGTGAGTGTTTTTTCTTGATCAGTATTCAAGTGCATAGTGCTGCAATCCAGAAGCTGATTATTTATTGCCATCATTTAACACAGCAGTAAATTCTGAGAAAAGCTTATGGTGACATCAGAATTCATAGAATCATGAATTTAAGTTGTAATTCATATCTGGAGGTCAATAAATACAGCCTCCTGCTCAAAGAAGGGGAGAGATCTAACATTCAAAGTTAGGTTTGGTTGCTCAAGGTCTTGTCCAGAAGGGTTTTGAAACTTTTGAGGATGGAGGTTCACCATCCACTGAAATATTTTGCAGTGTATTCCTACAATGGCAGTTTTTTGGGGGTTGGGTTTTTGTTTGTTTGGTTGGTTTTTTTTACATCAATGCACTCAGACATCCCTTTGTTGTGAGAGAGGCTGTGTCTTCATAACCTCCAGTAGTGGAAGACTGCAGTGAGAGTCTCCCATGACTTTTTTCTTCTATCACCAGCCTGAGCAAACCAAGCCTTTCTATGCATTTCATTTGCTCCAGCTCCCACTAATTTAATGGAAATTCGACAAGAGTTTCTCCAGATTCTCAAAATAATTTGTGCTTCAGTGCAAGAACTGCACACACTATTCAAATGATGAACACACCAGTGTCAGCTAAAGCAGGATAATCACATCCCTTGACTCTCTGACCACACTTGCAAATACATGGCAGTATGTTGTTACCCTACTCTCTGCAAGAGCAATACAGGGAATATATCCTGCTAATGAGACCAGAAGAACTGCTGCTTCCATAGTCTTACTGCGTTGTAGAACACGGGTGATTCCCTTGTATCTAAATAGAGGGAAAGATATGAATGTTGGCAGGATTTTTAGATATTTTCTCTCTTTCACTGTGGACATTTCAGATTCTTTAATTTTTTTTCCTGTTGACTTTACAGAAGTATCTTGATAGGTCTTTTGTGGAAAAAGAGGAAGTTGATCCTTATCATATCCCCTTTGTGTGCAGCCTGTAGAGATGTACATAGGCAGAAATGGTTTAAATATGTGAGGATCTACCTATAAAGGGCAGGAGGTGTTAGTTGAGAACTGAGATTTGGCTCTCCAAGCCTGGTCCCTCACCCACCAGTTTTGCCAGGTTGCAGAGACCAAGACAACTAAGCCTGATGCAAAGATGGTGTCTGGACCTTGATGTTCTGGTGGCTTGGTTGATGACCTCTGTGCTGCCAGTTACAGAAGCCTAGAACTGGGAATTGGGAATGAGGCCAAACTCTGTCAATCATAAAGAGACCATAAACTGAAGCTGGTTGGGAAGAGGGAACAGAGAGTTCCCAAAGACAACACTGTGGAATAAAAGCAGAAATACACAAGAGATGATGCAGCTGGCCCAGTGCTGGGAGCCACACTGCTCTTGAGTAATTTCCACAGAGAATAGTCTGAAGTAACCAAAAATTAAAAGATTTAACCTCAGCTGGCAACTCACAGTTCAGAGGCCCTATAGGGCCACTCATTCTTTCACCCATGGTAGGATGGGGGAGAGAAACAGAATGGTAAAAGCGAGAGAAGTCATGGATTGAAATAAAGACAGTTAAATAGGTAAAGCAAGAGCCGTATGTCCAAGTGAAGCAAGATAAGGAATTCTATCCTAGTGGCAGACAAACATTCAACCATCTCCAGGGATCCATCACCCATGACAGTGACTTGATTAGACAAGTGTCATAAGCCTCAGCATCTCCACTTCCTTCCTTTTCCCTCAAATTTTATTGCTGAGCATGATTCCATGTGGAATTGAATATTCTTTGGGTCAGTTGGGGTCAACTGTCCCAGATGTGTCCCCTTTTAATTTCTTGTGCACCTTCAACCTAACCTCTGGTGGGTCAGTGTGAGAAGCAGAAAGGGCCTTGGCACTGTGTAAGCACTGCCCAGCAATAACTAAAACATCTCTGTTTTATCAACACTGTTTTCAGCAGAAACCCAAAACATAGCTCCATATCAGGTACTATGGGGAAAATTAAATCCATTGCAGCCAAAGCCAGCACACACATTTGTTGTAAGACTAAAGAACAACATAGATCCCATCTGATTCACTTGAAACTAGCTTGACAGGATACCCTGCAATTGAGGTTTACATGAAAAAGTAAATTTGAATGGATGTTCTACTGGTGTCTTTATCCTTTCAGGAACCAATTGGCTTGAACAAATGGTCATGGTGTTGGTAGATGCCAAATATACAGAAGAGGAAAGGAAAGAGAGAATAAATGCTGAAAAGCAGCTAGAGACATATCAGCGTCTAGAATTTGGGGATCCTGGGGTATATGAGGTAAGCAGGAAGTGGAAATATTGTCACTGCTCTTCCTGCAGGTACTAATAGCTGAAAGAAATGGCTGATCTCAGAGATAATGGAAAGCCTAGAGCCTTAACAGCAGCTATGGGCTGCACAAGTAGCATGTGCTTGCTACTGCCCTTGATGTTCTAACACAAGTGCCTCAGAGGGCAGACAGGGCTGAGAAACCACAGGGTCCTCCTGCCCTGGACGCAGTGAGTTTGATCAGTAAGACCTTTTTCTTGAGTGTCCTGTCCTCAGGCCCATCTCATGTGAAATGGGGCTTGGTGGCAGAGGTTGGCAGAAGCCTACAGCACCAGCACATCCCTCTGGGTTTTCCAATGGATAAGATACTTCTCTGCTTTCACCTTTTATTATGACCCACAATTACTGAGAAGGTATGTGTCACTGAATAAGCTACTTCTGTCTTGTAACATTACTTCCCACTTTCTTTAAAGAGGATGAAGAAACTGCCTTCCAGAAGAATTATAGTAACCCATCTGGTACCTGATGATCTGCCTCTGTCCATTTTCCAAAGCAAGGCTAAGGTGAGTCTCCTCTTTGCATCACATTGCAAAAGCTTTCCACTCTAAATTAGCTTTCCTCTGCGTGAGATATCTTTTCTGCATTTTCACCTGAGCTGGTCAATACACAGTCATGTTTCCAAGGCTGAAGAGACAGCTCTCTGTGCTAAGGCTGTGAACAAACATGCTTTCCCAGCAGCAGCTTTGCTGACTCAAGAAGTTGCTATTGGCAGGCTCATCTCTGGGTGTCACTGCTCCTTTGGATCTCCTTCAGAAAGATGTCTCCAGGTTTGTGACAGAAAACTGAGCAAGGCAAGGAGTTATTCTTATTTTAACTTGCTTCCAAAACCAGGGTACCTGTGGAAAGCCCTCTACAGGCTCGGACTAAGATAATCTTAAATGAGAATTACTGCAGAGAGAAGCTAGGGCACATCTACAGCCTGTTTGTGGCTCTCTTGTTCAGTAGATTGTGAACTCGTTTCCCTGGACTTGAACTAGGTCAAAACTGTCTCAAGGCAATCACTGAAAAGCTGCTTGTTTTCAGCCTGAAGCTCATATTAGCAGCAAATGACCTGCCAAAGCTTTGATTTCTTGCTCAAGAAAAGGAATTAGACCAAACTCACATGGTTTGGTGAACTTTAGTGGACAGGCAAGTTTGCAAACAACACCAAATTGGGAGGGAGTGTTAATTTGCTGGAGGATAGGAAGGCTCTGCAGAGGAATTTGGACAGATAATGGGCTGAGGGCAATTATATGAGGTTCAATAAGGTAAGTGCTGGGTCCTACGCTTGGGTCATAACAACCCCATGGAGTGCTACAGGCAGATGGCAGAGTGGCTGGAAAGCTGCAAGTGGAAAAGGACCTAGGGGTGCTGGTTGACAGTGGCTGAACATGAGACAGCAGTGTGCCTGGGTGGACAAGAAGTCCAGTGGCATCCTGGCCTGGATCAATAATAGTGTGGCCAGCAGGACCAGGGCAGTGATTGTGCCCCTGTACTCAGCACTGGTGAGGCCACAACTCAAGTATTCTGTGTGCAGTTCTGGGCCTCTCACCACAAGGAGGACACTGAGGTGCTGGAGCATGTCCAGAGAAGTGCGATGGAGCTGGTGAAGGGTTTTGAGCACAAGTCTTATGAAGAGAAGCTGTGGAAGATGGGGTTGTTTAGCCTGGAGAAAATGAGGCTCAGGGGGGACCTTAATGCTCTTTACAACCACCAGAAAGGAGATTGTAGCCAGGTGTGGGTTGGTCTCTCTGAGTAACAAGTGACAGGACAAAAGGAAACTGTCTCAAGTTGCACCAGGGGAGGTTTAGATCTGGGTATTAGAAAAAAAAATCTTCACAGAAAGAGTTGTTGATTACAAGAACTAGCTGCCAGGGAAGTGGCTGAGTCACTGTTTCCTGGAGGTATTTAAAAAACATACAGATCTGGCACTTATGGACATGATTTGATGATGGATTTGGCAGTGCTTGGTTAGTGGTTGGACATGATGAGGACTTTTCTAACCTAAATAATTCTGTGAGCTTATGATTCTATGTGATGTGTCAGGAAGATGGCATTTTGATCAGTCAAATTATGGGTTTTCTTCCTCTAGATCCTTGTGATAGTTTGGAACCCCAAGGACACAGATGTCTCCTATTACCACTTCTGCAACAAACTACCAGTGCTGCCTTCCTTCACCTCCTGGGATGAATACTTTGCAGACTTCATGAATGGAAAAGGTACTTTGCCCTGCATCCTCTGGTATTTCTCCTTACATGAGAGGCATACACAGGGCCCTGGGCATGGGAATCATACTGTGACATACCTTATCAAGCCATTCCCAGAACAGGAAGACAGGCCCCTGTTCTGGCAGAAACAGGGAGTACCAGAGAATCAGTTTTGTCTCTAACTTAGAATGGAGACATCATGAGAAAGATTTAGCCTGACTTTTTCATTCCCACAAGAGAGCTTATGGTTTATGGTATCAAGTGGCCAGACCTGAGGCATTCTGCACTGACCTCAGGAGAAAGAACAGACATGTTGAGCTGGTCACCCTTTCACCATCCTAATGCCACTCTTAGAAAGCTGTCTGGGCTGACTCCTGTGATTTGGTTAAGGGCCTGCATTGGAGAGTACTCTAGACAGCTATGCTTCTTTCTCTGCAGTGGCCTGGGGATCCTATTTTGACCACCTACTGGAATGGAACAAATACATTGACAATGAGAAGATCATGACAATAAACTACGAGGAACTTAAAGACGTGCGGCATTTCACCCAGCTCTTCCTTGATGAGCTGTGCTGTGCATCCCTTCTGATATGTATGGGTGAGGGGAGGTAGCAACTCTGGGGGCAAGCCTGTCTGCCCTTTTAGAAGGATGTGCCTTTCTGAGCTACTCATTTATGTTTGGGGGAAGCCCAAGGAGGTTAGAAGGAAAATAGCCTTGCCTGTTTGTGAAAGGAGTCATATTTGGCAGAGGCATAGCTTTTGGGAAAGAAGAAAAGGCCTTGAAGCTGAGGACAGCATATGTAGGTTTCCTGGGCTGAACTGTTTTCTGTTAGAGCTCTTGAAATTCCTTGGTGACATTGTGGGAGACAGCTTCCTCTACTTGGCTTCCCACAGGGTGCTGGCTCCATGCCACAGACACAGTGTCAAATCTTTTGGTTTCTCCTCTGTGCTATGTTCCTTTGGGCAGGACCCAATACTGAGAAAGATTGCTTCCTTTTTTGGATTCTCCCTGTGTGAAGAAGATTTTTCCAGAATTGCTAAGAAGACCAGTTTCAATGCTATGAAAGACAAAGCCAATGAAACCCATGGAAAGTTTGGGGATGTCCTCTTCCGGAAAGGTAAGTCTCTGCAAATGGAGACTCTACCTTCTAAAGCAGAATTCCAGAAGGAGTTCTGAGTATGTTTTTTCACTTAGCCATGAACTCATTGGACTGTCTGGGTGAATTCTCTCCTGCGGTGCCACCTGTACAAAAAGCTTCTATTGCTGATAGGATTTGAGGACTGTTTGTGAGAAACTTATCAGAGTGCCAGGCTTAATGTGCTCAGTCATTGCTTCTGTATTGCCATTTTTTTGTGTAGCTGCCCTGGTTAGTTGGGTAAGTGAGGTGAAAAGGTGAGGGCCAGCACTGGTGAGGTTTTGCCAACAATTATGCACCAAATCTGCCTGGGCTCTATGGTTACCCTTTGCAGAAGGGTTGTGGTGCAGCTGTTTCTTGTTGTTCAGGTGATGAGGCTGCACATGTCACTCCATGAAAGTCACCCTTTGAAGAAGGTGTGCTAATGGGACAAGAGCTTTTTGAACCTGAAGGAAATGCATTGCTCACTGCTTTCCTGGCCTCATAGGCATCTTCCTGTTACCTACTCAGCAAGAGCTTTATGTCTCCTCTCAATGGACATGTCAGTGGTGGCCCCAGAGATGGTCCCTCACTGTAGGGTCAGGGTCAGAGCACTGGCAGACCACCTGCTCCCCACGACCTCAAGAGTCTTTGGTTTCTGAATACAGCAGGCATGGGCTTTTAAAAATCCATTTCCTTCACCAATCCTTGGAGGAAGAGGGATTTAGCCACTGCCCTCTCTACCACCTACCACAAAAAAATTTCCCCTTCAGAGGAAGCAATTAATGAATGAGCTTTCCCTTGTAACAAAACCAGATTCCCCTTTTTTCTGTGTAAAAGCTTTACAAAGTCACCTTGAAAATCCCCTTCTGGGGAGAGAGGGCTCACAGGCAGCCCACCAGGAATGTCCCCTATTGTCTGGCTACAGGCTTTACTTCTCATCTTTGCTACCTTGCCTCCCAGGCAATCTGAGCTCTCAGGGCAATGAATCTGATCTTTCCTGCCTTGTGTAGTCAACGACTCTGCCCTGTTGCTGCTTAGATATTATTTTCTCTCAGGAGCATCTTCCTTCAGTTTTTGGTATTTGTTGTACACAGGGGTTGTTGGGAACTGGAGAGACCTCTTCTCTAAAGCTCAGAATGAAGAAATGTACCAGAAATTTCAAGATACCTTAGGAGGAACAAATATGGCAGAAAAGATAAAATATGATGTGTACTGCAAGGCCTGAAAATAAGCAGATGAACAGCATGACAGGAAATCATGTTCCAAAGGTGATTCTCCAAAGGTGGATAGTCCCTATTTTCCCTTTCCATGAGAGAAGAGAGAAATCCCTCTGAGAATTACCTGACACCTCCAAGAACTTCCATGGTAATTTGTAGGTTAAGAATTAAGGTCTAGAGCTTGTGCTTTGATTGATGTAACCAAATAAAATGTGTGTATACCTCGACTGACTGCCTGGCATCCTTCCAGTAGGGAGATGGTGCACAGACATCATAGCACGAGTCTGGCAGCATCCCTGTGTCTGCTTCTTGGCCTGAAATGGTGAATGAGGCCCCTGCAGGGCTTGGTGGTGAGGCAGAGGACCCACCAAAGAGCTTCTCTGGCACAGTGGACTTGACACAGATATATGGTGTGGGTCTGAACCACCAAATGTTAGTGTACAGGGAGAACATGTCAGTCTGGGTTTAGATCGCTGCCATGGTGTTGACAGGTCAGAAAGGCCTTTGACACTTTGGCAAGCTCCACACATTGGTATGGTGAAGGGCTCTTCTCATGCTCAAAGAGCCATGAACCCTTAAATAATGAACAGATATACATTTTCTGGAGTGTTTTGCTCCTATTGGGCTCTTCAGAAAGGTAAGTGGCAAGTGGGAAGGACCATGACATTCAAATGGGAGGATTGGAGGAAAGAAGTCCCTTGATGACCCTAAGCTAAACTAGCTAAACTATGAAAGTGGCATTTATTTGACAATAAATACACGTATGCTACATAGGTATGTTTTCTACACCCTCCTTGCTGATGTTGATGTCCTTGCTACATCTATGCAGAACTTGTTGCATGACCCCTTGTCACAACCACTCTTTTGGAAAACCACAAAAAGCCAAGGCATGGAATTTGAAATAGAATTCAGTTCCTTGGAAGATGGATTCCTCTGCCATGTTCCGAGACAGATTTACCTGGAGGACTCTTACACTGAACTAAGATTAAAAACTGGGAAACCAGCAACTACAAATGTAATTAACAAAACTGGGAAATTGTTTGGTCCTTGCCAAAGTGCTGACTGTCCTTGCACAGCTCTTCAGGACTGCCCCTACCCTGTGCCCAGCCCAGGGCCCTGTGTCAGCCCCTGCCCCAGTGATGCCGCAGCAGGGTCATGCCTCACAGGGCCTCACAGGCCCTTCCTGGCCATTGCCAAGCTGGGCTCAGCCCCAGACCCACATCCTGGCCAAATAATCCAGACAAGGATATATTTAAAATAACTGTGAAAGGATCTTGAGTTGTCCAAAGCTTAGAGTTGAGCCTAACTAGATTTTTCTTTACAGTGGACAGAGCATAATCACTGAGAGGACTGTAAATTTCTAATGGCTACATTTACATTTAGCTAAACTAGGACAGTCAATGTTTAAAATACAGAAACTCAGTTTCATCTGAGTGAGAACAAAGTAATATAACAGACCTTTCTCTCCACATTCTTTGTCTCAATCCAGCAACCTTTTGTGGTATTTTGGCTTGCAGCAGGCCCCATGCAGGCTGACTATTCCTGCAAAATCTGAGCTCATGGCTGCCCCAAAGGCTGGGTTTACTTGCCTTTTCTGACTGCAATTGTCTGCTCCTTCTTTTGCATGAGCTCTTGTGTTTGTCTGACATCCCCAGCTTTGTGAAGAAGCACGAAACACTCGCTTATGGTGGCAGTAAACTGTCAGATTGTCCCAGCTGTCTTGCATAACCTCACCCTTGGTGCCTCTGGGTCACTAAGAAAGAATTTCTCTCTTGCTTCAGAGACTTGGCTCTGTCATTTTCTGCTTCTTCCAGGCATCTCCTAATATCTGCCCTCGCTGCAGGCTTCCACTTCACCAGGTCATGCCCTTGTGCTCCAGAAGACTTTCCCAGCTCAGGGCTGTCATTCACCCAGAGCAGGGCTGGCAGAGCAAGGCAAAGGGGCAGCCCCCTGGCTGCCCACTCAAAGGGAGCAGGGTAGACCACAGCACTCTGTCATGCACTGCAATGCAGCATCCCTCTCCCTTATACCTGGCCAGGGCAGCAGTGTTTGTAGATACGCTGGAAGTCATGGTCTTCAGGCTGGTGGGGAAACTACACTTATTCCTGTAAGGAGAACTTTGGACTCCAATTCAGTGGTGATAATTTCAGGTTTATTGTATTCCCTCTGGTCATTTTACCAAGTTCATTCCTTATTTAAAAAATACAAAATTCATATCTCTGCTGTTAAGAAACAGCTTACTAACAAAGGTGTACATTCATTATTTAAAAAAAAAAAAAGAAATTTCTAAAAAAAGGTTAAAAATACATATTTTCTGAGAATTTAACATCTTCTTCTTAGCCACTCACTTGCTTACTTATGATTTAGTTTTTGTATTAGATCCAGAACATGAAAGATAAAATAATTTACTTCAACTTTTACTTGTCCCCTTGGATGAGTACTTTGCCACTTTATGGATGGAAAAGGTAATTTCTATTGTCTAGAAAGATGTTCTATTTATTAGAGAGTACACATAAAAATAGTTGTAGCGAAAGTGAACCTAGTTTTTTGGCAATGAACAGAAAATTAGAATTTTAACTTGTGTTTGGCAGAAACTGCATTTTCTGACACTGTGTTATTTAGGTCTTTCCACCAGAAAAGTACTCAAACGTTTTAGCCCTGAATTCCCCCACCCTTGAAATAATTCCATGTATTATTTTTAAGGTTCCAAAGACACAGATGTGGTTCTGCATTGAACTTCTCCTAGTAAGTGACTGAACCAGTGTTTAATGACGGGCTGGTTTTGTGCATTTGGCTGCTTCTCTCCAGCTAATGCACATTGGCTGCTGCAGCTGGAACATGATGAGGGAAATTGTGAAGGGAGGCCACTGTACCCTCTCCAGTGATTCCTGTGTGCCTTCCTACCCCAACCCAAACTTTCTGATGGCTGAGAAGAAGCAGATCTGGGCTGCCTGAGCAATGTTCATTTATCAGAGAACTGCTCTTCCTGGAATTCAAGGGAAAAGGGAAGGATAGATTGAAATATCAGGAGAGGCTGGACATAGTACTCAGACTTCTTGTTGGAGAGTGTTTTCTAGGCCTTATTTTTTTGCAGATATGTGGTAGTTTACAACCTGTACAAAGCACAACATCACAGCAATCTGACTGGTGTTATTGCCTGAATATTTGCTTATATTAATAGAGACACAATTAATTAACTGCTATTTGTGTATGTTTCAGTAAAAGTTTATTAAAGTCCTGGGATCAAAAGAAAAATTTTCACCAACTAAGACTGGTTTATGGTATGGACAGTTTAATTCATTTTCCTTGCTTGCAATAAAATATCAATTACCCATTTTTGAGGCTTTGTCTTTACTCTTGTAAGTATTTCAAAGACAAGACATTGAGTACAATAATGTGCATAAAATGGAGCACTAAAATTTTTGAGTGGCACTTTTTTGAGGGGAAAGGGGGATAACATGACAGTAAGAAAATCTTATAATGAAAAAACTCATGTTCAAAAACAGAGATCAGATGTTCTGAGATAAGATATACTTACAGGCATAGATAATGTTAATTATACCACAGACATGCATGCTAAAATATTTGAAGAATTCATTTAGAAGGTTCTTCCAGGACTGAAACCTAATAAAACACATCTGAATATCTTCCTGCTATATTGAAAATCTTTCTTCCATCTTATTTCTCTGTAGACATGTTACTATAAAGAAAATTAAATACAGCCAAGGAGCTGGGAATAAGTCAGAATTCAATCTGTTATTTATTCCAGCTAGTGCTTGGATATTATGCTTCATTGCTCTAATGTTTCTTAATCCTTGCTTCATAGTCCAGGTCCCATAGCTGAATGCAAATCCAAAGTCATGAAAGGAAGGTAGTGGTGAAGAAGAATAAGAAACCCTTTCTTCTCTAGGCAATGCATCTATGCTTTCACTGTTGCTGAATACTTTTTTCTCTTCAACACTGGCTCAGGAATTGACTTGCCTGTGCAGTTGAGTGAAACAGGCATTTCAGTGATGAACATCTAAAGTTAATAAGCTATGATCAATCAAATGAGGTGGGCTAATATTATTTAAAGTAAATCGCATTTCAATTTTTAGTCAGAGCATTACTGAAATAATGTACTGTAGGTCATAATGACTCATTAAAATCAATTCAATGATGCTTCAAAATAGAAATGGTCAGGAAATTGCTGTTCCTGGAAGTGACATTAAAATAATGTGTATTTATGCAATACAATTGCTATCTTTTATTGAAACTTGAAATACCAAACCATATCTTTGGGAAAAAAAAGGAAAATTTAGGATAAAATTTCTATTTGTCAAAAAGCCTTTTTCTTTTTGGAAAATATTTTGGCATATACATATATATGCCAAAAATATACATCGAAATGCATTTAGAAACACTAAAAATTGGGTTTGGATATGACATAATTCCAATTAAATCCTTTGGCAAAGGAGGATTTTCCCCACCTTCTGGCAAAAATGTACTAAAGAAGATGGGCTTTACAAATAAAAGCACTTTGTATTATAAACCATGCGTCCAGCACTCTGTTATGATTCTTGGCATCCAAAGTATGCACATCTACACATCTAGATGTAAATCCGCAGTCTGTTGACAGAATCAGGACAAGTCTTAGAGGTTCACTTTCTTTCCTAAATTGTCTGGAATATGTTGGCCATGTATGAATTGTCAGTGACCTCATTTTCAAAATTATGGAGCATTTATTTTCTATAGGTATCAGTATATGGTGATAGCATGGAACAGCTCTTAAAATCAGACCAGCTAACATAATCATAAAAATACATAAAGGTACTTTGGAAGGAAATTTTGCCCAATATGGCTTTTCTTTTTTTTTATTTTTCTAATGTCCAACATGTTGTCATGGAATTTAAATTACAAGACTGAAATGAAGAGTTAACTATAAAATATGGATCCTATAGGTGGAGTTGAAAGCTGCATTGCAGTAACATGAAATACTATGCATTTGGCAAATGGGTTTAACTACTGCTTACAAGTGTTCTCTCCTACTGGTGTTACTCCAGATTAAAAATGTCTTCTAAGTGTCTTCAGAAAGTCTGAAATACATGGGCATGTAGGGTACATTACCCCACCATCAGACATCTGGCTTCCTTAGTTCAGTATCTCCCTGTCCACTGGGGTCAGTTCCCTGGGACACATGCTTTTGGCTCATGATGCTGTATCTTCCCAGAGCATTTACTCTAACAAATACAGAATCATAAGCTGTCACAATGAATCTACCAGAGTTTCCTGAAAGTTGGTGGTAGTAAAGTGTTTCCCACTTGCATCATTTTGGACCAACAAAATAGCCTTGCATGAGGAGAAACCTCTGCCCACTGCTTCCCTTCCTATTCTGCCTCAGATTTTCTCAGTGGAGCTGGGACCCAAAGCCTGTTCACAGCAAGCCCACTCAGAGAAAATTGTGAAGCCTACAGTTACACTGCTGGAACTCTGCCAAAGGTACAGCCAAAATATATTTTCATATAAATTCTGAATCACTATCAGTTGCTGGGAATGAGAAAGGTAGCTGAATTTCCTGGGTCTCATTGACTAGTGAAAATTGAAGTATCTGCCAAGAAGACCAGTTTCAAAGCTACAAAAGAGAAACCCTCAGAACACCAAAAACATTTGGGAATATTTTTTCAGAAAAGGCAAGCTGCTAATTTTTTGTAAGCAGCTATAAAAAAATCTATTCTAGTTTTTGGTACTAATAATATCTCTCACAATTATATAGCTCTTGTTATGTAGAAAAATATGTGGATGCATTTACAGAATGATACCAAGTATTATTGAGCTTACCTAGGCTCAGCTACCTAAAAGCTGGATATCTAAGATATTTATCCTGCTGTCTTCCTAATGGAGAGAGATAAATGCTTGTAGCAGAAAGTTCATTTTTTGTTAGATGTCAGTCTTGGTGTATTACCTTGTGTGGGTACTCTTCCCTGAGACTATTTTGTCCTCTGAGGAAGTCTCATCCGAAAAGACAACAATTTATTTACCACTTATTCAGGAGTAATCTATTAAAGGTTTATGTTACAAGAAAATGGACCATATTTAAAAAAAAAAAAAAAAATCATAGCCCGTCAGCTGAGCAATACGTATCAGTTACTGCACACTCCTGATGATTTTAATTCTAGGTTTTCCTCACCAAGGCTATGCAAAAGTGACCTGCTCTATTTGACCTTGGCAGAATGAGCTGGAATCTTACAATTTTGTCTGCTGGTTAATACAATATGAAGTTTCTTTGAAGAAAAAAGTATCAGCTGGATTTTTATATCCTGCTGAGAAATTCTATTAAATCCATGAATGTTATGATTGCTTTTAGATGAAGCTGTATGCAACTTATTGGATGAGAAGAAATATTTAATAGCTTGAATTGTGTTTAAGATAGAATTAAAGTACACAAGTGTAATATTTTTCATCCTGTAAAGCACAGCTCAGGTGCTGCCTAACCTCAGAGGTGAAACAACTCCATTTTGTCTTAAAGGTCTCTATACACCCAAATTCTGCTTCAAGACATAGTCCAAAAACTCTTCTGTCTTAACAGGCTATGAACCCTGGGGCTTCTTGAAACCATGTACAGCCTATTTGAACTTCATAGTTAGATCTCATCTTTCCCTCATACTCAGCACTTTTGGAATATGAGGGATCTTTATGAGCCTCCATCCAGACCTCTCCAGATGGAAACAACAGAAAATGCTAATCATTTTTACAAACCTTTTGCAAAGCATGTAATATTGATTCACCAGAACACCATTCACTACCATAAAATGCTTGCTAATTCTGGTCTGCCTACACAAGCCCAGAAGAACAATCATGGTTTTGCTAAAATTGTTTGTTTAGGCTGTCACTTTTAAAATGCTTTCTTCACCTCAGAATTACTTGGATGCTGAAAGGCTCAAAACAGCTCTTCTGGTAATTGCAACCTGGCTCAAAATTCTTGGCATTGGGATGAGGAGAAATGTGCCAGCCTGGGAAGTAGGGTCTTCTGGAGGTCTGAAGGGAAACATTGGCAGGAGGCTAGGGCACGTTGGGGAAGACATTTGAAAACTAAAGGCATATGAAATACTGCATATGTGTTGGTTAATATAGCACAGTGTATTTATTGGGTTTCTCTGCAAAAATATTCAAGGATTAAAAAGAAAAGAAATCCCCATTTCTAGCAGTTTCTCTTCCTTGAACTGAAGTTTACAGACTTCCCACTGAAACTTAATTTAAAGGCCACTTATGACAGCCAGACTATGTTTTACACAGCACAGTCTGAGTACAATTTCTCAGATTCTCCTTGTCTGGCATGCTGAGAAGAGCTGGGCAGTTCCACACGAGTTCCAGCTTCATCCCATTTAAAGATTGTCTGAGTAACGTGCACTTGGGGCATTATTATAAGCCCTCTCTACAGTTACTGGAAATTAATAAATCCTCCTGAGTAGCAAAGGGTGAGTCTGATTTCAGATGGGTTGAATCAACTTCTGGTCTCCACTGGCACTACAGCAACTGTTTTTGTTGGTGCTGTTATTAAGCTTATCAGATGAAAGTTTTCATGGTATTAATAAATACATTAATTAGCAAGGATGGATAGAATATTTAGGCAATGCAGTTTTCATTTTATCCCAGTTTTAAAACATGGTAGTACTCACTGAATATAGAAGATGTTCCTAGAATTTTAGAGAGGTGAAACTAAAAGGATTCCATAAACTGAAAAGGAGAATCATAGGACTTATTGTAAAAAGAGAGGGAAACACATCCTCTCTGGAGTCTGACTGTTTTTTAAAAAGTCATCTCTATTAAATTCTGTAACAAGAACAAAATTTCCTATTAAATGCTTGCAGAAAAAACCCCCATATATTTAGGACATATTTAAGTGAGACAAAACACAGAAAAGTAAAAGACTTTTCATCTGTGCTGTGCACATACAACTTCCATCAGCACCGATAGTAATGAGGGCACAAGCCCACCGGGAAAACAAGCCCACTGAAATGGCCAAACTTCCAGTCAGGCGATAGTGAATCTGGTAGGTGTGACTCTCGTTCTACCCTACCGAGACAACACTCATTTGTGTCTTAGGGATTGACATTACTTTCGAAAGGGAAAGACAGAGATCTTTAGTGTCGCTTTCAGATCCTTTGTTAACCTGGTGACATTTTGATTTCAGCAAGGGTTTGCCTTCTCTGTGCTCTGGCAGAAGCAATATAACCTACACATCTGCCGATGCTTTTAGGAGACATCCTGTGCTCCTGAATAGTTTGCTGCAATGTTTGGGAAAGCACACCAGACGGCAGAAGTGACTGACCGCTTTCCAGAGCCAGGCTGGCGGGAGTGGGAATGCGAAGCCCTTCGTGCTCCTTTGCCATGTGTGAGCTGTGTTTGGGTCATATGATGGGGCCGGTGGGGTGGTTTTGCACGGCCAGAACTCTTCTAGCCTAGCATTCTGAGCTGCTTCTCTACTGGAGACTCGTTGTCCTCCTCCTCGTGACTAAACTCAAACCAGATGGTACCTCCCAAAATGAACAAACATTTCTTTCTTCATTTAGTGCAAGAGTAACACATACAAAATGTTAAAAATGCAAAATACAAAACGTGGCATGATAAATGCGGTTCTGTGGCAAAGGAGTCACACAGCTATGAAAAGGCTTGTTAGATATATCTTGATAAAAAATCAGGCAGCTTCAAATAGCTGTACCAGGAAAAAAAAGGAGAAAATTTTCCCTTTGAAGTTTTGACAAAGGTGGCAATCACAGATTGTACTATTTTTACTAACTTCACTAAGTATTTACATGCTTTTTTTCCAAACTTTTTTTTTTCCAGGACAGCTGTGAGCAGGCAGCATAGCTACTCACACTTTTGTGTACTCTGCAAAATGAAATGTTGGAGAGGCTTTTGGATATATTCTCTCATTGTCTTCTGCATCACAGTGCAGCATGTGGGCAGGATTTTCTGTGCCAAAATTACCGAGAAGATTCTTCTGTGCTATTATTGTCACCAAGAAAAACTGGTTCTGTTGGCAATGGAAAATGTAAAATTTCAATCCTGATGGATCTGATCTTTCAATCCCATACTGTAGGGTATATGTGAGGAAATATTGTCGCCAAAATATTTCTCATTATCTTATACAGTATTAGATAACAGAAAATGCAATGCTTTATAAATCCAAAATACCTAAGCTAGGGTTTTTCTAGGGGTGAAACCAGTTTTCTATAAAGTTACACTTGTATCCTTGGCAGCTGGTAGCTCTCACCCCATGGATGGAGCCTACCATTTGTACAGCTCGTTCAGCCAAGAGCTGAAAAAGTACATCATGGATATTATTTCATCTCCAGATGTTCTGTGTGACAAGTCCTTGCCACAGCTCAGTTGAAGCCCTTTGAGGCCAAAGCAGGACAATCTAAAAGAATGCTGCCAATTTAATGAAAAATGTTCAATGTATTTTACACAGATTTTAACATCTGTGGTGCTCAAGGAAGATTTCATGGAGTTCTGTAAATCACAGAATCATCAAATCATTAAGGCTGGAACATGTAATTATCTTCACAACATTGATGAATTTTTATCCATGATTTATGGCTAGGGAGATTGGCACAGAAAAGATAAGCAACAAGCTCTTGGGAAACAAAAATATTTTATGCCCCAGAGGGAAGCAGAACTCAAGTCAAGCAGTAAACCTGCCTGTATCTTGTTTTCCATAACACCGTTTTGTGGAACTACTGTTTCTAATTTGGAGGAGATGGCAAACAACAGTTCAAGCTTACAAAGAGGTGCTTTGCTTGATAGCAATAAAAGAAGAAGGGAAATGTATTTCTTAGATCTCGTTCTTACAGGTATCTAATAGCAATTGGCAATTCCAATAACATAAAACATAAATCCATGTAATAAATTATTCAGACTTCAAAAAGAAGGAGATAATTTTAAATACTATGTCCTTCTTTTAGAAAAGGTATTTGTATCCTCTGCCTTCCAGTTTTTGATCCTGTATAATGTATTTAAAATATATTTTTAGCTTTCCTCCACAACCACTGGAATTAGAAGCACCACTATTGTTGAGAATGAGAGCTGAAATCCTTTTCAGAAAGGAACTAGGGTTTCCTGGAAAAGATGCTTTCTATGAGGTTCGTCATAGCCACCTGGCTCACTATCACTTTTGCTTTGCTTGGTTAGCAGAATAAAGTATTAAAACATCCCTATCTCTTCATGGGCAACATGGAAAGTGAACAGGATCTTTCTGCTGCTTTCAGATCGTATAGCTGTTAATACTTCCAGCTGCGATGTTCGATGCAGGTGTCTAGGTTCTGTTTTGCTGACTAGCCAGGCTGGAGACATTTTTCATATACATGGCAGCTCCTCCTGGCCCTGGCAGACACTGCAATGCTCAGGAGACAGTGATGGCTGGAAGAAAAGATTCCCTCTGGTATGTCCTGGGGACCCCATTCAGGACAGTCTAGGTTTTGCAGTACCACCATTTAGATGCAGTTTTTGTAGAAGTGTCGCAATAGTAAAAGGTCTTTCAAATTGTTTTTGAAAGTTTTGACACCTGAAACAGTGTAAGAACAGATGTGCTGGTCTTCCTGCATGGGAAGGAGTGGTCCCATGGATGTATCGAGATGGTTTATTAGTTGAAGGTGAAAGATGTGCAGTATCTGTGTGCTTCACACAGCCATTTTCAATGTTATGCTTGCTGCAAGGGGTGGGGCAGTGCAGTGAGTATTTCTGTCTGAATTGAGCTACATCTCCACACTTGTGTGGTAGGAGAATGGGCAGTGGGGGTTAGAGGGCCTACAGTCAGGACCGAGAGGTTCATGGATGCGGTGGATGGGCTCCAGGGCCTTTCTAAGATTCTAGAATTGCCATGATCAGCCAACAGCTGCCCAGGACCTTCTCAGTCCCACCAATGGCAAATGGCACCATCTCAAACCAGCTGAGAGGAGAAGGTGGTTACAAACCCAGAACATCTTTCTGGAGCCAGTAGTCAAGGTGTGTGGGGCAAAATAATCCTTCCTGAAAGGCTTAGCCCTGTTTGTGATGTGAGTCAATGTGTGCATTTCTCAGAGTTTTTGGGGTGTGAGCAAGTGGTCTGAGGACAGCTGAGGTTTACAAAAAATGCCTGTCAACAGGCAAGCATGGTTGCTTCTGTGATATTTGAGCAGCTAATGCATGAGCAGATACTAGCTTCACAATCTAGTTGAAGGTATACTAGCCCGTTTCTAAATACTACTGTATTATCAAAACTTACTAATGAAGTAACAATCCTTTGGGGGAATTTTGTGGGAAGAAAGTGATTGTAATTCCAAAACACAACAGAATCAGAAGAAATAGCACCTAACCATGAAAGATAACATATTGCACTGAGATTTTGCTTCTATGGAAGGGAAAGGAGCAGAGCTTGGTTAGGTAAATTCCTGTGGTCCCACTGAGAGAGTGCCCTGTAGTGTGACTTTCCAGCTCTGTCAGATGGAAGATGGTTTCTATGGGCTATCTGTGATTATATGATTGTTTTATACAAGTTACTGTTCTCCTGCCTTCCTCATCTTTAGGATACCAGCCAGCTGTTAATAGCAGGAAAAGAAGGGGTCAGGGTAGGGGTCCTGAGTTTGTTTGTGATGTTTTTTGGAAGAAGAGTAGAGATCTTGCTGGTTTTTACCTTCTCTGGGCAGATTCCTGGTGACTTGCACAACATTGCATGGTGGAGACAGAATGGAAATTACAGAACTCTATGCCCTGGGCTGGAGAGGTGAAAACATCAGTTTTACTGCACTGAGGGCTGTGGTTGCAAACTCAGCAGCACTTCTGCATTATATAGCTGCAGGATGGAAGAGACCAGCTGGTTAGTGTAGTGGTGCTTTTCCTGAGGATCCTTCCAACTAGCTGGCGTCAGACATATACAGTGGCACTAAATTATAACCAAGAACATGTGAATCCCACTGGGACTACAGCTTTGTAAACTACATGATAAACTGAATTAGAGATATTCCAAATTCTTCATTTTATATTATTAAAGAAAAGCCTCCCTAAGCCAGGAACCCAAATGCTGCTTTTGTGCTGAGCTGAGATGCGGGGACATTCCAGCTGTGTGACAAAGCGACTGTTGCTGCTGACCCCATTTTGGCCAGCACTCCCTCAACAGAGACTGTCATACAAAAATTCCCATTGCAGCCCCCCCCTCNGTGTGACTGCATGGACGACGCCGACACTGTTGCTCGGCATTGCCTAAAACTGAGAAAATACTCGAAACCCGACAAGCCAAAAAGCACAAGCTGCTGTGGCCTTAAGGCTGTGAGCGCTAGGTGTCACTGCAGCCCAAGGAAAAGGCAGCACCCCAAGGCTCTCAGAAATTGCCAGAGAAAAAGAAAATTTTTGCATTTCAGGAAAAGTGGATTCTGGTAGTGGCAAAGAAATAAAAGGAAAAGAAACCCAGCAACATGATATAAGTACAGACACAAGTATAAATATATGAACTTTATGTGAACACCATCTTTTATTCAAAAGGAAAACAGTAAGTTGCTGTCTATTCTAGGATCATTGTTAGCACACAGTGATAGAACTCTCATCTTGTTTCAGCTGAAGATTCCCACATTGAAAAAGGTTTGCTTTACTGAAACTGATCAATGTTATTTCTTTAATTAGCAGCAAACTTTAGATAGCTGAGGTAGCACTGCTGATATAACACCACTGATATAACTTAAGACAAGTGAGGTACAAGAGAATAAGGAATACAGTATGTAAGTACAGAGCATACTAAACCAGAAACAAGCCTATGGAAAAACAGCCATACCTCTACAACACCTCAAATTGTTCACTCATCTTTCTTAATCTTTTTAGCTTTTTCCCCTTATTACTTTCCCTCTGCATCCTAGATATCCTTATTTTCTCTACTCTTCCAGTCTAAATGTCTTCTGAAATAATTCCAGACATTTTGAGTTGGAAAAATTAGAGTGACAAGAAATACAAATTTATATTCAGAGCAAATGAATCCTTATATTTCTTTATGACTGGATTTCATCATTTGCTGATTTGTAATGTAGAAAAGCAGCATGAATGAGAAACAAAGTTCTGGCAATGGATTTGGGGTTTTTCTGTCTTCTGACAAGTGTTGGCTTCTGTCAAAATAACCCCCCATAAAACCTTACATAGCTCCCTTGTGAGTTCTTCCTACGCCAATTAAGTTCAAACGAAATGTAGTGGATTTTTATTTACTTTTTTTTATTATTTATTGAATGTGTCCAGACAGCCACTGGCTATCATTAGAAATTTACAAATAAAACAAACGTCTTATTGATCTGTGTCAGCTCAGCTCAGAGTCCCCTCCAGGATAAACTAGACATGTTCACCACCATGTCCTCAGGCAAGGGCCTGAGCAAACAGATGAACCATCCATCCTGCCCAAAAAATCAACAGGCTGGGATACTGGCAGACCAGTGGAGGAAATGATACTCACAGGCAGACAGATCTCCTACTGGTAAGTAGGTAGGAGGCATTTCCATGATGAAATGTCCCTGCTAGAAATGACAGGTGAAAAAAACTGTCCCTGCTGATCTTCTGCAAAGAAAGAGAGGAAAATTGGGAGGTAGTCTGATATTTGTCTTGCCTTCTTCCAGCAGTGGGCTCAAAGCTGAGCTCTGCAATCACCCACTGGTAGGAGTATTTTCCACTGAAATGGGTGGGTAATTATGGATCCCAAAAGGTTTCTGGAGGAGGTGAGTCACAAGATTGGCTGTTCATTTTGCAGATGCAAGGAACAGATTCATGGTGCTGAGTGAGCTGCTCTTGACTCTGCTTTGAGAAGGGGGGCTGAACCAGAGACATCTAGAGCTCCCCTTCCCACCTCAGCTGTGCTGTGATGCAGGAAGCTTTTTCCATTTCTAATTCCTAGTGTCATAGATTGTATTACAGGGAAATGATAGCAAAGTTGAGAATCTGGTTTACACTTTGCAGAGGAGAGAAAAACAGTGATGTTGTAGTAGGATCAAAGCAGTCTAAGAAAAGAATGTGACCTCATGGTGGCCTACCAAATTTGCTCTAGTTTAGTTTAGGAACTGTCTTTTTTCACCCGGTTACTTCAAGTGTAAAATCATCCTGTTAAGAAGGGGTGTTAGCAGGTTAAAGAGCTGCAGACTGATAAATGCAGATCTCCTCAATCATGCTTGATGAGAGGTACTTACATGCCACATGGGCTGCCAACAGGACCATCTATCAACTCTGTAGGTGTCCAGACCAAAACTGAGGTAAGCCAGCAGATGACAGGCAATCTTTCATAAGATGTGAATACCAAGATCTGTGACACACAGCTAACATCAGATGTATGAAAAAAGAGATGGAAAGGTAAGCTGAGGTAAACTGGAAAGTTTTGGGTAGTTGGAATTTTTTAGGGTTTTATTATTAGTTAATTTGTAATTAGTGAGAGAGAAATTCATATAGTTAACATGAATCTACCTTAAAACAATGCTTTTCATAATAAATTATGTTGTTTTATGCCAAGACTTACAGTCAGGGTCCAGGTTCCTAAACAAGATTCATGTCTCTTAGACCACTTGAAACAGAGCATTTTGCTAAATTCTCCTTTTAACATTTTTATTATAGAGTAGGAGTATGCTGCTTTCTTCTAACTAACCCACTGATAGCAAGATCTAATGCTTCTGTGTCAGTCACTGTGCTCTTGGTGTGTTTGGTGCCATCCCGTCATTCTCCTTTCTTCTTCTGTCCTTTACTTTCTCTCTTCTCAGCTTATTTTCTTTCATCTGGTCATGTTCATGTCTTTTCCATAAACTACATTTCTTTCCTCATTTTTCTTCTCTCCTTAAACATAAGCTCTCCTTCACCAGGGCCAATTCTGTAAATGCCTGAGTCTTGCTGAATCACTCATTAATAGCATCCCCACAGACTTCTCTTGAACAATTATTTCCAACAGCACATCAGCACATCATGACTGCCAAAGAAGCTGCTTGAATGGAAACAAACTGCAACTCAACGTGCCCAGTGTGACACCAAACACATGTGATGTCATTCCACGACCACAAGACTTAGTGTTATTTTGTTTTGATTTTCCCCAGCCACTGGTACTGGTCTAGCAGCTTCACAAAGAACGGTTATTTGATGGCAGCTGTGCAAGCCAGAGAGTCTGAGCTAGTAGCTTGAGAAAGCTGTGATTTGATCTCATCCTGGCCAGCCTGAAAGTCTGAAACATCTGACATTACACAGGCCCAGACAAACAGAAGACAGTGATTTCATAAGAGGAACTGAGCTGTTATAATAAGCTTAGGGACAGAAAGGTGAACAGCAAAGGTTAAAGAGAGCACGTGGAAAGACAGTCGACTTTTCTTCCAGGATAAGAGGGAAAATATTTGTCTTCTTTCCTCTAGCTTGGAGCACAACAGAGCTCTCTCTTCTCTTATTAAGCAGGAGGATCATATGATGAAGCAAAATATGGAGCTTGATTTTGGCTATAAAGTAGCAACCCAGACATATAGGCTCTTTCTAGCCCTTGACCAGCAGTCACTCGAGCACTATCATGTACTGCACAGTATTTAACCTATCCTTTTTCAATAACATATAGCACCTAGATCAAGTGGCGAGAGAGACAGATATAACTTTGTCTTCTAATGGCTGCTTCTGTAAAAGGATTGAACAGACCCTGCCTTGCTAATTAAGAAAAATAGACAGTGTCATCAGCATTAAGTGCTTGAGCTTAAACTGAGAGGAAATAAAATTGCAGTATCAGCAGATTCTTCTCTGTGGCTTTCCATAATGGAGAGGTGCTAGAGAACCCAAAAAGAGCAGGCACAAGCACATGTATGTACCATCTTTCCATTGACCTCCTGTCAGGAGACGCCTCCTTCCAGGGGCATCTCTGTTTCTTTTTTCCTTACCCATCATGTCACCAGACCTAAATATTTGTCTTGCTTATTTAAAGCCATTTAAAATAATACATGGAAGGTTTTTTCTGAGCTTTGTTTGGTCAATAAGACATCTAATGAAAACATAAGAGGAAGTGTTTAGCTTCCCTTATTCATCAAATCCTAGTTCTCCCTAAGAAACTCAAAAGCTTTATTTCTTGTAGATGCTGTGTCATAAAGCTTCCTCTGCTTCCAGTCACAGAAATTCTATCTGCTGACTTGTCTTGCTGTGCCAGCTCCATGCCTCTGCCATGGCCAAACTGACATTCCCAGTGTTTATGACAGATTGAAACTACTGTGACCATGAGTTCAGACATGTGCTCCAGGCATGCCTGTACAAGCATCATGGAAAGGCTCTGAAAAACTTCCACTTAAGTATTTCCTCTGTTACTCTGTGTTTTTAGACCCTTGCTAACAACTCAAGATATAAAGTATTAATTTTTCTACACATCTTTACTGATTCTCAGACAACCCACAGAAATATTGAAGTTTTCACACTGATACCTTCCCCTGAGTATACTTGCTTCAAAACTGGTATTCCATAAATTGCCTATCTGCAAAAATTTGAGCCTGGTTGTGACAGGCTTCTGGCATCATATGATGTCACTGCTGTTGTCTGAGTTTTATAAACAGGAAAGCATTTCCTGCAAGAACTGTTGCATGTGCATTTTTTGAAATAGTCTCCTGGGAGAATATTCAATCAACTTCATTAATTTTTTTTCCCTAGGCATTCATGCCAGTGAAATACAGTCACTTCAATGTTTAAGGAAAGCCTGAAATGCCAAAGGGAAATAGCAAATGGCATAAGCATATATATTTCATTGCAGTTACAGAAGATTCTTGGAATATTTTTTCAGTTCTGATTTTCTGGAATTTGAAACAGATTCATGAATTGGTACATTCCCACAAAGAATTAAATCTCATTTTAGTTGCTCACAGAACTGTAATATATCCTTGGAGCTTTCATTGGAGCTTTGTATTTCAGCTCAGGTTATCAACACTAGGATCTGTAATAGGAATGCCATGGGTTTTTTAAAGACTGGTTTTCTGCTGAGTTCACTAAATGTACAAAGAAATATGCCAAACATCTCTGTATTTCAACCACAAATTTGCATTTTATCATTACCTCATTCCAAGTTGCTTATTTCTCTTTCTTTCTAGGGGCCAAATGACAATTTTCTCTTGTAAGGAAAACATATTTCGCATCAGAACTTTTAAAAATCCATCAAAAGAAAGCATTATAATGACAATTTAAAAATATCTGCTTTGGTTAGAGAATGGACTATACACTGTGAACAGGACATGCACTGAATTATGAACAAAAATAATTTATAAAAATATGTATTAAAGGTTCATTTGAATTTGACAGCAATTTTCTATCCAAGTCAATACATAAGACATTTGTAGTGTTGCCACTTCACATAATTTTAGCTTTAAAGTTTCAAAAGTTGCTGTTCTGCTGTGAAGCTTGAAATTGGCCAATTTTTTTTTTTGCAAGCCTTAAGCTGAATTACCACCAACATACTGAGAAATGTCCACTGTGCATGCAAGTGCAAATTATACAATTTCTTCTGGGACAGAAATCATGCAATTGAGAATAAAAATAGAATCAGATGACTCAGTTTCAAACAAAAGTAACCCAATAGTGAGTATTTACAAACTGCTAAGTGGAGAACATGTAGTGTGTTAACACTGAAAGCCCCAGTGTTAAAATCACTGGGTACAGCACTTGCCCCAAACAATATGAAAGTCTGGTGCATAAAAGAGTTTAAAAACCTCTCAGGAATGATTGCTTCATTAAAGTGTGTGTGAACTACCTCTTTTTCCTCTGCAAGTCAGAGTGAAGGGCAGAGAGTTGTACAGGCCTATTGCAAATCTTTAGTATAAAGACACCAATCACTCTATTCTATAGAAAGTCCATTACTAGAGCATGACAGCAGCTAATGCACCTATACATAGGAAGTTGTATTATTAATGGCCCTGCTAATAGCTGGTGACAGTGAGAGAGTGAATTTCCACAGTTCACAGCCCTTTGTAAGTCTTCTTCTGGAACATTTCTCTCCACTATCATCACCCAGACTCCCCCTCTGACCTCTTTATCAGTCAGTGAGTGGTACCAGAGGCTTAAGACACATAATCACAGCAGTGTGCCATATGTGCTCTGCAGAGCAACACAACACAGGGAAAAACCAGAAAAAACCTCCAGTGCTTTAAAAAATATAAGTTCTTATTAACACTTTGTGAGGTAATGATAATGTCATTTAGTTTCATTTTCTTCTCTTGTGCTTACTTCACATGAATTTTCATGTTTCATCTTTAAGTAAATCTTCTTATTTACAGCTATGGAACCTGATCTAAAATTCACTGTGGGCAGTGGAAATACTGCCTTTGACTTCAGTGGACTTTGGATCAAGCCCCTGTCTACCTTAGAACTCTGTCTCCCTTGACTCCTAGACATGAAATCAAAGGCTGAACCTGGCTTATCTGTATATTTGAGAAATACAGAAGTAACATTAAAAGAAAACACTATTATGTTTGCTTTCACTTCTGCCTCCCTTTCAAGAGGAAGAGAAGTAGTGGCTCATTTCAGCACCTCTGCAATGAAAGGTAATACACCAGCTACATGTTACAGTTTATTTCAAGTATGTTTTATGTTCAGCAAACCTTAGAAAATGGATGCTTTTTGCTCCTACCTTATTGCTCCACAGACCAAGTGGTTGAATGAATCCTCATGTTTGGTATGGGTGAAGTTACACCGATGCTACTGAAGCACACCACTGGCCCTTGGTGTCTGCAGGAGTACCTGGAGCCTTCCAGGGCCTTTGATGCCTTGCACTTGGCCTTTCACAGAAACATACCAAAACACAGTGATACTGCAGGTGCTTTTAACAGGGAGGGTTGGTGTAATGCCCTGCTCCATGTGAAGTTGGCAAAACCATTCTGAGAATCCTCTCTCTAAAAAGAGACAATATGAAAACAATAAAAGTACTTGACTATCAATTTCTAGTAATGCAGACTTCGAGTTTGCATTTGGTCTGCTCAGAGAGGCTTAAAACACTCCTTTTTTTTTTTTTTTTTCCCCAGCAGCATCAAGGAATTTGTATTGCATAGCATTTTCCACAATTAAAAGATAAGTGAAGCTATTTTCAAGTCTGCTTTGCAGTAGAAGTAACTTAATCCTTCTGTTACTCTTGGTGTTTTTCAGCCTCCTAGAAGAGAACTTGAATGAATCGTTTAGGGTATGTTAAAATTTTAAAGTAAGTTCTGAAAGGAATCTTTTAGTTGGTTTGTTTCCTTAACACAAAATTTGTATATAATCCATAGTCAAATTCAGAAAAGCTGTTCAATATAGTATGATGCACAGACCTACTGGTTTGAACTATATTGCTGAGTACTGGTCAAACAGGGAGAATTTACATACTTTTGCCCCTTTTATTTTGCTTTGATTATTAATACTGGTGGTACATTTCAGCTTTATTGGGGACTCTGAGGAATTGAAGAGGTACCTTTTTCCTATTTTTTTTTCCCAGGAATGCCAGCCTGAAGAGTCAGGTCAATATATAAAACACTGTGATTAAGGGCAAATAGGACCCAGAAATTGTTCGGGAAGCACTGAGACTGAGTGGCTTCCCAATAACATTTCATATCATTGAAGATGATTCTGATATTTCAGCAGTTGGAGGATCTCTTGGCTCATTCTCTGCCTTAGCATCTATTTTTGGCCACCTACTTTAATGAAACTTGGAGGATCTTAACTTTCTCAGAGACCATTATTCCTCTATCAAATTGATCAATGGATTCATTGGGAGATGGGGCAGCAGGAGTGGTCAGATACAACCAGACATATGTGGATCATGATAAATGCCTCATTTCTCTAAGACATCAGAGAGAAAATTATCTATCATGTTATATTTTAAAAGAGTTTGTATTTCTGCAAGGTTTTGCATGCGTAGCATACAGTTCCTTGCCCAGGGCTGGCAGCGTGACACCCAAGGTAAAAGGTGACTTGCAAGCCAGCCTCCTCAGCAGCTTCACGGGGAGAGAGGGGCAGCTGCTCTGAGCCAGCCCCTCCTTTGCCCGGGACTAGACCTTTCCAGGTGCAGCACATGCTGGCCCCACTCCAGCAAAGCACTTAAGCACATGCTTAACTTTCAACACATCAATTACTCATGGAGAAGTCAAGCCCAGAGAAGCTGCTGCTGCAGAGATAGCAGAGAAAAGGAAATGGGGAGGTGGTGACCTTATTGCCTCTCTTTCCCAATGGACTTGTCTGCAGACATCATTCAGGGCCTGGGGTAAAATGATCATGGAGGCTAATAGGTCAATGACCTGCTACTCTGTCGTTAGCCCAGCCTCAACCTTTGCAAAAGAGAGGGGAAGGGAGTGGGGAAGATCTGTACAGTTTGTCAGATGCTATCACACTTGATAAGACAAAGCTTTGCTTTCAGGAATTTCTTCCTCCCTAGTTTGCTATGAAGAGAAGATCGCAACCCAGAGATCTGAAGTGGCAAAGAGGAAATCCAGTCTTTTGTTCTTGCTCTGTCACTCACATCTGTGACAGGTTTCCTTTCTCCCTTAAGCTATTCCAATTTCTGGCTCTGCATGTGTCAAAATAAATTTTCAAAGCAAATCACAAATGTATGAGGTAATTAGAGCTGTCATTTTATTGTCAGGGGAAGGCACTCCCCTTCCCAAAGAAGAGTACACCTCCTTGTCAACATCATATTGTAGTAATGATGAAGAATTCTTCATTTGTCTCTTTGGTTAATTAATATTTTTTTTCTTTTCACTTGAGGGACAGCATAAGGAAAAAGAGGAGAATTGCCTGATGTTGCTGCCATATGGGCCCTCCTCTGTTTATAAAACTCTTGGAAAATGCCGTTGAGAGGTAGACAACTATGCATAACCACTAAAACACACAAAAGTGACCCTAGAGTCACCTTTTCACACATGTGAAGGCCTATCTGAATTTAAAGAAAATAAAAAAAAAAAAAAAATTCAGAAAAATTGAAATGTAGCAAATGGAAAGACAAGATCTGTTCCTTCAGATCTCCAGCAACATGAGAAGGATTTTCTAAATGTTTGGAGGAATATCTTTAGAAAAATATGCAACCCAGATCCTCACTCTGCCAGAGTCCCTCAGGGACACCTCTGAAGCTCTGTTCACAAGACACAGTAATGACAAGCTCACCATGAACCTACTCTCAACTGTTCTCATAGTTTTTTAATGTGAGTATTCTGTGATAATAGCAACATATATGGAGATAATTATTTCAAAGACTCCTTCTTTTCTTTGTGAGAGTTTAAGTGCACACAAAAAGAAATTCTTTTCCAATCAAACTCCCTTGGTTTAGTTTCATATTCCTGTACCATACATGACTCTCAAATCTCTGTAAAAAATTTTCTCCAGGGCACCCACTGCACTTTATTCATGGGAAATTTCAATGAAAATGGAATAAAATCTCTGTTTTAGATGCAGAAAGACTGAAAATAGTTGGAAATATATCTAAATGCATACTGCAGCATGGAAGAAGAATGGGCTTTCTAATCAACGTGCAGGACACTTGCACTCAGATTTGCTCTTTTACTGCTGTCCAATCCACTTTTGGTGAGCCATTTAGTTCCAGTGCCCAGTGCCCAGTTCCCAGATTCACAGAGGGAATCACTACGACTCCTTTCTTCCATCTCTCTTGCGTATTTTGCAACATAGCATTTTATTAGTGTGCTGGGAATAACTACTGTGGAGCAGCAAGCACGGGAAGGCCTCTCTGAAGTGCAGTTCAGTGGAGGGGTTTATGGGTGGAATCAGTCTAAGGACTCCTGCCCATTTCATCTGCTTGTCCCTGCCTGCGTACTGCAATTCACTGTTCTGTCAGTTGTTCCACTCTGAATTTTTTTGGAAGTGGCTGAAAGCAGATCAGGAAACTTATCTAGTTAAAAATCAGTCTCCTCTCACCAGCACCATTTCTCATTCAGGTCAATGTACAGATAAAGACAGTGTGGTCCCATCAACTGATCCAAGCACAAGTAAGTGGGCTGTGAGACACAGCACAGGGGTGGAAACAAAGACTTTGGGTAATCTTAAATTGGTTTAGTCATCATTTCTTTTCCCTGTGTGGCCTGAGTAAAAATTTTCAGACTGGAGAAGCATATAAAGTATCATTATATGAGTCTGTGCTCCAATTCCGTTGTGAAATTTTGCCCTTCTGCAGCATTTCTGATCAAGTACCACAGTAGTTCTTTGCAAACATTAAGTACTGTGTCCCCACAACACACCTCGCAGGCAGATACAGTATCCTCTTATCAGATGGGCAAAATGAGCTCCACAGTCATCACGAGCCAACAGGAGAGGCAGCAAGAAGCAGAAAGTCCCAACTGCTGGACTGATGCTTTAACTACAAGGCTTCTGCCGGAAACTGGTGGCCACTCGCAGAAACTGCCAATACAGAGATGCTTCAAGCAGCAACAGGAATGGGGTGAGGAGTAACAATGATATGACTTACAGATGGCTTTCATTAAACAGAGTTTATATTGGATTAAAGACACAATTTAGAGTCTGCAGTAAAACTGCTTGAAATAGTTTAATCTAATCTTGAAGAGGCTTTTTGACCAAATCAAAGATTTTGTTGTGAATTTTGCAACTCCACTGAAATTTCCTGGGGAATTCTGGGTTTGAAAAAAAAAAAACCAAAAACCCAACCCCCCCCCCCCCACCCCCAACAACAACAAAAAAGGAATTACAAAACAGTCATGTTTGTAAGTTTTATCACTAAAAATGAGACATATGTTATAGAAAATGTATGTTTATACTTCTAAGGATAATGATTATTTTTGCTAGCTCTTATCAGCAGAAGTTTTGTCATGAATTAACATGAGTGACTTAACTGAGCTACAAATTTTCTTTTGCTCAAAATGGTTTTCTGTGTTCCAGTAGTAACAAGAAAATACTTATTCCAGTGACATAACTAGTGGTAATCAACTTTTCTCAAAAGAAAGCTTGTTTCATGCTATATTTGGTTTCAATCTTTAACCTTTAAAGATATTGTTTTCATAGCAAAATTATTGTCATGTGGCATTGTTTTTATTCAGGGGTTTTGGGAGCCTAAAAATCAAAAGATAATTGTATTACGCCAAAAGTTACCATTTTCACATGCAGTCATACAAAACTTCACCAAGCCACAAATTACCTTGATTCACAATGCACAATCCAAATAAGGTTGTATACAGGCTTACAACTCTATCTCCTGCTATATTGTTGGATGTTAATGTAAATTTTCTGATGCTTTTCTTTTTGGGGACAAATCAGCATAGGTAATCTCACACATAGACACTGAAGCTATGAGTGAACAAGGTAATTAAAAGTTTGCCTTCTTTGAACAGTCAAAAGAAGTAAAGGAATTGCCTTACTAGGTTTTTGAACCTATATGTGATTGGTTAAATACGCAAACCAACTGAAACCTTAGCTGCACTTTTCTTCTAAGTTTCAACTGTTCAAAATTATCTGGGGATGTCAGGCTGCAATAGAGACCCAAAACCCACCTAAGCTGACTCCTTGAAGGACAGAGAAATTCCTTCTGATTATAAAAAGAAAAATTGTTTATAAGCATGGAAAATGATGTTCATATTTTCATATATGATGATAACAAGTGGTGAGGGAGGTTAATGGAAGGGATGGAGCTTGCAATTCTAAAGCAAAGAACAAAAAGCAAAACCAACAACCCCCAAAAAATTAGAAGCCCTATCAGACCAAAACCAAAAGTTTTCGAACCTACAAAAACCTTCTGATATAAAATAATTTCAAGTTTCAATGACTGTGCAGTTGGCAATAAACTATAAATCTCTGCACAGAGAGGTTTCTAACTGGCAAGTGGCAAAAACATGAAGGCTGTTTCTCCATGCTTTTGGCTTATTAGAATACATTTTTTGAAGTTATTAATAAGGAAACAAGATTTATATCATACTGTATTTCTCAGCCCTTTTAATCTCTCTGATCCCTTCTGGATAACTCCAGTTGAAGTTAATAGAGCACTAGAGTCTTGGAGCGATTGTGCCTTTGAATGCCCTTTGAATGTCACTACCCAGGTACTGAAGAGAGGCTCAAACAGGGGCTCAGAAAGAGCTGTGATAGGAGATGGGCTGCATCACCTGCCACCAGGAACACTGAAGAGGTGAGACCTGTGGTGTGTGTACTGACAGGAGGGACAGCTGTAGATGCAGCTCAAAGCTTACCAGGTAAGGGGTGTTTTGGCAGAATTGAGGCCAGAGGCAGAGTCCGCTACTCAGTGAACAGATTCGGTCTCTTATTTGGGGAAAGAACCTCTGCTCACTCTTCACTCACCTTCTACATTTGTGGTTTGTTTGTTGTGTTTTTTCCCCACTTTTCTCTCCTTTAGCTTCACCTTAAAGAACAGCAGCTGAGCAAATGTCCCTATGTGCGTAAGGATGTGGGCAGTCAGATGGTTTTGTTAAAGCTGCTGTATTGCATTCTCCTTCACCTTCCAGGAATTCCTTATGCCACAGTATTCCCACCAACAAAATAAAAAATTAAAACATATTCCTTGTGTCTGCAACAGCCACTGTTCCAACAGTATCATTTAAGACCCTAGTGAGGGAGAACCCTCTCCGAGATTCCTCCTGGGGACAAGAAGGATCCTGGCAAAATGTTCTTCAAAATCTACCTCTCTCTTAATCTCCTGTGGTAACATTTCAGTCACAGGCAGGAAAAGACTTGTCTTCCAGCAGTGGATCCATACTTGACAGTGGCAGGAATGGAGAAAGGCAAATGCACAAAAGGCAGCAATTACTAGCATTATACAAGCATTTAAGGACTCTTCCATAAGGGTCTATGAAAGTCAGAGTTACTTCATCACACCTAGTGAATCAATTTTCAGACACAACCTGTACATCTATGTCACTAACACTCGAATAAAAAGCCGCTTTTTTTGTCACCTGCTGCATGGTGCAGAAGCAGGTGCAGGCAGGACAACATTCAGCACTCACAAGCCATCTGAGTATTTAATAGCTTCTCAGCAAGTTTTGAAAAATTTATACAGATTCTTGTTCAGCCTGCAGTCAGTGATATTCCTCCTAACTTCTGACTCCAGCTGGTCAGCAGTCAGGAGCCCCCTACGATCTCACTGCTACATGCAATGGGTGCAACTGTATGGTCAAGTGTGGCTTTGAAGTGCTGCTAGTCATGGGCAGGCAAGACAAATCCGAGGAGCCTGAACCTTGCTTCAACCCACAGTGGCATTAACAGGCTGGTCAGACAGCGTATTTATTATATTGGAATGGCAATTATTACTGTGTATACTAACACAGAATTAAACGCAGGCAGAGGCAAACAAGAGAGAAGGGATACTCCCCAGGAGCATTCAAAATTGGGGGACAAAAAGAAATTTGCCAGCTGAGATTGATGTTGGAGAACAAATGTGGTTCATATTTTATTAATAAAAGAGGTCTCCCCACAAAGGAAATTCCCATCTTGGCCTGGCAATGTAGCACTAAGTGGTAATTGATACATGAAATGCCAAAACCCATAGATCTCTAGTTACACCAGAGTAGACACTCTTTGGGGCTTGTAATTACAGGGAGTTGGCAGACATTCAGATTCATCTTTGAGAGAGAAAAGGACTTTCTGCTCTCCTGCCAACTGGTATGACTAAGCTCAGTGCCAAGGTGGACATACCTTCCAGAGTATTTGCAAAGTAGCGTTCGGCTCTACCTCAGATTCTTGCACTTTCCAAGTTTCTGAAAAGGATCAAATAAAATATTTGTAATGGCACCTGTAGCAGTGAGGCATCTCAGAGAGAAAAGCAAAGTTCTGCCTCCCAACTAGAGGAAGGTACAGTTGAGAAAAAGCAATAGCTCAGAGCTGTGTAAGATTGAAACAGAAAAAAATTTGTTATGGCTGGGGAACAAACAATTTGCCAGGGACAGCAGATATTCCTGGACACAAGTCTGCTCTCTGGAGCCATCCTAATGGTGTGGATTAGGCACTGATGTACTGAACCATGGGGCAAACATGGTTTCTCAGGCTGAAGACAAACTGACCATGCTGCCAGGGGGCATCTATACAGTCAAGACCTGTTGTAGCAAGACCTGGAAAGCCAGACCTGCCCTCTGTTGCTCTCTTCAGATTATCCCCATACACTTCCCCTCAATTTGTTGTACTGAGATCAACACTACCAAGTCTGCCCTTGGAGATCTATGCTGACTGCCAAAGTGGGAGATGATGAGCTATTTCACATTAAGTTAGACCTCTTCACATGAAATAAGTAAAACCTGTAAAACCTATGTAAAAGGGAAGTTCCAATACTTAGCCAAATTCTGCTCTCAGTTACACCAGAGGAATGCAACTGAAGTCAATATGATTTACAGGAATCAAGGACAGTACATGGCTTGGGTTTTTTTTGAGATGACATGTAGTTTCTAGTTATAGCTAAAAGGACTGGCCACAGAAAAAAACTCAAAGAAAAGTAACACTGTTGTTTGTTTTTCTTCCCTAACTCTAATGTCAGCCCCAATCTAACAAAGCACCCAGTAATATTTGGTTAGGCATTGAATTTGTTAGCCTAACTTATTTTTACTGTTTATCCCACATTTCTTTAAAAATGTGTTAAAAAGAAGTAATCTGTTAATGCCAAAAGTTATCAAATACTCTATTTCACAGGCACAGTGTACACTAGAAGGGACTTGCAAGTATAGCTGTGCTGGAATTTTTATATCAATAAACCCCAGAGGGGTGGTGCAACTCCTGACAGTGCAGTGGTTCCAAGGATGAAATAACACATCCTGGCAACCCAAGTGGTTTTTGCCAGCAGAGCTGCAATGCTTTTTTTTTTTTTTTTTTCTTTTGCTGAGACAGAATACCAGCAAAAACTTCTGAGACACCAAGCAGGGACTCCATGTTAGCCAACTACTTGGGATGCTGCATCAAATCTTAACCCCTGTCCTAGTGACAAGTCTCCCCAGTCCTGGCCCTGCTGACTGCCAAAAGATCCTCCTGTCCTCCTGAGCCGGTCTGTCAGAGCTGCTCGAGAACAGTTTGATCACCTGGTGGTTAGGATGGGAGGTGGCAGAGCTGGGTGCCATTCAGACAACACAGGAGCTTGAAGAGGGGGTCTCCCATTATCTGTTGACATCTCAGGCAGCAGTCTTCTGGCTGAGGGGCAAAGTTTTGCTTTTGAGCAGAAGCACTTGCTGGGGGCTCAAGGAATCTTTCCTGGCCCCATTGTGAAAAGCATAGCTTTTGAAAAGTTGGTGTATACTGACACAAGCACATGCATATTTTGTTTCACTGAATGTGGCAGTGGACCATACCAATTCTAACACTGCAGGACGTCGCTGGTGGAAAACCTTCTAATCTAAGCACCCCCTGGAAAACACAATGGTCTCTCCTCAAAACTGTGTGAGCCCCTCTGGTTGTAACCTACCCCTAAATTCTACCCTTCCCTACTCCCCGTTGGTTAAGGGGGTTTTTCCCCGCCTCCTGTTATCTGGCCCCAGATCATCCCTATAACTGGGAGCTCTCGAGACCATCTTGCCCTCTTTCTGCCTTGGACCCCTTCAGAATAAACGTCTGGAACTTCCAGGAGAAAGGGCCTCTGAATTCTTTGTCTCTGGGAATGCCAGAGCTATCCGGCTCACTGGGTGAGTGAGAACTGTGCCTGACACCGGCTTGGGTGTGAGGAAAGCCGTTCTGTACAGCACCAGAGCAGTGCTGGCTGGAGCGATCTCTCAGAAGCCATAGAGACACTTTCAGTAAATGCAGAGGCTTGTTCCACCCCTCCTCAACCCTCGGCATTAACTGAAGAACTTCTGATTGACTTGTGAGTTCCAGAAAGGCCAAATGACCTAAGGGTTATAAGGTGCCAGTTACAGATACTGTTTCACATTCTTTCTTAGAAAAATAGTTATGAAACTACTGGATTTTCTTTCCTGATTTTTTTTCTGTATCTCTTCCAATGCAAAATACTTTGCTCTCCCAGTGGAAACCCATCATTTACTAAATATTTAGTGTAATTCCTATCACTGTCTCTCAAGTGGGCCAATGTTTACACTTCATAAGCAAGAATCTTTTTTTTCTTATGCCATAGTCACTCCATAGAAATAAATACAAGACAGAGAACCTGCACAAATCTTTGCTGAGACACAAGATTTTAAACACCTTATGGAATAATGTTTATGAAGCCTGACAGAGGTTTAAAACCACGATGAGAAAGAACAATTTTCTTCAGGTCTGAGAAATGAGCTTTTTGTCTAATGTCAGCCCCACACTGAAAAAGCCTTAGTAGGTTGTTTATCTAAGCCGACAGGTCCTTATTCAATTGTTCACGATGTCTTTCCACTTAATTCTTGCTATAAATTTGTCTCTTTGCCACACTCTTTACTCTGTACCTCAATGTGCCCTAGAGACATGGTGAGCCAGCAGCTCACCACTAGCTCAGCTTAAGAAGAAATGCTAGCAACAAAGATCAGCCTGCCAAAACCCATAAAACTTGCTGCTTTTTGCCTCACTTTAAAACAAAAAAATAATATTGTCTTTTCTCTAAAGTGGTAAAGGAACACATGCCCAAATGAGCTCTTGATATTACTCTACAGGATTTTTTAAGAGTTTTGAAGAAACCTTGGCACTCACCAACACATTCTCCAAAATGTATGGCTGTTAATTAGTTTAGTAGTCAGCATAAGTAAAAACAAACAAACCGGTGGCAGGAAGTGCAACCAGTGGCTTTTGGTAGGCAATGGGAAGTAAATGAAAATCACAGCTTCTGAAATACTGAATAAATCGTAAAGGCAAAAACTAATTAAAAGCGGAAAGGGAGTCATGCCCATTGACAAGTTAACCTGCTGTTTTACTGTTACCACCGTGTCTACGTCAATGTACCTGTACTTACCAGCTGGGCAAAACCAGTTAATGAAAATCAAAAACACGGAGAAAGATGGGAATTTTCCCCAAAATGCTTTTTTTTTCTTTTTCTTTAAGGTTTAAATGAACTTTTTGCATTATTTGTCAATTTTTTACTCCTTCTGAAGAGAGCTTGGTAAGAAAAGATGACTCTCAGTAGACTAAATGCCACTGCTACCCATTGCAAAGCAGAATTTGGCTAGGTCACATGTAGCAATTTTTGCACAGACCACTGCATGGTGATAATAGCATTTGCCCACCATAGGTGCCTGCTCCTCTGCATACATCCTCAGGAGCACTCAAAACCTGGCGGCAGGAATCTACTGCAGAACTGCACCCTCTGTAAGGCCTTCTGGGTAGTTGTTCCAGCTCTCCCCCAATTTCAGGGTCCTGTCCACCCTCTTCCTGATATTTCCAGTATTTCACCTCTGTAGATGAGGCTGTTGTTTGTAGTCATGAGATATGTTTTCTCACATAGCACAGAAGATTTCTCCTGGCTTTCCTTGGACAGTCGTGGAGGGCAGAAAGGAGCAAATACACTTTTCTTTGCTGTGTGCCCATTAGGAGAGGGTAGAAGTAAAGGGCAGAAGAGCTAAGGAACGACTATCTTATACCTGTTTCTTTTCTACTTCCTAATTTCTTAAAAGGCATTAATCTCTGTGTAAGGTGCCAGAGTAACCAGCCTGAAGATGGAAGCCCTCTGTTTATGTAGGAGGGAGGGATGATGTGGGGAGGGACAAGGATGGCTGCCCTGCAGGCTCAAGCAGCTTTGCCTCCATCCTGTCCTTTGCTGTTCCCTGCCAGGGGTGACGGTGTGGCTCTGGCACTGGGCCCATTTTAGTTTTGGCACCTGGGCTGAGATCACTCGGTGTGGTGAAGGCTTTGCAAACACTTTGTGCCCACAGATGGCTGGCTAGAGCTCCCTTTACACAAGGCTGAGGAAGAGGAGTGCGAACATAGTGGGGTTTGGGTTACAACAGATTTACAAATCTGAAATAGCAAGCTGGTATACAATACAAATGTCAGTGCTAGGGATTGGAAATAAAAAATATTCAGGCACTACACCTAACTTTTTATTCCACATTTAGGACTGCATGGAATTTCCACTGGTAAAATACCACACTTATCCTGTGAAAGCATTTCCATTTAACCTCTCAAGATTAGAAGAACAGGACCTCTTCCTATTCTTCTGAGAAGCAGTACATATGGGTGCTGAAGTAATACATCTCTGAGAGCTGCTCAGGATTTTGCCAGTAGGAAGATTTCCTATATTTTCACATTTAAACTGCTTGTTCCTTCTTTTATTTGGAAATAAAAATAATTTCCTCCAAAAGATGGTGAGCCATACAGTAAACAGGTAATGATAGCAAAGTAAGTCTGCCCGAGGAAAGGGAAAAATAATAATATGAGATAAACACACACTACTTCTATGCCCAGTGATTTTGAAGGTATTTTATGACTTAGATCTTCTGGTGTTTTGTGTTCTTATTTTATGCTGTGTCCTATGCCACCTAAGTTAGCTACTCCCCTGGCTCTTAGAAAAGCATTTTACAGCCAGTATTCCACTTCATGCAATAGCTCTTTTCCTATATGATTTTAATGGTTGGCGCAAATACAGATGCAAGCATTAGGGATGGATTTATCCCCGCCCAGATAGAGCTCCTCCTGCTGACATTGTCCACAGCATGGTTTGTTTCCAAGGCTCCAAGAATCATGCAGAATCCCATGGTTGTTTCCAGACACTCAAGCAGCAGACCAGGTTTTTCAGCAACACTTCCAAAAGGCTGTTTTTTTCTCTTTTTCCTACTTGCCTCTGTTGGTGCTCACGTCCTTCTTGCCAACACTGGTGCGCCTTTAACTCAGCAGCCAGACGGTTTTTCAGGGTTTGGTTCTCATCCCAGCCACACCATCCCAGGCTCTACACTTGAGGGAGAGAAAAGCACCTAGGCTCCTTGTTAAACCTGTGATTTGGTGCAAGGTGAGTGAGCAAGTGAGCAGCAATGCCTCACTCTGTATCAAAATAAGCAACCTTCTGAGAAGTCTAAGGAACATGCTGGCATTGGGTGATGGGAAGAGCATAGAAGAACTGTGCCTCTGGCAGGCAGGAACGTTACTAGCACTGTTCTCATCTCAATATGGAGATGGTTTTTTTTGCTGTTGTTGTTGCCCTGAAGAGGTTTAAGTCCTCTTCCTCATACTGATTACTCACTAAGATGTGATAAATCTCCACATAGTAAGCTCTAATAATGAAAATTGCAACATGCTGAAACTAGAAAGTCTAAGTGAAGGATGATGCTTTTCAAAGCTGTCTGTTTTCCCAAGGACAACCAGCTACACACTGGTCGGTTCCTCCACAATTTTGATTTGACTTCTATATTCTGTCCTCTCCATAATAGGTCAGTTTTATGACTTTATTTTTAATGATCAAGTAATGTGCAGGCCTTGGTGTTTTAGAACGAGGGCTTAGTTCACCTGTGTAACTCTCAAAAAGCAGGATTTCAGCCACTGTTTCCCATAAACACCTAAAAATTTCACTCCAAGTATCACAAGGCACAGAACACAGCTCAGTCATCAACTACTTGCTCACAGCTGTGTGAAAACTTAAAGAAGTTTATAAAGACCATTAATTAAAAAATGAATTAAAAGAATGAACAATTTTTAGTTTCTTTAAGAAGTCCCACAAACTCCTAGTTATTTCCTGGAGTTCATCTTCCCTACCACTCACAGCAAACACAAAGTAAGACAGCAGAGGATTTCATTGTTCCTTTAAATAAAATATATAGTATATACAGGATATTACCCCTATCAGGTATGAAAACCCATGAATACAGTTCAATGATACTACAAGCGTAGTGGAGCTGGAGTTTCTTAGGTTTCTATTTGTGAACTTTTCATTCATATTAATTTTAAAGACAAGGAAGACTTGCCATTGATGTCAGTTGGGTCTGATTTAGTATCTTTGTCTAAAAGAAGCTACGAGGTAATGCCCTCCATGTGAAAAAATTAATGTTTATTTTATTTATTACAAGCATGATCATTCTGTCACTGACTGGGACTTCATGATGCTCGGTAATGTAGAAACCCAGGAAAGGTATGTCCTAGTCACACAACATGGAAATAACTATTCTGTACTTGCTTGCACTTCTGTAAGTGCCTGTGTATTCTCTAGGTATTACAAGAATTGCTTGCTTGAGTTTTAATATTATTTCCCACTATTTTTTTCAAACTTTAAAAACAAATCAAGTGTTTGGTATAGCTCAAGTGAGGCTGCGGAATGCATTTGCTTCTTGAGAAGCAGCAAATTTGAAAAGTGGGTGTGAGCAGAGAATCTGCTTGGTAATTCTTTGAATAGGGGTGCCAGAAATTCATAGGCAAAAAAGAATCTCTTTCTCAGAATTGCATCATCCTCTGCCAAACAACACCTGATCCTGTTATGAGAAGCAGACTCCTGAATGCTTACATACCCCTGCCAAGTAACTCAGCTTGGATCTAGCAGTTCATCCCTCTCACTACAATACTATATTGTAAACTAAGAGGATTTACTTTCTGTAGTCTTGATAATCAAGAGACAGATAAGTCTTCCTTTCTCACAATTAGAATTTCCAAGATTCTTATTGGAACAATCTTGTTGAATTTAATGCAGGATGGTCAACCATCCACAGGATTCTAGGGCAGCCTGCACAGTTCTATAGCAGAGAGATAACTCCCTTTTGCTTTTTCTGACCAAATTCAAAGCATGAAATGAGAGCACTCATACCCTAGTAAATTCTGATGAGTATTTCCTGTATATTTGGAGCCAGTGCTCTTGAGCTATATAAGATGCTCCATGAGGCTCCCTCATCTGAGCAACACAAGTTGTTCTCCTCAACAGCTCTAGAAAGACTCAGGGGAAGAGAAAAATACGTGGGTCTCATTATGAGAATGGAAGTGTAGAACCTCAGGAGAGGTTCTGCTTGTGCACATGCAGAGTTCAAGTGTGGACACGGTCCTGGTGTTAGGTTGCAACTGATTCCAACACAACTCAGAACGTGTCTAGTTGTGGGGGCTGAGGGCTGAGCTCAGGATAAACCCAACACTGAGAAACTACAAGTAATGCAAAACAAAATATTCCTTCAGTGGCATCTATGCAGATGGGATAGATCACAATGTATTGTTGTGAATGGACCTACGAGTCTTTCTGGAAAGCTGTCTCCTTTTTAAATGGGAGATCAACATCAGTAAGGAATATTGATGCGATTCTTTCAAAACCCTTCCTTGGCTATAGCAAGGAAAAACTTTTCCTTTTTATAGCCTCTAACTAATCAAACTGGAAGTTCTTGGAGGCAGGTAGGCTTCTTGCCACATGGTACTGGAAGTTCTGCCTGCTAAAATCAATCTCTCTTTTATATTATACAGTGTTACTTTCAGCTGCTTAAAGCTTGCTAGGTTTTTATCACTTGGTTTCATATTTTCATCTAAAAATACCTAATTTAGGCTGAATTATCATCTGGGATGGGGGGACAAAGAAAGGGAAAAAGAAATTTTAAATGGCATTGTCAAATTTCTTTTGAGAAAAAAAAAGCTGGGGAAATGGCACTAGAGAAAATAATAGTGTATATTTTGGCAAATCATCTTTATTTTAAAACCATAATGTCAACAGTTTCTGGATTCTAAACTTGCATTTTTTCAGAATTTTGGCTATTGTCAAATTTGTGGAAATCTGGTCACATCCGACTAAGTTATAAACCCTCAAAAACCTGAAGTTTGTTTTCATTAGATATATTTCTCATCAATTCTGAGCATGTAATTTTTTCTGCAATGTCAAATCCAAACTCCTGTGTCATTTAGTGTGTTCTGACAGACAACCCAAGTGCAAAGGGACTTTTGGCCACGAATTACCTTTGCCCAGCTGCATGCCATCCGTGCACAGGAGACACTGAAATGAAGGCGAAGAAGATGAGGGGTTAGCAAGATACAAGAGCACGGCAAAAGAGAAGGGAAAGCAGGCATGGGCTTGTGATGAAGGGGACAAGGACCTAAACCAGGAAACAGACTGCGATAGACTGAAGGATATGGAAAAGGACTGGAAAGATGGGGGAAATGGGACTTTGTATATGTGGTGAATAACTTGGAGGTATGAAAGAGGCCAGTCATGGTCACATGAAAAGAAGTTCCTTCTGTCTCTGACAGCAATGTCAACACTGACAGGTTTCACCCAGCTGAGAGGAAAGGGCTATGGAACCCAGGCTGGCAAAATGTACTGCAGTGCCCACTGCAGCAACTGGCAACTTGTTATTGCCAGTTTGGGACCAATAGGTGCAGTGAAGGGCCTCATACTCCAACCTGGGAAATAACATATGAGAGCTTTATTTTCTTTTCCACATTTAGAAAGTCGAGGAGCTATTACAGGCCATTCACATGCACACGTGTGTGCAAATACTTTGTTGATAATTGCATTGTATAAAACAAAACCTTTTGAAGAAGAGACTTTTCAAGTTCTTGTGACTGCGGGTGCTCATTGAGACCTGGCAATGCTGCAACAGCCAGTTCATTGGAACACTGGAGGGGTCTGGAAAAGTCAGCAGTAGGTGTTTCAAGTGAGGCACACAAATCTGTCTGTAATTAACGCCGACTTCGCTCCCCCTTGGTTCACCATGCATGCAGCTCTACCACTCTAGAGAGCATGCTCTATCCTGAGCTTCTCACTGAGCCATGTGTCACAAGCCTGCAAGGATGTCAGATCTGAATGCTTGAAGAAACTATCACTTGTATGCTGGGAGTGTGCCACTTTGCAGCATTCCCAAAGCCCTTTTGTGCCCTCTCCCACAAACATGTACACACGGAGAATAAACCAAGCCCTGATAGCTTCAGCGTCCCTGGTAGTACCATTTAACCGTGGGGATCTCTGCAGGCTGGCAGTGAGCCGCGGATCCCCGGGGAGGAGTGGGGGACTCCAGTGACAAAACTGTAATGAAAGGGTTTCTTTCAGGCAGCAGGGTTGAGGAGATCCTTCACAGTAAGGAAATACTAACATAACTCTATTTGGCTCCTAAGAGATGAGCGAGAAAAGTGCAAAACTCTGGGGTGGAAGGTTTCACCTGGCTTTAACTGCACGCGCCGTGGCTTTTGCCCCAGCCAAAAACCTTGGATGCCACGGGCCTGGCTCTCACTCCGTGCAGTGCCCGGCGGGCAGCGCTGCGGAGACAGGACAGGCGCGCTCCGGGAGGAGGTCCCGGCTCACCGGGACGGGGGTCGGGACCACCTCCCCCGCCTGCCAGGGGCTGCCGGTATCTGTACATGTTGATTCAGCATGAGCCGGCGGGGTGGGGGAGGAATAAACCTTGCGAGGGAAGCAAGCGGCGACCCCTCGGGAGCACCGGGGAGGGTTAATCGGCGAGGATCTGTGGGTCTGGGAGGAGAAAGCGGAGGCCGGGCTGGGGAGGGGGCAGGATAAGAGGAAAAGGGGCAGAGCGGCTGGGCGAAGTCGCACACCGCCAGCCTCCGCAGCCGCGGCAGTGCCTTCCCGGGTGCTCCCGGTGGTGGTGTGGGTTCTCCCTTCCCGTCCCAGTCGTTTCCTCCTACTTCCCCTGCCACAGAGAAGACAGGGCTGGAAGGGAGAGAAAGGGACCCCCAGGGCTAAGACAGCAGCGCGCCCGAGGCGGAGGCAGGCTCGCCGCCCCGGGGGAGGTGGCGGCGTCCGGCAGATTCCCCAGGCAGTGGGAGGGCTCCGGGAGAGGAGAGGCTGGGGAGCATCTCCGAGCTGGGGTTGACTCCCGAAGAGCGAGTGAAGGACTCAGAGGGAGAAACTGCAGCGTCTCAGCTAAATTAGGCGTCCCCAAATTTTAAGGACTGGGGTGGGGAAAAAGGAAACTGAAGACCTGAGCTGGGACCTCCCAGCCGGAGCGATTGAAAAGGAGCCAAAGCAGGCGTCGGGGGGTGGGCAGCAACATCCCGAGGAGCGACATCTCGTCCTCCGCTATCCGCAGCCGCTGCGTGCCCGCCGCCGCCGCCTCAGGATGTGGGTGCCGCNNTCCGCGTCTCGCCCGGGGAGCCCCCGGCACTGCAGCCCCGCCGCGCGCCGCCGGGGAGAGCGCGGCCCGCGGCTGCGAAGTGGAAGTTTACTGCGGGTCCCCGCAGAGCTTTGGTCCCGCGTTAATGTCCGTGTTAATGCTTTTATTTGCCCGAGGACGAATAATGCTGCAGTGAGGTCTGCTTTTGGGCCGGCTCGGGCTGACCGTTTTTACTTTAAGTATAAAGCGACATGAAGCAAGCCTTTCTGGCTATTCCAGGCTCCATGATTGCTATACATGGAACTCTGCGTGGAGATGGGTGAGCCAGTTCATTAGGCTTACTGAATAAGCCATAACCACTTTTCTAGCCAAGACCTGAGGTTTACTGCTAATAGCTCAGTTCAGTCTTCTTCTAGAGCTTGCAGTGTTCGCAAAGCTATAATTAATGCAATCTGTAGAAATAAAAACATTTTCCTTAAATGTGTTTTTAAACAAGTGCTTGAGTAAACATAACGGGCAGCGAATACCTCTTTCAAGCTGTTTTTAAGTGTTTTGGTGAAGGCTGTGCACTTAGAGTTTATTATGGTGAAGTTAGCGAAGTGAAATAGACCCTATTTTTTCTAAGTCTTTCAGAAAATTCTGTAAAATACTGAGAGTTGGGTTTTTCCTTTTTTTTCCCCCTTTTTTTCCCTCCACTTTTGAGTAAGGTGCCATAGGGACAATTCAAGCGGAAATGGCAGTGGGGGATGGCTGAGCTGTTCATACCTGAAATTCTTCAGGAAAAAGTTTTGCCTTCTTGTCTTAAGTTTGGCTTTTTTTTTCTTTTCCTCTTAAATTATTTTCAGATTAGAAGCTGCTAATTGAAAACCTCAAAGGAATGAGTTTGCTCCATGAATTTTATTGTGTGCGGCATTTTGAAGTGTGAGGCAGATAGTGTCAAGTGATTCTCATATTTTACTTTTTAATACCCTCATTTGAAGCACCCTTAGACTGTCAGGCAATATATACTATTCTAGTTAATAGATTAAAATTGCAATTTACTTTCAAGTTCACTTTCACAAATGCATAAACATAAATTACAAAATAACACATGTAATATTCTTTTTTTCTGTACATAAGAAGAGTTCTGAATATTAGTGTGGAAGTAAACTGGAAATGCTACCAAGCCTTAATTTGTTGAAATGTGAAATTAGAGTGATTGTGACTGTTATATTATCTTTAAATGATACATAACCCAAATTATGTCAGAGCCTTTTAAAATATGTATATAAATCACTGCAGAATATACTTTTCATTCAGTGGGGGGTTGTCTGCCTCACAAAAGGGAAGAAATATCTGGCCAAGGGCAGTTCGGCAAACTCTTTAAGAATTAAATGTCATGGACTCATGCATCACTGTTATCTGAGTGATGTCTGATGTCCCTCTCTTCCTTCTTTCACCAATTCATAGTGTGCATTACTCATTTCTGTACCTTATAGTAGTGTGCATCCTTATGAACCATGACCAGAAAAGCCAGTTCTGGTGGAATTCCCAGTCTGCCTCAGCTACCAAAAAGATAATGGTTTTGAAGCCTTCAACCTTTCAGACGGAATAAACTTGAACGTTTTGGTAGGCGTAGCTAGCCTTGTTAGTAGAGGACTGTAGGTAGTAGCCCATGCTAGTTTTTCCACTGCCTGTGCTCTTACAAAAATGGCTTGCCCATACAAATACTACATGACATTGGAAATCCTTCCCTAAAACAAGTAACAGACAGGCAGACGTCCGTAGAAACGAAAGAACGCACACACATGCACACTGATCAATACATGCATTCTACATCTTCCCACAAGACTAAGCTTTGATTAAAGCAGGCTTATTTCTGCTATTTCTGTACTTACCTATTTAAATAACAGTAAAAAAGCAGTGCAATTATAGCAACAAATACCACAGCACTTAATCATTCTTTACTCCTGTAATCATTTTGCTTGTAGCTCACAGACTATATAACCCCTTTCCACACATACCTTTCTCAAATATTAATGGATAGTATCTACATCATTATAAGCAACAGCAAACCTAGGCTGTGTAGAAAGACCAAGAAAATGTATGACTTTTTTTTCACCTGCTGTGCTGCTGTGTGGTGACTGAGAATGGCCATTTTTTTCTACACATCAGATGATGATTTTATTTTTGTTTGTGGTTTGAAGAATAATAGAAAAAGGCTGAAATTTTCATCGAGGAGAAGCCATGGGAGCAGAGCATGTTTCACTGTGGATCTGAGTTTCCTAAAAATTATGAGATGATTACGGAGAGGGAATGCATCATGTCCCTGATGACAATACCTGTGACAGTGCGCACTGTCGCAGGTATGCTCATCTTGCCAGGTGGTGGCAATATCAGGGGCACAGTCTCCTTTAGTGCAGTGGTAAATCTGGCATAAGATGAACCTTAGCAGAGATGTGATAATAAAATTAAAGTTCCCTCTAGCAAAAGCAGCTCTACAGTTTTCCAAAAGGTAACTACATGGATCAGAGGTTTTTCCCTTGCCTGGGCTTTAAGCAACAAATTGGGTGATGGCTTTGCAGGGAGGGAGGATATCAGCATCTGTCTTTAAGTTTTTCATCTGTATAATGAGATCTCTGGGCTGTTTCAACTTTACATCCTTCCTAGCTCCAGGAACCAGATCAAGGATTACTTTCAGAAAAGACTTTTGGTAGTTTACAGAGCTGTTTTCCCATTTAATGAGGAATAATATTTTTGCATTTCACTTGGGTAGAAATACCCACAACAACCACCCATGTCTACAATATAAGTGAATGTGTGATTTTCAGATGTTGGAAGCTTTGCAATATAGCAATAGCAATAGCTTTGCAATATTATCCAATATCAATAAATTACTGAGTTTTCACACAAATAATACCGCCAAGAGACTTCTGAATGTCTGACAGTCTTATGTTACTACAGGTTTGCAAGAAGTGATGAGCATATGGCTTCCTACAACATAACAGCCATCAGGACGATTTTTGGCAGCCAGGTATATCAGAGTAGGCAGCAGGGAGTTGGCATGGACCAGTCTGTCAGAGTCTTGTCCCCTGGACCATAGATATATGTCTGTATCTAAAGTGAGTGTGAGAATCGTAATCTGTCCCTCTCTGCCCAAGCTGTGGACCCAGACAGAACTTACTTGACTCCCTCACTATGTGCCAGGATAGAGAAGGAACATGAGAGATGGGCTGATGCACACCTGAATCTTTATTGGGGAGCCATGATGTGCAACAGGGTCTAAGAGTTTCAGAGTTTCTTTGTGTTCATTGGGTTAGATAGCCCACAATTACTTAGAATTTGTATCAATCTTGGCTTCTTGTCATCAAAAATGACTGTTTGCTAAAGTTGCTCCTGGACTCTGGTCTCCTGAGTAGGACCATACTGCAATAATGGATAAAGTGAGGGGAAATGTAATATTCCAGTTATTAATTACAAACTGATCCACAGGGATGCATGCAGGAGGAGAACATTCTTTAGTATTGTATTTATTTTTATTTCAAATGAACAAATATTGGCAACAAAACAGTGGTTTTCATTATGGAAAGGTAGGCTGAGAGCTGTCTCATAAGAACCCAGGAGATCTGGAGGGACTGTAGCCAGCTTGGCTGCTCTTGTTTTTTTCTCTCCTTGTGTCAAATAATAATGTAAAACATCCTTACATTTCAAGAAATATCTTATGTAGCCTTGTCCTTTTACCTTGTTTATGGAAAACCAGGTAACACTCTGCAGTTCTTGTTACACATTGTTGGAACGTTTTTGCAGTACTGTATTTTTATTCTGCTCTGTGAAACGCACCAATTCTTTCTGGATTTATGAAACTGCGGAGATCTGAGCCTTGTTGACTTCTTGTGTAGGGAAATAGGCATATCTTGAGGATGTAGGTACTTTTGTTTTGAAACACAGTGCTTTGAGGAAAGCTCATTTTGTTCCTCGAATAAGTACGTTTATGATCACTGCACTTACCAACACACTTCATCATTGTTTATGCTGCATTTATGAAGCCATCAACTTAGCTTCTATCTCATTTGCAGTGCTGTGTGTATGGATGTACTTCTACAAACAATAGGATACAAGTGTTTCTTATTTTAAAATCTTGATGACTTGCAACATACCACAAACTATTTATTCTTTCAGAGCCTTGCTGAACCATGTGTTTTCTCAATACAATCAATAGATCTTACAAAGGAAGAAAGTTTGCTTGAAATTACTCTTTGTAATGAACACTTCTGCCTGTTAATAGTTTCTTTCATCAGCAGCTGAATATTTTGGGGAACAATTGTTTTCTTTTTCTCCCTTGGCACATGCTTTGTGAATATTGAGTAGCATTTACTGTGCTGGATAGCTTCCACAACACTGACCAATATAAGACGGACCGCTAAGGTAGTTCAGTAAAGGGAAGCTAAACACAATCAAAGCTTTCCGAGTTAAGGACCCATTTGGATGGCGCCTGCAAACCAAAACATTTGGAAAAGTTACTCTAATTGTGACTGAAAAACCAAGACCATAAATAAAACTGTAAGTGGCTCCAGATCCTAACAACATTGTTACTGCAAATGGGCATTGGTACAACCAAGGGTACATCAGCTCTGAAAATAAAACAATTTCAACAATGCTTCCTTGCAGTAAACTCTCCAGACACTTCTCACTGAAGAAACAGCACCAAAACCTGTGGGAGTTGCTATTGAAAGCATCAGCAAACTTTTGATCAGGGGTCAGAAGTAATTTTTGTGCATGCAGCCAACATAAACTATGGCTTATAATGTGAAAGACCTTAAAGAAGATGGCAGGTTAACTGCACGCCCATAAGATTTTTAAAACTAGAATTGAAGAGTAGAAATGAATGTGAGTGGGGAGGGAAGAGCAGGACAGAGGAAAGAAAAAGAAGTAGATCATGCATATTGTGGCCAGTTTTGATGCTGTCATCACTCCCCTGTTGCCTACTGAATACCTCGAGGAACATCTGTATGTATTTCTTGACAGTGGGCAAATGTCAAGGTTTAGTTCATTTTGAAAAACCTCCAAAGGTTTAGCTGCTATCCAAAACCTATCTGAAGCCTGGTGGTCTGGAAGCCAGGCTACAGATCTTTTCAAGATCTGGCCTGCTCGTGACTTTGCTCATGTTTCCATTTCTTCAGCCAGACCAGCCTCACCACAGGTGCAGCCATTTTCATGGTATTTTGGAACTTCATTTCCTGTCAGGCCTGAGACCAGGAAGTACAGAGGTGCCTGAAAATTAAAAACTGAGTAAGAAAGAGTTGGAATCAAAGACCTATTTTTGACCAGCAGTGAAGGTCTGAGTTTGGTTCAGGAGTGACATTTTTTATCTGAACAAATTCAAACATTCTTGGGCAATCTGCAGAGTGAATGGAGGTTACATCTTGCAGAGGACTTGGGGATTTCCAAAAATTTTGCATTTGCTTTAGAATCAAAACCCAAATGCATCTCAATTTTCTGGTTGATTCAGTATTGTGTTGTGAGGTAGATTTTTAATGAGTTGAAATTTTAGATTCATTATAAAGACCATTTTCCAATGAAAATTTGGAATGCTTTCTTCCAAATGTATATAGTCAAGTAGTTTTTGACTGTGTGAATACTGCCCCCTCTACTGTCTTCTACAACAAAATTCTGGTGATGCCTGTCATTTGGTCACAATGGCCCTGTGTATTTTCACAGGATATACTTCCGTTGACATTTCTTTATTCACTTCTGGTCATTAATTGCTAATCACTGCCTTAATGTTATCTACAGTGGCAGATAAAACACTTCCCAATGGAACACTGGAGGCGAACTTGAAAAGGGGAAATGCTTCAGAAAAAATTCACAATACACTAATGTTACACAGAATAATTTATGTCAAAAGGAGGGATAATGAGATGTAACAAGGTATTGTCCGTAAGCAAATAAATTAAGTAGAGGAGAGAAGGTATAGCATAAATACCTGAATTTTTTCCTACAGTTTTTCAATCTTTGCCTAGCTGCCCCATGTGCATAGGGAATTGGTCTGAATTACAGCCATTGCTGTAGTGCAGTGGTGTGCATGGGATGCAAGGATACAAACTTCAGTTATGGAGAAGTGAAAGCTACCTAGAAGTATATGGACTAGTTTTTAGATTGGTGTGATAACACTTAGTATCGGAGGGTTTCTTAATGTGACTTTACCAAATTGTCAATGGTCATCAAGCAGCAAAACTATTGTAGAGTCACGTCTTACCACAGAACACGTGAAGTAAGTTTGTGTGTCAGTCTCCCAGATGGAAGTTTTAGCCATTCCTTGCAGAATAAATCCTTTTGATGAGTTAGTAACTGCCCTTCAGTGAATTTTTCCCCTGTCTCTAATTTGTTACCTTTTAAAAATGATCACTAAGTGTTTCATCAGCTGTTGAAAATCCAGGCTAATAGAGAATACAACCTAGAATTCTTGTTGGGAGGGAAAGAGAAAACATTTCCTGAAGGCGATCCTTTCCAGCTCTCTCCCTGGCTTGCTCAGTGGGCTGCTACAAAGCTTGCTCAAAAATATTTAGCTCATAACTATCCAAAACGTAGCTTTTTTTTCTTCGTTTACTTTAGGCTGCTTGTTGTGTCATCTTCTGCATCACTGAATAAAGATAACTTTTATCTTTTGTGTTGCCTTAAATTTGTTTTGAGGATGTAATACTATACTTTCCTGTCTTTTAGGTGTTCCTTTTTAAACGGTATGCAAATTAGCTGTCATACATATGCTATAAATCTTTGAATCTGTCCTAGAGCACCTAAAGAGTACCTTACATGCAAACAAAGAAAAATTCCTTTGCTTTGGAATGCTCTTTAATTCATGGCTGCATGCTGGATTTTGCAGATTTTTAGAAAAAAATTGCTGCCTCACAGTCTTTTTACTTGGGTTAGATTTATTTTACCAATATTCTGACCTTTTTTCAGAATTAAAGAAAGATACTGTCAGTAAGTAAACAGTGTAAAAGATCAGGAGAGATCTGTACATGTTTTGAAATGCAAGTAGCAACTGATAAAGAATAATTTCATTGGTAATCAGTGTGGACTCACTATGATCCAGGTAGCAAGTTGCAGTACAGAGAAAACCTGCAGATTGCAGGCGTTATGGATGTCAGTGTGAGAAGGCAATGCCTCAGTTCCATTATCTTTCTCTTGCTCTTATCTGAAGTAAAGTGGAGGAATGGTTGAGTTTAGTCTGAGTAAAAGTATGTCATTGAGTCTCATTACTACTTCGAAGGAAGGGGAGAAGAGAGGGTGACATTTCAGTGGACATGCAAACCATTTTAACCATATTTTAAGTGTAACACTTGTACAGAAATGCTGTTAGATCAGACCATGTGTCCTGAAGTGTCACAGAATACAAAGTGTGTGATCTGCTTGGGACCTAAATCACGCCATCTAGAGAATTGCTTCCCAAACATTTTTCTTTGCTAGACACTGCTCTGCACAGTGGCATCTTTCTACGAATGGCAGACTCTAGGGTTTGAGGCTGCTGTTTTGAGAATACAAGGTAGAAATATGGCATTGTCAGTATATCAGCAAGATGGTGCAATACTAAAATGTGAGAATCTCTTCTCAGTGAGGCTAATACGTGTGTGCCATGCTGGTTTCAGTGCACTTGTCTTCAACTTGATTTTCTACGGGAATCCAAATATACTGGGTCCCTCTTTGGGACTGTGGGGCCAACCTAATGGTCTTAAAAGGAGAGTTGCTGTTAGAAGCAGGAGGACACGTTGAACACAGCTTCCAGATGGTCTCTGGTGCAGTTGTCTCAGTTAATTTAATTGTCTTCATCTACATAGGTGAAGAATTATTTAATGCATTTACTCACAGTGTTGTAGTCAGTTCTCATTCACTTTAGCATCCACATTGATGCCTCTTAGTGCAGACAAAGAGGTGTCAGTGAAGCTGACCCAGGCTCTGTAAAGTTATATTTGACAATGCTGTGGTCACTGTGTACCACGTTTTTTACCAATAGTGCTGTATAACACTGCTCAAGTTCAGGGGACAGTTGTCATGTGGGCCGATGGGCCTTCTAGAGTGAAAAAATCACTGTAGCACATGTAACTTTTTAAAGTAAAAATTTCTACCAAAGAAATGAAATCAAGCAAGTGAAACAGGGTCCTGAAATAAATACACTACAATAGACTGGAGGGTAGCACATATTGGAAAGATACCTTTGTCCCCACAAGAGGGTGCAGAAATGAAAAAGATTGGCAACGTAGAAACTAAATTAAGCGTTGAGTTAACCATAGGTTTATTTGTTTAGTAAATTATCTCTGGTGTGTCGGATGACATATTTTTGGTAGAGAGCCATCAAAAGCTTAAGTGATTCAAAATAAAGAGCAGGGGTTGGGGGGGTGGGTCTATACTGATATTTCTCCATTTCTCCCTCTGTCCATTCCGTTGCAAATACGGAGCGGTGGATCCCTGGCAGAGCATCCTCAGGGGCAGGGAGGTCACCTCTCTTCTTCCATGGCACTTCAAGGATCCACCACGGGAGGGAGAGCAAGAGCAGTGCGGTCTGCCCCATCTCCTCTGGGAAGGGCTGAAAGGGGAAGGAAGCCCTTGTTTCCCTCCCCAGCGGCTTTATTCCGGAGGGGAGGAGGGGAACAGCTGGGCACCTTGATTTTTCAGCACTTGCCACTCCGTTGCACATCAGGTAGGCACTTGAATGGGAAAAATCTCAAGTGGAAAAAAGTCTTGACACAAACTATTGAAAGGTAGAAGAGAGTTCTGTAAAAAGAAAGCGTGTTTAATGACATGGTATGCCTTGACATTAATTAACCATTAGCATTCATGGGAGCTCAGAGGACAAGAGGTGTGGACAAGAGGGAATATATGGCCTTAACATATGAGATGCTCTTGACTGTGAAACATGAGGAGGGGTTCAGTCTGCAGAAAGCAAAGGGCATATTAATTTCATTGCATGTATTCATACTGTTTCTTTTTGCAGCATTTATTACATAAATTCTGGTGAGCAAGACAAAACAAAGTGGACAACTTATTTTTCACACTGCATTTAATGGGATTGTATTTCAGACTCTGTCCTCCTGGGAAGGCAATTTCCAAACGTGCCAAATTTTTGATAGATTTCAGCCTAAGTGGATTTAGTTGCAAATCTAAACTTTGAACAGGAGCTTTATCTTTCCATCATGTTTTCTCCTTGAAAGGTTCCATATATTACATTTCTGAGAGAAAGGGAATGACTTTTTTTGAAAGAAGTGTTCATTTGGTAAATTGCTCTTCTGTTTAAGTTTCCCTTTTCCAGGTGCTGAATGACTCCCAGAGCAAAAGTTCTGACATTACTCGATGATGGACTTCGATTAATTTGCAATAAAATTACAAGGCAATATTCATGCATGGATAATTGATTTCACTCCAAAGGGAGAATGGCAAAAAGCAGAGCTCAAATGTCTACTTGTCTGTAACTAGCGTAGCAATTTTCGCCACTGCAAAATGGGTATCAAGTACTGCTGTTATGAAGTGTCAGTGTCTATGTTCATTAGAAGCAAGACCAGGAGAGATCTATGGGAATAAGAGAGTTGGAGTATTTCCTACTAGATGGCAAAGCCAGATCTGACACCAAGACTAAATGGCTGATAGAGATTATTTTTTGCATCTTTGTGGCTGGTCACAGACTCACTGAAGCTCTGTAGACACAGCACTGCTGGTTTGATGGAGTGCCTGGTGAGATAATCACAGGCCCACAATATGTGTAGTATTGAGGTGACAGCAAAGAAGAGAGCTAGCTGAAACACTGCTGGCAGGAGTGAGCCCAGAGGATCTGGAAACTGGCACCCTTTGCAACTCATAGTTGTGACTCGGCTCCCTCTGGCCGCTGTAGATTTTTCTCCAATATTCTCCATCCCCATCCAGTTGATCTTTCCTTAGTACCTCTTCAGTGTTTCCATGCCTTTTCTATGTATAGACTGTAAGCTCTTTGTGTTGGTACAATGTTTTGGGCAAAAGAGGCTCATGCCTGGTTGGCCTTCTTGGTCTACCATCATTTTCAATTCAGTAATAAAAAAATCTTGAATGGCACCTTCTTGCAGGTGAGACTGAAAACAAATAAAGGAGGATATACAAATAGAGTTCATCAGGCAGTTGTGGACACAGTCTGGTTCTTTATCCCCTGTACAAATTACCCAAGCTGGTTATTTTGTATAGACTTTCCTCTATGTACATATATTTGATCCTATTCTAACTTTTTTAAAGAATTGGAGCAATCAGTTCAACACTACAAGAAGTGATCAGCAAAATTGTCTACTCCTTGGTCTTGTCATGCTGCTGGCCAAAGGATTCTTCACAGTTCAGAGAGCCAAGTGTCATCTGCTTGGTATTTCCTGACTTGTGAGAGCTTAGTGTTTCAACCTTATCATTGCCCTAAAGCTGAGGTTCTCAGGCTGTGGTATGTGTTTCCTTTCATGGTGCAAAACTCTTTTCTCGCCTAAAGAAAAAGAGCCCTGAATCAATGCAGCCTGGTCTTTCCTGCAAAGAATGATGTGAATGTTTGGATGCCTCTTCATATTTTTGCATGTAGGCCAGATGGAGCTGGAAGCTTCTCTACCCACTGCCCTTTTCTACCTTTCAAAGGAGAAAGGAAGATGGGTCTGGATGCAAGATGCTTCCATCCTGTGAGTGCAGACCAAAGAGCTGACAGCTGTTTTTGCTGCTACGTTCACCACCTCTGGAGTATACTCTCCTTTTCCATAGCAGCAGCACTAAGAGCCCTCTGGGAAACCTGGTCCCAGGGTTTTCTTGACAAGCTCAGAGAGGTTTCAGGCATTATCAACAAACACAGAACTTCTTCATATAGGCTTCCTGGGGCTTCAAACTGTTGGATCCATCAGGTGCAATAAATTCACTAGATTGCCATCTCCTGTCTTAAGATGACTACCCATGTCAGTCATATATGTCTATGCAGGGGTGCACGATATACATTCCCATGCAAAGCTTTTCTTCCTTTTGTTTTCTACCAATGATTGGAAAACCTCCATAAAAGCTTAAAGTTCCCTTGCGGTTAATAACCAGAATGTCAGATATTTTTTCCCCTGAAGTTTATGTAATTTGATCTGACTGCTTTGAGCTGATTTTTTTTGTTTGTGTGTTTTGGTCTAAGGGAATGATGCATAGGAGTCTAGTGTTAGTTTTCGTTTGACAAGATTTCTAAGTTGTTAGGTTTTGGCTGTGTTGGAAGTGCTACAGGGCAGCTGTGTTTGTTAGTTGATGAATTTGTGTTATCTAAAGACTGAAAAGAACAAAAAGAATACCATCTCCCTTCAAATCTCAGATCAGAACACTTCAGGAACTGCCTCAGGCAATATTTGGTTTTATTTTAGTAGCTCTCTTGATTATAATAAATAATGAGAGAACAAAGTTTTTACTGCCTTCATTGCTTATTATGACAGGAGAAATCAAAAGGTCACACAATATCTTTCCTTGTTACAGAATTAAATTATTTCTTTAAAACTGCTATCCTGAGTCTTCTCAACACACCTGGAGGTGAGGAAACTCTCAAGTGAGGTTCATTTTACAACCATGTCAGGAAATCACACTCAGTCAATGCAAGTAAGAAGCAACCAGAAGTGTCCAATGAAATTAGGAGGTTACAAATAGGACTAATCCCATGTAAAAACTATTTCCACCTGACAGCAATTAAAGCTGTGTCAGAGAGATGCAGTGAAATTCCCTCCAGGGATCTTCATAAAATTGAGATAAACATTAGAAAGAGTGTACGTGATAGATGGAGAAGTTTGAAAGAAATGATAAGTCTATCAAAGCTGAAGGGGGTCACAGTTCATAGTCTGCAGCTCTTTTGTGGTATGCAGAATGTCTCTCAGGAAGAGCCCCGCAGCCATCTGCTGTCAACAACAGCAAAGCAGGTGTGCAAGTGTGCCCTGAGAGAGGTAAGACTACATGCTTTCTCTTTCTCATACCAGATCTTTCTTGCTTCAGTAAAGGTCAGCATCTTTTAAAACTTCGTGATTATTTTTTTTTAATGCTTCTGTTTTTGCTAGAAAACTGTTCAGTGGAGTGAGATTTAGAAGCTATTGTCAAAGTATAATTGGAGCTGGTTACTTAATTTCCTTTCATTCGTTGTAGCTGTGAAATGGCCTGAGGGCCGCATGTGTCATATACACACATTCTGTATCCTGTGTTGATTAAAAAGTGGTGTGATGTGTGCCAGGTGTCTGCAAGGCAGTTCAAATGGTGAAGTAGCATGGGTGAGGGGAAGTGAGATGGTTTTCCCCACTACTTCACTCTTCTAAAAGATCAGAAATGTTTCTGCCTCACCATGCTTCACTCCTTATTAAAGAGGGGTGTCACGACTGCAGTTTCTGTCCTGGCCCTCTGGAATATCAGTTTACTTTCGTACACCGCTGTGTGACTTGGAGAGCAGAAATACCTGAGATAGGCACTCAGCTGAAGTGGAGATCTCAGATTGTGTCATGTGCGTTGTGGATACAGGAGCTGCAGGTTCAGCTGTGCATGGGTCTCAAAGGGTTTGCAGAATAGCTATTCTGATGCTCCACAGTCTTTTTAATGGGTGTGTCCCACCTTCTCTGTAACATCCTGATGAGTCCAGTGGGAGTTTGAGCAAGGCAAAGTTGGATATGTCTGTCATCTTGAGTCTGGAACAAGGAAAACTATGGGTCTACTCCATAAGGGCAGGAGTGTGCAGAGCACCTTGGAGATAATTAAAATGCATGTGATTACAGACCTAACGTTTCACTGAAGTAGCCACTAATTTGTGAAATAAAACTTGTTAGAATCCTGTTGTTCACTTTTCAGGGCAAATATAGCCCACTCTCCTAATAGGAGGTTGATAAATCCCCATATACATCACAGCTGTTATTATAAGACTATCAGTCCAATTATTTTTCTTTTCCTTTTTTTTTATTTTTTTCCCTGTGAAAATTACAGTTTTGATCTTTGTGGCAAAGGCACAATCTCTTCCAAGACACAGCCGTTCTTTAATGACATGTTCTATGAAGGCTCCAAAGACTGTTCTGGGAGCCAGAGACTGGCTGATAGATACCTGAGCATGGTGGAAGAACTGGCTCAGTTGAAACAGAAGTGAGCAGAACCTGGAAGAGACAGCAATTAAATTCAAAAGAATGGGGAGCTGTGCTCATGCCAAAAATGTGTGAAGAAAAAATCTCAAGTCTCAGGATTTTTTATGTTTCTTTTTTCCCCTCAAAACCAGTATATTTGTTTCAAAATAAAATGGGCTATAAATAACATGCACAGATTTTTATAAAACCCTTTACTTACAAGCAACTTGTAAAGCAACCTCTAAATAATTCATATTATCTGAGTCACACTGACTATCTGTGCATACAGCTCTGTTAAATTAGAGCTAAGGCTCTGTATGGGTATGGTTCATCAACACAATCATTAAGAAAAGCTCATTAAACTGGAAGTGCTAAAATACCTGTACATTCTGACTGCATTATCCGGGCAAGCCCATTCAGCGTGCATTGGTTTCACAATACACTTTTTCCAAGCTCATGCCTCTCAGTCAGTCCTGCTGTCCCCCATGGCCTGGAATCCTGCCCAAGCTTGACTGCAGTATATCAGGTGAGGTTCCTGCTGCTTACCTGCTGCTTCCTTAGTTGAGAATCTCCCATGTTGTCCAGAAGTGCTGGCGCATTGTGTTAAAACTCCTGCAGAGTGCATATGAAAACATGGAATGTGAGAGTTTGTGTTTTCAACAGGCAGCCTGTGTCTTAGAACTGTGTGATGCATGGAGCAAGTCCATGCTGTTATTTCGGTTAATGTGGCCGGTGCTCCCTCGTGTCTGTTAACCTGAAGCTGTGAATGATGCTATGAAAAGAAGGGCTGGTCTTTCAGTGTTTGCATCAGTCGCATTGTGGCAGCACATTGATCAAGATTTTAAACTTTTTCTAGCCCAGAGACCTCTGCTGCTTGCTGTTTTGCTGTCTTAAATAGATGTTGACTATCTGCTATCTCTCAGATAGACCTTTTTCTTCATTGAATTTTTCATGTCAAAGGTGAACGTCATTGCACTATTGCTATTTCATTTTCCACATTGCATTGGGATCAGTGCCGTGGGAATCCATTTAACTGTTACGGTGGTGTTCAAATAAACTGAACTTGAATTGAGCACTTGGCAAGTTTAGCCTGATGGACTGTGAATCCAGATGTTACCCTTCTTCTGCTGATCGCCTAATAAAATACGTACCCAGTACTCTGTTACCCTAGGGATAATTTATCAGCCGCACTCAGCTTCATTATGGACACTTCCCTTACCCTGTGGAGAGTGGCTGATCTGTCTGGTGAAGTGCAGTCGCTGTGTACGTAGTAGGTTGTTTGGGAATTTGTCTGGGCACCTCTTCCTCTTAGAAAATATCCATTAGGGATTGGTAGGTAATCCTGATGTCCTGGTAAAGGCCAGATTGGTGACAGTGTACCTATAGTGCCTCTCAGAACCAGTGGAGACAATCTGGTTCAAAAAAAAAATTGGCAAATATTCTGCTTTATTCCAGTAGGTGACTGACAGATCACTGCTGCATTTCTGTTTGATGGCTGAGTCTAATAACCCCACCCATGAGGCACAGTTGTTGCTGTTTATTTACCATCATCTCTGTAGTTCTTCAGGAGCCAGTGGAAACTGAGTTGGTGAAAAGGATCGCTTCCTTGTCTACCCAAAGAGCATTTGTGAAAGACCAAAAATTTTATCAGCTATAGCATGGGCTGAGGAATAGAGAAGAGTCATACATATATAGGTATATATATTTTTAAAGGATCAAAAAAGAAAAGCACAAAAGAAAAAGAATTTTAGTCAGTATCATGTACAAGATAGTCATCTAGCTCCAGGCAGCCTAGAGAAAGTGCTCTCCTCTTGCCCCAGTCATGTACATGCATGCACTGACTCATTTGTTTGGTCTTTTTGTTTGCTTTTAACTAATTTCCCATTTACGGATAGACAGCTTTTCATTATCTGAGATTTAAAAGAAATTGTTACCAATAACAGAGCACATGAAATCTCTGATAGCTAATCTGATTACCTGAATGGCTGAATGTTTTCTCTCATGACGAGAATTATGTAAGCAAAAGTACAAGTAATTAAAAACCATAATAGAATAAAGAGAGAAAGAACAATAAATTTGGGCTTTTTCTAATAAGTTTTTTAAAAAGCAATTTGTCTATGAAATGTTGCATTTTTAGAGAAAATATTTCTTAACAAACAGCTCTTCTTTTTGAAAGTTTTTGATTGAAATTCTGTGTTTCAAATGCTAACGTTCTTAAGGAGATGGAGAAACAGTCCTATTGTATTCCAGAGATGTGTAGTAATGCAAAAGAGTTTTGTTTCCTAAGAGAGTTGACAGAAGACAAAAATACAGGAAAGCTAGCAAGTTTTAAGCAGAAGGGTTTTAATTGGAAGGAACTTTAAGCAGCTACAGTATTTTATGCGCAGTGTAATGTGGATGCAACTACAGGCTACTGTAATTATAGTTTCATATCAGTAACAGGATATCTGCTAAATAGGAATTAATACAGTTTAAAAAGTTTCATTAACTGATTCTACTTCTGTGAATCTTTTCTAACATGAAAGTTATTCTGCAAAGTTAGCAAATTCTGCAATTTCTCTAACTTCATTTCTTGTTAGCCATCATACCATCTTATTTTAATATTGAAGATAATATATAAATATTCACTGTTGCTTTTTTTTTTGCAATTTTCTTCTTTTGAGAAATTCCTATACCATTTTTAATATGAGAATATCCATTTCTGATGAAAAATTTGATGTGTATCACAGATGTGGCTCATTTAAAAACCAGTATATCAAGTCCTCTGTTCTAGAAAACATAGCTTTAATACAGAGTAGCAAAAGTATCCAAGGATTCTGCAGATTTTGTAGAATATTTTTCAGCCTTGAGATATAAAAAATCAGGTTCTATTCATGAAACACTTGAGGGCATAAAAAATACTGGTTGATTGTCATGCCACGCTGGAGAATCTCATGGCTACATCTGAAGTATGGGACAAATTGACATTTGAGTTTTGAATTATTATTGACAAGAGACTGAGGTAAGACAGGTCAAGTTGTTGGTTGTTACTTTTGCTAAATTTGTTTCTGACCTGGCATATTAAAATGTTCACGGACAGCTGCAGATTTATCCCTGCAGAAACGGAAAAAAAGTCCTTATGTAACTATTACCAAAGCCAAACATTTATAAAATAAAAGTGTTTATTATCGCAGTTTTTTCTTTCTGTTTCATACACTCTTCTTTGCATGGCAGATGCAATCATCTATTGAAGTATAAAGATGTGATCACCAAAGATCCATTTTTGTAAAATCCCAAGGTATTTAATTTACATGTTTTAAAGGTAGCTTTGGTGTCATATATAGGAAATTGTTTTGTTTCATTGTGCAGGTTCCTTTACATTTATATCACTGGTATGATCTTAGTGTCACAGTGACCTTACACATATCAAAGTTTTTAGTGTCAAAATAGTCCAGCTGTTTTCTCCAATTACCCTAATTACCCAATGTCAAAATATCCCTATAACCCAGTCTAAACACATTTGAGTCCAACCAATTAGCACATGTAAGGGGTTTTTTTCATGTTATTCAATTAAAAATGAATTCCCCTTCCTCAGTCCAAAGAAAATCATTACACATTCCTCTCAGGGGACCAATTCCTTTTTACTTGAACCACTAGAACTGCCTCTTAATATGGTAAAAAATGTAATGTAAAAGGCAAGAAGTCTACATTACAGTGTCAGGCGCTGTGAGGACCAGGGAGTGGGAACAGTGTGGGGCTCCCTGTGGGCAGGCAGAGCCTGTCCCACACCCAGCCAGGAGCAGGCAGCCTTGGGGGCCTGGGGCAGCCCCAGCCCCGGCATCGGACATCTCCCTGGGCATGGGCTGCTCCTAAAGCAGGAAGTCACCTATAGTTTGGCATATGGGGCTGGATGAGCAGAGCCCATGGTGAAGATGGAATGTGTCAAGAGCAGTGGATCAGGCAGAGGCCAAGCAGCAAGGTTTTAGGTGGAAAGTAGGTCCTGTGGGTGGGGACTAGCCCCAGCTGGGTTGTTGCCTCTCCAGCAGGGCACGGGAACCTCTCTGCAGGGACACCAGGGAAGAGGGGCTGCCAGTGGGCTGTGCTGTCTCTCCATTGATCCTGATCCTGAGCTCAGCCAGCCAAACCTTTTTATAAAGGGCATGGTCTCAGGACCTGTACATGGAGATCCAACATCATATTTAAGTGCTAATGATCAGAATGTACCCTAAGAAATTCGTATAATTTGAAAAGTAATTCTTCTGATGAAAAGTCCTAGCAACCGGGTTTTTGATCTCAGAAAGGTGACAGAAACCAACTTAAGGCAAGCACAGGCCAGGCTGTTGTTTCCAATTTTACAGGACAGAAACTGGATTGGTTGGTGGCTGCATAAGAACCCCAGTAAACCACCTCTGCATTCTAGTTGATGTTGAGTAACACTGTACTTTGTATAATACAAAGATTTTATATCTTTAATTGCTGCGAAATACACAGGCAATAGACTCAATTAACCTATGACTTGATCACATATGCTGTGCTGAAGTTGCTTTGCTATTTGTGAGTGAAGATTTTTCCCTTGGAGGAGAAGAATTAAAAGAAGCTAGCCCAGTACAAAACCTAAGAGCCTCATCATCCCCTAAGTCATGAAAAGACTGAAGGGAGAACTCATGTAGGTAACATTTCCCAAAAGTTTCCCAATCCACAGTCTCCTTAGGTGTGTGTAGCAAGCTATTACAGGAAATGAATATCGCTTTCCACGTTGCTTTCCCTGCTTTCCACACCCTAAACCAAGAAGTGCTAGTAACCCATGCTTGTGGGAGCATGGGTAGACTGACAGAGACAGAAGTTGCAGAGAGACATGACTGTGTCCATGTGCACTCCTGCGTGCGTGTGCACAAGGGAAGGAAGCAGGACAGGTGCTTTATAACCATTCCCCACTGCACGGCCAACAATGGATCAAACACTCCCGGTTGTAGGAGACCTCAGATCTCAGTGTAACTGTGTCATCATGGCACAGGTCCCAGGCTGCTCTGGCTGTCAGAGTCGTGCAGCAGGGAGTAAACATCCATCTGCATCAACACTAATATGGCATTACAGCTCCCCAGCAGGCAGTGCAGGGATGCCCATGGGTTGCTGGGCTTGTGATGGTCACATACATCTTTCACTGTTTTCAAATTTCAGAAGAGTATACTGAATGAGCAAGTTGCAGGTAACAGACATGTGGCTTGCCTCCAAATGTTCAGAACAGAAATGCCTTGGTGAAATCAGTTTCTATTCTATTGCAAGGTCTGGTCAGAAATAGTTCTGGACCACAAGAACTTATCTCATGTTGATGAAAGATCAAATTTCATGCCTTGAATTTGCAGTTATGAAACAAAAGGTGCTTGCCAGCATCAGCTTTTCTGAGACAACAAGAAAACTCTGATATTTTCTCCTCCCTAAGGAAAGAAAAACAAGAAAAAAGTATCCATTTCTCATTTCTTGCTTTGAGAGAAATTATATTTTTACTTTCACATTCTTACTTTACCATATCAGGATTTTTTCCCAGACTTTAGGAGAAACCTTCACACTGAAACCACTTGCAAAGTAATTTATGTTACTGTTATATTTAGTCATAAGGGTGGACACTAAACCAAACTCATTTACAGGATTTGGAGCCCATTTTCCACTCATAGTTAATATCTTTGATCAACTTGAATAAATAAAATAATAGGAAAAATTTTAGAATCTTACAGTTGTCCTGGAAATTTTTGTTGCTGGTTGTTTTTGCTGCAGAAGGCTTATCTGACTTCTTTCAATGTCTTTCTTCTGGATAGGCAGTAGCTCATTAAATGATTAAAGTTTTATACAGGAACTACTTACTAAGAGTTTATGTGGGGTAAAAATTGCATCGGCAAGTCCTATCTGCCTTCACAATAAATGTATTAACCTTGACTAATCCATCCAGTTCCTCACTGAGATTTTCTTCAAGTACTGGAGATTTTGTCACCTCATTGCAACAGCCTGCTTTATTTATAGTTTTTTTTTAACATAATGTACTTAGAATTTTTCACCAATATAAACTTAGATGAAGCACATCAAATGGAGAGGTGATATGGATTTAATGGGGGAAAGGAGAAATAAAACCTGTTTTCCATTTACACCTGTTCCGTGCCAGGGAGATCTGCTGCAGTTGTCCATTTAGCTAGCTCTCTCCGTGGCCTTTTTATAGCTGGTGGTGACAGGGAGTCTGATATATTAGGTTGGGAAGGGTCTGAGTGAGCTCTTGGTGGAGCTGAGGTGTAGGGAAGGGGTGAGAGTGTCTGTGCATGTTTGCCTAAATGCAGTGTGGGGTATTTCAGTGTTTTTCACAGTGCTGCTGCTGACAGAACAGACAGATTTCTCAGGAGGGCTTTCAATGGATTGCTTCTCTGTGACTGGCAGCTCAGATCTGCTGAGGGGACAGCTTCTTGTGGTGCCAACAGCAGTGCATAATGCTCACTACCTAGATAATCAAGGCAATATTTGATAAGTTCTGGTTTGAACTAAATGTTTGGGCTAGAAACAAAATCTAGTGGAGAGACTGTCCCTAAAGAAAATTCTTCTTGGATGACTTTAAAATACTTATTTGCCGAGTGGGAAAGCAGCCTGTGCCCTCCCTCTGCTCACCAGAGCTGAAAGCACCCTGTGTGCTGCAGATCTCAATAGGAGTAATTTTTCCTGTTCCTTCTGTACTTTTTATGCCTTCTGCAGGTGCCATCTGTAATCTGTTGCACAACACTAACAAACCATAATTTATGAAACAGTTTAATTCATCAGCTCAAGGTACCAACAGGGAGGGAATTCCCAGGGTTGAAAAAGTGTTATGTTTTTATACTGAAGGAGCCTTGAAAATATAGATTAAGATTAATAATTTGGGAATTAGTCTCTTCTCATGAGGTCGGCCAATGTCTTTCAGACCCTTTACTGTGCAGCCATCTCCCTGAGGAGAATGTCCATTTTTGATGGGTTCAGTTCCATTTTTTTTTTTTTTTTTGTTGCTATCACTGTACAAAGACTGAGTAGCTCTTCAAGCAATGACACCTCAGAGGAAGCAGCTCCCTTTGCAGAACCCATGCAGCAACCTCCATGCCCTGTCCTGTTCACATCTGATGTATTCAGGGCAAAGATCTCTCGGACTATGGGTGAGGTAAGACTCTCAAGTGTGAGGTTGTGAATTGTGAAACTCCTAGAAGTGCTTTTGTGGGCTGGTTTATGTATCCCTCTATGGCAGCAGTGGTGTCAAGGACCCTGCTAAACTGTGGTTGTTGATCTTTTTTAACCTGGCGGAGGGAGCTGTTGGAATCCTCCTTGTGGCACATGGAGGAGGCATAAATTCATTGGAAAGAAGAATTGAGAAACATCCCATCTTACCAGGCACTTCCAAACTAAGTACTTCTGTCAAGCTGTTTTGTCCTAGAGGCAGCAGAAACCTGTAGTTGTTTGGCAGGAACAAATGAGAATTTCTCCAGAGGAAACTGAAATTCTTCAACCTTGCCTTTTTGGTTTGAATAATCTGAGGATAAAGCTCTGCTGCCCATGTAGTCCTCTCTCAGGGAGAACAGCGGGCTGGAGGAGAGGATTTGTTAGGCGGGTTGTTATGTCACTCAATTTGAGCAATCACCAGTAAAATCATATATGGTGGTGAACTCTTACATGAATGGAACTTCAGGGTGGATTTAATGCCAGCTTGCATGTCATAACATAAACTTGGTGCTCAGAACTCTGTGGCTGCTCTCAGGAAATGGGATTTTCCTGCACTAGCATTGTGTGTGATTCATTACACAAGTTCATGGTTGGGAGAACTAAATGTCACCCCCTTTTCAGGGGGTGGTGGGAAGGGGAGGATGTGAAGAATGTTGAAAAGATGTTCTTTAACCCACATAAGAGAAACAATGGAAAAAGGAAGAGTTACGTCTCAAGCATTTATATCCCATGTGTATGTGTCTGTGTGTTCACTCAAAATTGCTGTGAACACAGTGCCAGTATTCTTTACTTAAGCTACTGTTGTGTATTTAAGTCTTTGTTGAATACTGGGGCATCCTGCATCTGTGAATTTGCAGCACATCTCCCGAAAGGGTACTCTGAGGAATTCTGCTGAATGCCAGCCCCCATACACCCCTCAAGCCCTCCAGCTTTTATTTCACTGTTGTGATAAAAGCAATTGGATAGGTACATTAGATAACAAGAGGAAATTTTCCCCTTATTATAGCAGTGAATCTTTGTTCAAATGGAAGTCTTTGCACAGCTGCAGCTTGGGAGATTTTGACCTGTAGCATTTGCTGATGGGATCACAGTGATGGATTAGTGACACCTGCTATTTATTTTGTCTTCTGCTCGATGCTGCTGTGTTTAGTGATAATAAATAGCATTTCTCAGTGATTCTTGATGTGCCCATATTATTCAGCTGGTAGTCAAACTGTTCAGTTACAAGGATGAAAGTAAAATAGTTAAACACTCTAGGACATCCTTTATGGAGCAGGGACTTTCGCCATGGGACAAAAATTACAGTATTCCTAAGGTGTCTGCAAATGAAACTTGCACCTTTCCCAAAGGGAAAAGACGGATACTTTCCAGTCTGTGCTCACTTCTGGGAGAATAAATCCTGCTGAAGGTTGTATTACAAATGGGTCCTTGCAAGAGTTCAGCCTCTTTGCCTTTTTTTGCTGTTAATAACAGAGGAGATTCACATCCAGTTGGCTCCTGAAGCTATGAAGATCTTCTATTTGAGAAGAAAAGCACTATAGTTAGTGACAATTTACTGAGTCCTGTAAACTGGATTAAGTTCACTAGTTCAGAGAAACTGAGATTGTAACTGTGGAGCTTTTCTATTAATAGAATCTAAAAGGGATAAAACACAGGATAAAGTAGTAAATTGTTTCTTAGTCTGCTAGGAAAATTCCTGAAGCTGAGCATTTTCACCACAAAGTCTATTACCTGCACTAGGGCACACCAACTGAAATGCTGCAATATAGTTTAAGTAATTTTCATTTTTCCTGTATAGGCTTACAGTAAATAAAAATCCCTGGTGCTGCCTGCATGTTAGAAGTAACAAATTACAAAATAAAGGCAAAGTGGGTTTTATTATACGTTTTCAGAAGTTCAGCCAAACATAGATGGGGTTGCCTTTCTCTGCTGAATCTACAGTTCAGGGAAGGTTTAAATCTCGTAGTGAAATGGTGCATAATTAATTGTGTTCAGGTCTGGTTTTCTGTAGGTACACTGTATGTTGCTAATGCTTTTCCCTATGAAATATAACAAGTATCCATTGACTGGGCCAAAACCCCTTGATCTCACCTGGAAACTTTCAAGTCCTGATCTTGCCAGGAAATGTCCTTGAGCTACCACTGATGAAAAAGGGATGTTTGTTTAACTTTTGTTTGTCCCAGTTATATGGCCCATGAATGTACTGATCAATCTAGCTAATGATTTACTCTTTAGAGAGTCAAGTGAGTTTAAAACATAAGCTGAAAATCTCTAGCTGTAACCTGTGGGTAGGTATATTTCCATTAAGACAATAGCACATTGTGGGGAAAGTTATCAGCTTATTAGAGGAAAATAATGCTCTGCACCCGAGTATTTTAAGTAGTGCTAATCTAAATTGTGTAACTTGCAAGAAAAAGTCAGAGCTGGGTACACCAGTGTAGTTTACAATGGCTTCTTACAGAGTCCGAAAACCAGAATTAAAAGACAAGCTAAAATTAAGTGGTTACTTGGGAAAATGTTTTCCAGGTGTATTAAGTTATCTTGTCTACTGACACATAGCCAAAAAGATGTTTAGATAGACATGAGTCTTCCAAGTATAACAGGCAGCTGCAGTATTTAAAACTCTTTTCCATGCTGGTTTACACAATTCCTCTTCACAATTGTGTTTTTGCAGATGATACACTGACAGTTTTGGAAGAATTGCTTTGTGCCCATCAGACAGACATAGCTGGGGCTCCATTTCCCTAGTTCTTTGAGCCACAATAAAAGACCACAGAAATTTTCATTCAGCAAGTTACTGTTAGTGTGTGAATTCATCACTGCAGCTTTATTCACATAAAAGAAGTTAAGTCTCCTGTCTGTACCAGAGTGAAGAATCATTGCAGACATGCTTGGGTTTTCGTAATGAATACTTATCACCCTTAAACGTAGAAAGAAAATTCCAAGCAGCCAGAGATCGGAAAAATCAAAATCAGCTACTTCCAGAAGCCTGTATTTTATCTGTGTGTATTCTCTTTTAAGGTACAGCTGGGCTGGCAAACTGTCACCTGACCTTCTTGGAAGCAAATTACATTTTCCCTCTTATCTCAGTATTGACTTGAAGTTTTTAATTAAGATGTAGATGTTACTTGCAGCTGTGAATGAAATATAGGTGAATTTTCCCACTCCTGTCTAATGGAGAAGAACTTGTTTCCTACTTTCTAGCTACCTGATTGAAGAGAGATTCTAACAATTCATTTTACTGAATGCACTCTTTGGGTAAAACAGTAGCTCCCCTTCCTGCTCTCATAGTAAGCAATATGTTCTTTACTGGAACTGAACCTCAGCACACTAAGCCAGTAAAATAATGCAATTTGTTTCTATAAATCTGAATTTGTATGTTTTTCTTGCATTTAATATAAGAATCACAGTGTGGGCAGTAGTTTGGCAAATTTCTCACACATTTCCTTGGCAATGTGACCTTGACTCAGATACGCTTGAACTGAAATAGTTCTATGCCCAAATCTTTCCAGGCTCAGAATTTTTTTGAGGTACCCACAAAACTGGCTATTGCAGGCCACATTGCATGTATAAAGAAAAGAAACAATGCCCAAACCCACAAAACTACCTCCAAACTTTTGATTTCACATGTAAGTTAATTCCAAATAGATAGATAAGAATACAGATATAAGCAGGCTGGTATATGAAAATTCCCCACTTAGCCAATAAACACTAGGACAGTTCTCCCCTCTTGTTGAAAAAGCATTGAGTTTGCTCCTACAGAGCAAACAAAAACATCTGGCTGTGACAGGTGTTGCAGTGTGGATCTCTCTGAGGCATTGGAGCTAATTAATGGTTGTTTGGAAACAATTACAGCTTTGGTAGTTTTCTTTTGATGAATGGTGTCACTGTTGATGTGGAGACTCAAGAAAACATATTTTTGTTCACCTTCTTTGTGCTTTGTGCCCAAATGACAGTAGGAGGTACAGCAGTACTTGTTTTTAACTAACATACATAGTTTTGTTATATAAGATCATTCATGTGGGCCTGACAAAATCAGTTCGTATCCTTGTAAGTGTTGCTGTTTTTCTGGCTGGGATGAGGCTAGCGATCTGCTTTGAAGGTTGCTGTTGTACCCCAGAGATTTGTTCCTTTTGCTACCCGAGCAAAATCTGTGGAAATGGTGAAAGCAACTGAATGGGAGAAAGTAGGAAGAATATTCTTTCATTGGGAAAAGATAAAATACTGATTAGTTGTGAAAATGTTGCATTGTGAAAAAGGCTGGTATCTAGTAACAGTAAATACTAACATCCAGCACAGAGCTTCAATTTTACATTTTTGTGTTTCAGTACTGCGTGCTGAAGAAGAGGATTTGAAGCTGTGACTACACAACTTTGAAAACTTAAATTTCTGGGTTGTCATAGCTCAGAGTGGAAGGGGAAATGAAGGCTTATTATGCATATACCCAATATTTCTGAATTGTCAACTTGGTTGGCAGCATATACCACCCCTGAGAGAAAACATCTGTGGCTGGAGTCAGTAGACCTTTAACTTAATTTGGAAGAACTTTCTCAAATGTGGAATTACTGGCCTAGACTCTAGGAAGGAAACCTTTTTCCCACAACTAACTGCATAGTTGGCACATTTTGGTTTGGACACTGACTCTCAAGAGTGGGAAGATGATTTAATTTTATTGATGGGTTAATTACTTCTTATACAATGAGTTTCAGTATATAAATTTAAAAAGACAAACACTTCTAAATTCAGAAAAGAATTAGGCTATTAAGGAAGTAAGTATAAGCATGCACATATTCCTAGATGTGCCACTCCTGTTCTCATTCATACTAAGGGTGTGGAAATCCATCTGATTAATAAGATTCAGCTTTTAAAAGTAAAATTGGTTTGTGTTTTGAATTTTTCTAACTTCAGCTTCAAGTTATTGGATCTTTGCCTTTGCTGGAAGTTAAGGCAGATCGCATGAATGAGAAAGGTATTTTGCTTGTTTGTTACTTTCTGTCAAGTTTGCTTGCATTTCAAATGTTTTCATAATAGGTAAGTTCTGCCTTCTAATGTGTAAGCATTCAATGACTGTCCTATGGAAGGAAATGGGGTTGCTGGTGTTAATGACATTTACAAGAGTTCAGTGTCTTTCACAAATATTTTGAGTAAGGGAACAGCTGAGGTTGATGCATAATCTTCATAGAAAAAGAGTTCTAACTGTAAGCAAAAACTAGTTTTGGACCTATGACAATTTCTTTTCATGCTGGAAATTATTGAGTTCTCTCAGGTGTCCCTGCCGCTTAACCCTGAAGTGAATTCTTCCAATGATCATGTATTTGTTGCTATAGCAAATTAATGTTCACATCTGAGTTATGGACAATGGAATTTAAAATTTCAATGGATTATCAAGTTGGTACTTGCCTGTTAACGTGTTTATTTTCCATGTTTCTTTTTTTTTCTAGACCAAGAAGTACTTACTGTTTACGTTCCACAACTTAATTTACCAGTTACCACAAAGCCTTTAAAATCCAAAGTAGGTGCCGATGTATTCAGTGTGATATATTAGTTAAAATTACAGCAAATTTTGAGTTGCTACAATTTCTATAGACTAGGGTCTGAATCAAAATCTTGGATCTGAAACACACCAAGCTTGAGGAGGATTTGGATTCAGATCTAAACTCTGTGGTTTGGGTTTTTCTTTAATCACATGGTGTTACAAACATCTATTTCATGTTTCTAAACTGTCCCAGCTGTGCAGAGTATTTCCTTGAGCACATTGGTCTTATTTTTACACTGATGTAAATCAGGAGTAACTTTGCTAAAGTCAGTGCAACTGGTGCCAGTGGATGATGTGTGAGGAAAGGTCTCTGCTGCCCCTTCACAGGGGCTAATAATATAGAAATTACATGTATTCATTGCATCGACTTTGGGAAGAAACTGTCTGCAAATCTTTGCCTGTACAAGAACATGATGCAGATGTGTTAGCAAACACAAATTAAATGGGCTGGAATGGTTCCTCTGTACAATGGCCACTTGAGACTTTTTTAAAGGTAGTGCTCAGTGCCATTGCTGCATCCTCCTTGCCATCTTTCTCCCACCTCACTGGTTTCTTCCAGGCTCTGCTACAACCAGTGCATTCCCTTCACATGTTTTGTAGCCATGTCCTGTTGCACCGTGTCAGCTCACTGGATTTGCCATTGTGCCGTTTGCCTCTCACCTTTAAGGCTATCACTCATCAGTGCTTAGGAACCAACATTATACAAGTATTTGAGGTAAAGAGAATATAAGACCTGGATCAAGTGTTGATTTCCACTCCAGCTTTCCCTATTGAATTACATAAAGGTTTCAACTGAACTTGAGCTATAAAGAAACCCAAGCCTTTCTTTAGGTTGGACAGAGCTTGTAAAAGTTCTGTGTTTTTGTGTCTGTCATTCCTCATTCCTCCATCTTCATTATTCTTGCATGCATATCCAGTTTCAGATTAAACTGTGGCTGTTCATGTGGTATTTCTTGTCCTGGCCAGAAATGGGAACTCTGGGAAGCATTGCTGCAAAACCGTCTTGTTGAGTGTTCCTGTATAGTTTTTCAGGCTTGCTGAATCCAAGTTTTGTTTTTACATTCTCACTGGATGAAAATAAATTACCATTCCTTTACCTGTATTTGGATGCTATTGCAGTTTTTCTGTTTCATCAGAGGAGGGGACTTCTCTGTACTGGTGAATGTGGTCTGACGTGCACCATATTATGCCAACAAGGAGAAACTGCCCTACAGATATTTATTTTCCAAAGCTGATATGCGGTCTTTCCAAAGCTGCAATTCCCCTGGAGGAAGATGATCAGACTTCTCATTGGGGGTTGTTCATTCTTGCTTCTTTGAGCCAAGAACAATATAAACCAGGGTCAGTCAAGGGTAAGATCCATGAAGTTACCAGTTCAGTAATGCTTAGCATGAAAATATAATCCACTAAGGGAGCAAGGGAGAAAACAGGGAGTCCCACAAATTGTCACATTGCATATTCTATCAGATAGAAGAAACTGGTACTTCAGATGGCTCTGGGCAAGTAATAAAATAGAGTACAAGATGATTAGATCTGCAAGCTCTTCTTAAGTGAGGTACTAGGTCTTGGCTGAGGAACATACAAATCCTAATATTTACTTTTAAGTTGCTATTCAAGTTTGTAACTTTGAGGCAGGCAAGGATGAGCAACCATAGACTGCTTCTTGAGAACAGAAGTATTTGAAAGCTTGCAAACAGTGTGAATCCTGGAAGGAATGGTGGGGATTTTCTTTTTGTGTACAAAAATCCATGACTAGGTAAAGTGTTTTGAGAACACAGGTGAATTTTGTAACAGATATCAGTTGCTCTTTCAATATCTTAAGAGCAGCTTAAGCAGGTACCATAGAAAAAACAAATCTGTTTTAGCACTAGTTTTTTATTATTCAGAGTACTTCACATATTATTCATCACAGGTGGATTGGCACCACAGTATAAGAAAGATATAAAAGGTGTCAGAAGGCATCCAAAGGAGGACTACAAAGATGTTGAAGGATCTAGTGGAAAACTGTATAGGAGCAGCTGAGGTCACTTGGTCTGTGCAGCCTGGAGGAGAGGAGGCTGAGGGGAGACCTCATTGTAGTTACAATGGGGAAGAGGAGGGGCAGGCACTGGTCTCTTCACTCTCATAACCAGCGATAGGACCTGAGGGAATGGCCTGAAGTTGTGATAGGGGAGGTTTAGGTTGGATATTAGAAAGGTTCTTCACACAGAGAGTGGGTGGGCACTGGAACAGGCTCCCCTGGGAATTGATCAGGGCATCACCCTGACGGAGTTCAGAAAGTGTTTGGACAGTGCTCTCAGACAACATGTGACTCTTGAAATGGTCCTGTGCAGGCCAGGAGTTGGACTCAATGATCCTTGTGGGTCCCTTCCAACTCAGGAGATTCTAGGATTCTATGATATTCAAGCTGATAACCTGTTTATGCCATGCAAGAACACAACTTTATAAAACAATGGTTCAGCTTGCATATTACATGTAAACAAAAGGGGAATGGAACTGGAGAAAACTCATAGGCAAACATCAGCCTACATGGTGATTGGGGGAGTTTGTACAACCCCAAAACTTTAAGGACAGACACCTTTATAGTTAGGTAATGGTGTATATTCTCTCACACTGACTACTAAGGCAGTCCAAATTAAGGCTTAAAGGTTTAAATTAGACTCTTCATTGCTCAGAATCAAGTTTGCCCTAGACTTACCATTCACTCTCTCTCTACTGGAATTTTATATATGCTTAACAGTAGATAACTTCTTGACTCCATTTCCTTTCTATTGTCTGAGCCAGGTTACCTTCTCCTTTATCTAGACTTCAAGATACAGCTTAAAACCTGACATTTGTCTGTAGTATTTCTGCAGTAATTGTTAAATATAGTCTTAAAATTCACTGGTTGAGTTTATTCATGCAATTTTTCTCTATTTTTAAATAGTTTTCTGTCACTTCCAGTGCTTGTTTTTGTATTTTCTGGATGTGACATTCCTACATCCAAAGAACAAGGTCTTAATTGGATTCTTGTGCAGGATTATGTCAGCTGTGCTGATTGACATTATTGACATGATTTTCAGACTTAGAAATGGGAAAAAGAAAGAAGAATATTTAGTAATGGACAGCAACAATTTATGAATCTGTGTATGCAACATATCTACCATATGAAAAAATGCTGTATTTGTCTATTTTTTCTTTAGGTATTCTTGTAAATGAAAACATGATACTACATTTTACTTCCATCTGGACAAGAGTATTATGCTTTTGAGCTAGGGAGAAAGGAATTGTAGGATAAGTGGAGCATGCTGTGGCCCTTTGTATTTGCCTTTTCTAAAGGTTACAACTGGAACATTGTTGCAAAGAAGCAAAGCTTTGACTGGACCTACTTGAGCAATAAGAGTGAGCTGTTCTTTATCATATTAATTACAGTTGACTCATGTCACTTCACTTCCCAAAACCAATGATGGTTGGTTAAGATTATATCCAAACCAGTCATAAGTTACCAATGAATCAGTAAGAGAATATTTTGGGCTGGTATACAAAAACACGTCTTGCTCCATATTTAGTTAGCTTGGATCCTCTTGTGGTACAACAATATTTTACAGAAACAAATCATTTTCAACTTCAAGGAGGTTGCAGTTTCCTTAATAAAAGTCCTAGTGCAAGGAGGGAAAGAGTTTAGCCAATTTGCAGCTTCATTCCTCTTAGAGCAGCTGACATACATCTTGCCTACTGTGTGTTCAAGACTTCCCACTGTCATTTATTTTGATTATCTGAAAGCTGGTGTGATATTAAACGCATGGTGTGCAGCAGATAAATTATGCTATCAGCTTCTTGTCATGCTAATCCTCTCTGCTTTTCCAGGTGTGAGAAGAAAAGATTGAGGTGTTTGGGTATGGAAACAACATTAAGGAACATGTCCTTCTTGGTCAAAGTGTTTCCTATTTTTCTCAGATAAGTTTGCAATTTGGTTGAAATATTGCTGCAGAGAAGTACTGCAGTATAGCTTTAAAACAAATTAGTGGTGAGGCAAAATGTTTAGAAAAACCTTGAAAAATATACCTCTGCCTTAACAGTTTCAGTTTGCTATAGAAACATTAATGTATCATATCTATTCTGTTTTGATGGATATATTAACAGTGCTGTCATTGTTTCTCTATGTCTGACAGCTACATAAAGAAGTATCTGGAAACTGAGGTGCTCCTAAAGCTAAAAACCACATAACTAAATAAAACACTATGCTAAGATGACATAGAAAATACAAGTAATTAATGCTTAGCCATAAATAAGCCTGAGAGAACTAAAGCAAAAATTAAGTCTGTGGCCTTGTTTAGAGCCTGATTTTGTGGCTTTGGCACATATTTAATGTTTTGCTCTTACTGTATTTTTCATTCATGGTTTAATAAATGCTTTACAAAAACAAGTAATGATAGTCTGATGTTGGGTGAGGTCTAAAGAAGCACTAAGAGATAAAATGTCTGTGATTTAGTCAGTTCATTGTGGGTAGAAAGAATACAAATACTGCCTTGATTTTGAGGGAGACATGGTTATTTTAAGAACAAACATTGCAGTTATATACCTCTTGCAAACTAAATTATTACTGTTCTCCTCTACTCTTTTAGGCTCAGAAGTGGAGGAGGACTGTGTGAGACCTTGAATTCAGGACTTGCCCTGAAAGAACTAAAAAAAGCAATCAGTACCGCACTGTTCAAGACTTGAGAGAACTAATAGTGTGCAGAGTCCAAACACATCTGCCTGAGTTTTTTCCCTGGAACATCATCCTAGATTGCATTGAAAATGATGTTCAGTGATGGTTTTTGTTTTTTTTTAAAATTGAAACAAAAGTAATAAAATAGTTAACAAAATATCCTCAAAATTTTTTAACGAGAAAATCCATGTGCCAGTTTCGAAGGATTCATACCATTTGTCTTGCCATGTCCTTGCCTTATTAATGAACTGGGCCTGTTTCAGCCATGACTAAATCTTGTGCAGGAAAGAATATTTGGAAGGATGACACATGTGGTTAAAAAACAGGAAGGAGTTTCTGGAGTCCTGTATTTAATTCCCGACATTGCCACACACTTCCTCTTTAACTTTGAACAAGCCACCACATCTTTGTGACTAAATTAACTGCCTGTAAACTGATGCTAGTCGAATTTTTCTCCTTTAATGGCAAGTTGTGAGGATAATGTATATTTGGGTATCAACTGCAGCTGCAGGGGACTTAGATTTTTAATTTTCTAAAACGTGAATCCAGGAGCATAGTTTATAGGTGTGGTTGTTTTCTATGGGTTGTTTCGATAACGGGAAAATATCACGACGTACTTGGAGCTGTTTGCATCAGCAGTGTGTGGTACTTAGGCGCCTCTTCCTGTCTGACAGATCCATAGCAGAACATACTTTTCTACCTGGGCCCATAGGTCCAAGACAGTGACAATGATAGATGTGTCACTCTGTCCTACGACAGATGTGTCCGTCTATCCTAAGACAGATGTGTCAGTCAGGTAATGATGCTGCTCTGAGCGAGCTGTGGGTGGGGCTGTGGTGTAGATCCCCAAGGTGCCAGACCTCCACCTTGGGGAACTGCAATTACCAGAGAGGCCTGGCCCTCAGGTGCTGTAGGAGGTGGCTGGGGATACAGGCTTAGTGGGTGGCATCCAACAGGTCAAGTGCCAGCCTGTGCAGCTTACAGAAGGATAACTTAGGTATCAAGTGCAATCTGTTCTAGATGATATGGTACAATTTTTTGCTCTCCCCAAGTCTACATCTTAAAGAGAAAAAGGCACTCCAGTAGTAAATAAGAGCATGCTGAATTCACACAAAACACTTGCTCTTCTGTTTTCTGAACAGTTAAACAGTGATTTACATTTGCCAAGGTGCCTGAAAAATACCCTTGTTCATCTAGTCCAAGCCATATTCATGGCTGGGTATATTTACACTGACATTTGTCATTTTTATCCAGATGGCTTTAAATGTGGTTAAGCACTGTCCACAGAGAGCATCAGTAGTCTGTGGTGGGCCGCTTGTAATTCTCCTTAGGTGGTTGGCCAAGCTCTCCTAAAAGGAATGGTGGCGAATGAGCAGCTGGCCTTGCTCCAGTCACCTAATGTTCCTTTTCCTCAGGCAACAAAACAAAGGGAGGTAAGAAGGCCTCAGCATCTGCTGTGCAATATGCTTTTCTTTTTCTCTTCGAGGCAGAGGACAGGGAACAAAGATTAAGTTTTTAAAAAATGGCTTCACTATTTCTTTTCTTCCTCCCATTTCAATGAGATTTGGTCAAAATTAGCCATCTGACTGCTGGCTTTCCAGGCCACTACACACAACAGAGAAACAAAGCTGTGGCTGAGGCTGCGCTGCTTGACCTCACAAGCACCAAAAGACAAAATACAATTTGTGAAAGCCAAATTACACACTCCAAGAAAGGCCACAGCTTGTAACATGGGAGGAAGAGGATGTGGAATTGATGTGATGGGTCTGCCTGTTAGAAAGGGATTGGCTCTGTTAAATGTTCTTCCAAATGCTATAATCTGTGCAAAACCATATCAGGGACCTATTTTCCACAGTGAAATAGGAAAATGTTTCATAGGTGCCACCCCTGTCTGTATTTTGTTGGTATATTCCACTGCAGATAAAAAATATCTGTAACATGGAGTAAGTATAGGCTTCCAACAAAAATAATATGAATGGATAAGATTCTCTGATTTTTCTAGTATGACTAGAAGCCACAAATATAAAATACTGCATCAGAGACTTCAGACTGCAGAAATCTTCACTCTTGAGCTGTTAAAATATGGTGTTTATATAAGCTCTTTGTAAGAGCTGGAACTTGCTGGGCCTTAATTCTTTTACTTTGTGGGGTGGGAGAAAATATGATTAAAAAGAAATACCTGTTCTTTAGAGGTCTGGGGTTTTTTATCTGTTGTATTTCCAAAGTACTTGCAAGCATTTTCTTATCACAAATACAGAGCGTCTAGGCTTCCTCAAGTGTGCAAAAATTAATTCTGATTGCATTCCATTTAAAAAAACCCCAAACTCTACAAAATCTGTGATTTGAGTGATTTTTATTATAAAATGATCTCAATTAATTGTTATAATATTTTTCTGTGTGTTCTCAGGTCCACTATGTTTAGAATCAGCAATTTTACTTTTACTTCTGAAATGCAGTAGTCTCTTCTATTGTTAATTCTTAATCTATACAATACAATATGTGTGACTGTCATTACGGCCTTTTTGGGGATTTTTTTGGGTACCGCACCAACTGTTGTGAGGTCTTTGCTCACTGAACTCAAATGGAAGCTCTGCAAATTCACATCAACTCTAAGAATTCCTTTTGCTATCAAGAAGTCTCACACATATGGGGCTGCAGTGGAAAGGGAATAAAGGGTTGTACTGCTAGCATGATGATTTAACATTCCCTAGGATTACTGTGTGATCTTTTAGGACAGATTTTAAAGCTAATGGCCAGCTGGTGTGTAGAAAGCAAAGAACTGCAGGGAACATGAATTCTGCTACAAAGAAAGCAGAGGCCACTTAAAATGTGAAACAGAACTTGGAAAAATTCTTTTATTCTGGTAAATTGTCTGGTTTGGACCATGGTTTATTGACCCCTTTTATCCACTGCTAGATGCACACAAAATTTTGTTTTTCATATTTAAGGGTTTTTCTTTTGAAAAAGCCCTCATGATAATTAGAAATAAATGGCTTCCTAATTGCTTTTTTCCTTGGAAAACAATGGTTTAAATTAAAGGAAAAATGTTTTTTGCCCAACATACAAGCAAACATACAAGAGTTCCATAAAACCCCAAAGCTGGGAGGAAATAGAACTGCCAGTGGTTTGAGAAAACCACTTGCAGTGGTCAGTGCAGAAAGTGTTTTTTTCTCATTAGAGTGGCTTGTTAAACCCTCATATATTCCAAATGTGTACTATTAAACTCTTTGCTTTTAGTGTGATTCCTCTTTTTAAAGATGACGGTATTTAAACTTGGCAACATGTTGTTTTAAGATCAACAGTTTAGCAAGAGCAAAATCTGCCTCCCAGACTCAGCTGCCTGCCTTCTTTCCAAAATACTTTGTTCTGAAGGAGCTGATGGCAGTGATAAATATAAGAGAGTTAGAGCTCTGCAGTTATTGTCAGCAAGTTAGCTTTATGGCTTGGGGATTAGACCTTTGATGTCTTATCGAGTTTCTGCTCTGTGTGAATCAGTTGCTTACTTGATTTAAATTATAAAAAGAAATGCTCTGTTGTGATATTGTCTCATACTGTGTCTTCGTCATTTGAGATGCCTCTGTGTTCTTTAGTTCCCTAGGAAGAGAAGGCAACCAGCCATATGGAGAGTGGCCAGTTGCCTGCCGATCATGATAGGCACTAAATAGAGTTGCATAGAAATTCAGATATAGAAAAGCCCTGTTTAGCTGAGCCTTTCTGTCCCCCACAAAGGGAGATTGTTCCCTGCAAGCCTGCAATGCAACATCCAGCACTGTTTCACTTTAGCTTTTGAGGGGCTCCCTCTATTCCTTTAATAAACTATTTCCTTTTCACAGAGGTAAGTGCTTCTTATGAAGTTTTCTTTTTGACATCCCTCAGTGTAATTGCAGCTGGACTGCTGCTTCAGCATGGGGTGGGGGGAGAGCAGAGGTGAGATGGAAAGGAAGTCCCCCTTTCATGATTCCAGGAACCTTACCCTGGAGATGACCGTCTGGAAGCTCACTTGGAGGGTTTTGCATGTCCTGTGTGCTGGAGATTTCTGGCCTTTGTGAGAGAGGCTTAATCTAATGCTTCTTATTTCGAGTTATAGGTCATTGCCTTTAGTTTTATTGTTTTAAGGTACCTCAGACACTTTAAAGTGTGTGTGCTGATATTTCTTAATCCTAAATTAAAGCCCTGAAATACAGAAATGCTGATCTGACTTAGATTTTATTTGCATTTTAAAATAGCTTTTCAATATTTTGGAAGCCAAAGTATTTTTCAAACAAGCAGCCTTTAAATAACATTAAAAAGTAAAACTTGTCTATTTTCCCAAGCTGTTGCTGAGGTTATGAAAGACACCAGCCAAACAGATTAGCTGTGTGTCAGGAAACTGGCTAATAGGGTGGTTGTGCTAGCCCGCTTGTATTCTGAAAGCTGGGCCAGTACTTACAAAAAGCTTAAGTAAACTAGAGGATAATTCAATACATAGACAATGCATCCCACTGTTTCTCTGTTTATTTTCTCCCTGTGTGACTTCTGGCAAGTGAGGAGAAACACTGTAAATGACAGCAACCCGCCAAAGAAAAGATTATGAATAACAATACCACAAGAATGAAGGGCATGAAGTTACCAGTGGCCTGGGACAAATGCAGAGCACTGGACACATGACACATCCAGCAACTAGTAGTATATGCAGAGCAGAATACCTTCAGATTAGAAACCCTTTCAGTTTCAGCTTAAATTTGTGCTAGTTTGTCTTGTCTCTGGTAACTGAAGGTGTGTATATCTGTAGGTGTTTGGCTGTTGAACCACTGTGCTTTGCTGGTAATACTGTGAAACTAAGAGAAGTACTGCCACTAGACACTGACAAAATAAAAAGGCTGAGATCTGTCTAATTAGCAGTTGTGCATACCCACAGATGGTACCACCTTTTTGCTTTCAGCACTATACTTAAGCCTGTCATGCTTTCTATCCCAATCTGCAGTTCAATTTTCAGACAATACATACCATAAGTTTCGATACCATTTAACTTATTTGATGTTGCAAAATTTAAAAACCCAGATGTTTATGTTAAACTGAAGTTAAAAATAATTATAATAAAAATCACAGGAAAATTTTTCTTACCCCTGTGAAGTCAGGTAGCCTGTTTTTTGGAAGAAAATGTTGCAGATCATTTGCCCTTGTTACAGTGCACTTTTATTACTTCTAAATATCTGCAGTATTAAATGTGTTAGCTGTTTTATTCTGAAGTAAGTACACTGGGATCAGTTTGCAAAAATAAGTGGTTTCATGAAATATGGAGTCCTCATCTGGGAAGTGAATGAATGTAGTCAGATAAAGTGTTTTTTAGGGTCACCGATAGTATCTATTGTGTCTTGAAAACTAAGAGCATTAGTTTATTTTTAGATATGTGGGGTCAATTCCAAAAAGTTGTTCATACATTGATTCTGATGTTCAGATTTTGCAGCTTCTGGCGTGACTCATTTGAAGTGAGTGCTTTGTGCTTGTAAAGACTATACTGTAGAAGCATTCAAATGAATCAGGGAAAGGTCCTTCTGAAAGGGTGATTCACCAGGGCTGAGGGCTACTCAGCAGGAACCCAAGCCTGCTCTTGTTGGTGGCTGCGTATTTACATTAGTAGGGATGGAACCAGATCCTAGAATTAATCTATTCAAGAGAACAGTCCTTCAAGAGGTATGATTGCACTACCTTTAAGTTTCTCTTTAAGGCAAAGAGAGGAAAAAAGAGTAGATTGGGAGTCCTTGTTCTTGCAGCATTTTCTGGTATTCATGTGTAATAAATTGATGTCCATCCTTTCTTCAAAGCGTGGAAGAATGTATGTCACAGTTTGCTTCAGTTTCAGCCTAGTCCTTCCTAGTTAGCATGGTTGCACAACTGAGATGTTTTGCCTTTTTTAGTAATTTGTGAAGCAGAATTAAAAAAAAATGATGGATGTGCTGACATTCACTCCCCCATCCCTCCATCAGTACAGTAAAGTAGAGGTCACATTAAAAAAACACCTGTTAAAGCAATAAACATTTAAAAAATAACATGCCAAAGCAAAACGTATCAATCAAAGCACAACCCTGTTAAATAATTTTCTGTGCTGGTCGTAACAAGAGCAGACTGTAGTTTTGGCAGTGAGGCTCCAAAAGCTGTACTGCACTCCAGGCACTGAGGGACGAAAGCACAACACTGTTCTAATTGATAGGTAGGTGTGTGATTTAATCCTGTGTGCTTAAAAAAATAAAACAACAAGCACCACCACAACAGGAACAAAACCCAACAAACCCAAATCCCAACTTCCCACTCAGTGAAATAGCATACTCTAGCTGTTTATTTCAACCATCCTGGCTAAATTTTATAGGGAAAGAGCCAATGCATAAGTTACATATGAAAAGTTTAATGAAGTGTAATGAGGCAAAGGTAGTGGTAGTGGGGGATGTCTGTGTGCAAAGGTTTAACAGGATCCTTTTCAATAAAACAATGTCTCAGCAGGTATTAGAGACAGTTCTGCCTCTAACGTGTGGCTCTACAGATGCACAACCTAGAGAGACCTTTGATAAAGTTGTTTCTGAAACCTAGAGCCCACCTCTTTTTCAGTTGTCTGAAACCTGGGACTTTGAGTGTTTGTTTTCCTTTGTTTTTCTTTGACACTATGGGCTAAGTTAATATCATAGGACTTGAAATAATTACAGGATTTTATTACATTTACTTTTTTTTTTTTACAGGATTTTTTAACAGTTTTTTACAGGATTATATTACAATTACAATCAACAGAGTTGATCAGGCTCTTCAGAACATAAGGTCGAAGGGACGTTTCTAGGATGAGATCCATCTTGCTATTGCAGTGTGCAAGACAGGTGAATCTTATCCTAAAGCGGCCGATCACTAGTTTTTCTAGTCTACACAATTAGTTCCATGCTATGACACCATGATCATGGCTTGCTGCCCTGGGGAGTGCTGCACTCTTGTGGCTGGGCTACAAATTTTTTATGCAAACAGGGATAATGAACTCTAAAGAACAAATGGTCATTTTTAGATGTTTGAGATAACTTCATTGAAGTCAGTAATCTGCACACTTGTCTGGTAGGGGAATATAATGGGAAGATTCTGATATATACCAAGAACCCTTACCACTGAGAAGAGACAGAAATGTTTTGATGAGATTCTTTGTTGTAAGTGCAAATGGTCTTGCCCACTGTAATAGCAAGCGTGGGCATGTTCTGGCTCATCAGAATCATATCTGATTAGTCACAGAATCACAGAATGGGTCAGGTTGGAAGGGACCAGAGTCGGTCATCTGGTCCAACCTTGCTGTTCAAGCAGGGCTGTCCTAGAGCACATGGCACAGGATTGTATCCAGGTGCTTCTCAAATAGCCCCAATGAGGGAGACTCCACAACCTCCCTGGACAATCTTTTCCAGTGCTTAGTCACCCACACATTGAAGAAGTTCTTCTTTATGTTCATGTGGAGATTCCTGTGCATCAGTTTCTGCCCATTTCTGCTTGTTCTGTTGCTTGGCACCACTGAGCAGAGGCTGGCTCCATCTTCTTCACATCCACCTTTAGATATTTATACTCATTGATGAGATCTCCTCTCAGTCATTTTTTATTATGGCTGTACAGGCCCAGTGTGTGATGGCTTGTGTAGATTCCTCCATGCAAGCGTAACCTTAATGGTGATGTCCTGTATGCTTGTAAATAAAAGGAGGTCACAATCTCAACTAGGCAGCTCTGGGTTTGTCATGGAAGTCATTAAAGACCATTTCACTTCAGTGGGACAGCACAAGATGAATGAATATGTTAAAGATAGGTTGAGTACAGAAGTTTATATAGACTGGGTATTTTGAAGGTATCTTCTGGTACTGTACTAAATAACAAGGATAAGGAGAGCTTAAGTTTTCTGTCCATTTCAGTGGTAGGGATGAATGCTTTCCCATGACATTGGGATGAGGGTTTGTTCTGTAAATATACTTTAGAACCATAGAATATGACTTGGAAGGGACCCATGAGGATCACTTCTGCTTCATTCCTTGGGAGAAGAGTGAAGAAATATTGAAAAATTAGTGTTGTTTCAATGAAGCAGATTGAGACAGACTAGCTGACTGGAGCGCTCTAAGGCAGAGTGTAACGTGGATATTTAAACATCATTGCCTTTGTCTGAAATACACATGGGAATGTGATTTTACAGATTATAACTTGCATGTGTGGGTATATGCATGCACATAGACATACGCGCGCACACACACACACACATATATGTATTATTGTTGTCTAACTCATTTTTCCATTGTAGACAAGCCTGGAGGGAACAAAATATTCCTAGCTTGGAGATTTCTACATCTGCCTGTCAGGCAGCTATCAGGCAGAAACAGCATGACTACAGAAATCACTGTAAATCAGCACATTTTGCACAAGCACAAAGCCCTCAGCACAGAGCCACTTTAGAGTCCACTGCTCCATAGTTTGTTTGCAGATCTGCCATGCCATCAGCGGGGAAATCAGACTGTTCTATTCAACATCTCACAGAAACCAGATGCAGAAGAAATTGCCTTTCAAAGCTGTAGTCTGCACTAGGCTTTTCCAAGCAAAGCAGTGATGTCTAGCATCTGTCTTCTCCTTCTGCTTGTTTTTCAGGCCTTTTTGGCCTTCAGCCTACCAAGATGAGGTGTTAGTCTCCTGTTTTGCATGCAGTCTTGAACTTTGTTTTAGATTCTGAAAATAGTTTTCACTTGGTCAAAGGGAAAGTCTGTATATCAGTTATAAGGAGTCCACAAAAAGTAATAAAGAGTCCCCCTCTTGTCAGTGTGCTTAAATACCTAGTGTCAGTGGAGTGTATATAGGTCCGGTCAAAACTGAAGGAATCTGTAAATTGAAGAAAGTTTGAAGCCCTCTGAAGAACTATCCGAATGCCTACTCTTAAGGTACTGGAAAAACTTTCTCATTGACTGCAACACATTGCTTGTGGTTGAAGAGATAAGCATCCTGACTGTCCATAGCTCAGATGTGGCACCAGTGACAAAAACAAAGCTGAAAGATAAATCAGAGCAGAAAACAGAGCAAAAAACAGAGCAAAAAACAGAGCAGAAATATTTTTCCCCACTTTAAGCAAATTTTCAGGTATCCACTACTTCATACTCTGAACTTCAGTAACAGAGATGAAAGATCCCCCATCAGTGATACATTTCAGCCAGTATTAAGATTCTTTGGTGTGTGAAACAGTGAAGGAAAATACTGGAATTCTGTGCTGCCTGAAATATATGACAGTAAATAGTATTTTATCAATGCTTATACCTGTCAAGATGGTACATATATGTAGTGACTTTAGTGATTAGGTTTTATTAATGAGGTAAACTTAAAATTAAACATTTTTCTGCCATAGCCCTATCATTCTTCCTTCTCAGAAATACTACATGAAAACTTAAAGCGGTGCCTAGTACAGAATAGTAGGCCCCCTGGAATTTGGGTGTTGTCAAGTATAGTGCTTTGGAAAGGCTGAAATAAATGATACTGAAATGTAAAGGAGAAGATAAGTTACAGCAACTCTAGTTGAGTTGTGCCTGTTAATCTGTGGTATAATTTTTAGTTGAAACCAATTTTTTGAAACATGACTAGGCTGGTTTCTCTGTCATTAGGGCAAGAACACCCCTCTGTTAAAGGTGTTTTGCTTTTTAGTAGGGTTTAACTATAATTGTCCAGTTTGTGCTGGCTGCTCAAAATGGTTCCACCTCAGGTTAGGTAACTATTGTTGGCCTAATTTCAGTTGTTACCAGCATTCAACAGAAATTCTGCTTTAAGCTTGTCTTTCAGTGAATTACATGTTTGTACCATAACACATTTGTTTGTTAAATGAATTCCAAGACAGAAATAGATGAGCCAATATTGAGAGTGAGTCACTTTCTGGTCTGCATTGAACCATTTTTCTCTCTCTAAACTGTCCTATTTTAATCAAAATGCCTATTTTCATGAGAAAGTACAACTCTAAGATGTGCACCAGTGTGATCTCAGCTTTTCTGTCACTGACTTTGCTTGTTCCTGTTTGAACAAATAGAAAATCTCATGAGAAATTCCATAGCCTTTGCTTGTTTCAGCATTAGTTTTGATGTATTTATTGATTGATTTGGCTATGTAAGCAACAGTGATTTTGACTTGTGCCATCTTTTACTGCTGTAGTGAAAATGACAGTGAAGTTTTTTCCAATTGTCAATCACATATTTTCTATATGTTTTTTTCTAAGTGCATTTGCTGTTCTCTCTTGCCTGCTGTCTTTCCTTGCAATTGCTTGCCTTTTTGTCCTTCCAGCTCTTAAATCTCTTAGTTACACTAGGTTGGCGGAAATTATTTAAATGTACAACCCAAATTCTCCAGTGAGGTTTGACTAACCAATAAGCTATTCAAGTGGTTTTGTCTCCTGGGAATGTCTTCATCCTCTGCTTTTTCAGGTTTCTTGAATATTCTTGAAGCATTAATTTGCCCTAATCTCCTCTAAAGCTTTGAAATAATAAAATACTTAAATAAAACTCTTTGGATAAATGCCCTTTAAAATACAGCTTTATCTGTGAACTATTACACTCACAAGGGAGTGGATTTTGTTCCTCAGACAATTAAGGAGATTTTCTCTCCATGGTGTTACTGTCAGGCATACCCATCTTAACTCCTGCAACAGTTCAAAACAGAACAAATGAGGAAACTCTGGGAGAAAAGTGGTACAGAGGCTAGACTGCTGCTCTGTGATTTTCTTCTGGTGCCTGGGTTCAGTTCTCTGATCTGCTACATGATTTTCTGTGGGTCACAAAGCTTTTCTGTGCTTTTGAAAACTAATTCCCTGCTCAAGGGGGATGTTACTGAGGATAAATTAAGGGTGCCAAAGTGCCTGGCCATTACAGAGGGGTAGTCTTTTACACACAGAAAGGCTGTACTCAGATCTTTTCTTCACAAAATAGAAAGGGGGACTTGAATTGCCATCACCAAATCCACAGGGGAAGTTGGAGGCTAAGCAGAGGACTGGATCCAATTTTTTTGCCAGGGACCCCATGTGGTCCATTTTTCATTGAAAAGCCCTTTTCACAGTCCTAGGTAGGCCTAATCTTGTAGTCCTGCAGATGCCTCTCAGGCAAGAAAGGGAAGTTTGGAAGACCTCAGAGGGCTCCCACAGTGCAGCTCCTCAGGGCACTCAGGCAGGCCCTGGAGACCAGCATGATTTGGAGGTTGTTCAGAGCCCTGGATGCCTATCTTCATCATTGCTCATTGTGCAGGTAAAGGGAAATTATTTCAGTTTTCCTCCCTCCCCACTCAGCTCAGCTAATTGCTAATTTCTGTCGGCAAGAAGGATCTGCAAAATAGCACAGAAATGGGGAGAAAGGAACATCTGTCCTCCACTTCTGGAACTCTGTATCTAGATTCCATGGAGAAAGATTTGGAGTTTGCGTGTAATTTGTGAGTAATTTGCTTCTGAAGTAAATTATTCCTAAAAATGAAAAATTGCTCAAAAACACTGGGGAAAGAAAGCTTTCCTTTTTATTTTAGTGTGCCACTAAAATATAAAAATTTTGGTTAAAATCCAACCATATGACTATTATTTTAAAGTGATACCTTTGAGATAATCTCTCCATTTTCAGACAAACTCTCCAGAAGGGCATCTGTATTTCCTTATGTAAAGTGATAGGAAATGCAAATAGACCACGGTTTAAGTGTGAAGATTATGGAGGTTTATAACTCTCTTTATGTATTTCTTGTGTGTAATAAAATGCAGGGGAGCTATACATAGCAAATGTTTTTGAATTTTTTAGCCCAAATACTACCCCGTGCTCTTTTTTTTTTCCTTGAAATTTTCCTCCTCTTGATTTGAGTTGCTAATCTGGAGTTCAGAACTTGCTGTACCTGAGGTCTGTTATGATGAAGCAGCCCAAATGGAAACAGTGCTTTAGCTGGATGAAAACCTTTTCTTGGGCACTTCATGATGCTTAGGAGAATGATTACCTTCTGGTAGCTGTATACTTTGCTTAATTTTGAGCTTGTTCAGAAGAAGCAGAAGGGTGGAGAAATTCATCTGAGCACTGACTGAGTTCACCTCCTCCTGCTTTTCAAGAGCTCGGAAGATAAAGTATTATCTTTGTTTTTGTCTGCCTTTGTTTTTGGCTGGCATGTATCATCACCAGACCTGATTTTTTTTTTTTTTTTTGGTAGCATGTTTCAGTGTGAGCAGCTCCTGCTTTTCACGGTGCCAAGGATGATGCCAAACTCATGAGCCTTGCAGTCTTGGCAGTGGAGGGATGTACATTTAGGCCAGGTTCAGTACTGGCTTTGTGTCAGAACTAGAAAGAGGCACATTGAAAAACACAGTGATAATATTTATGTTCAAAATCCTGCTTGGGTCTTAGAACAGACTTTTCAGCTTGTCATTGTAGAATAATTAATACATATCTAATAAAATAGACAAGCATCCATTGCTGTCTCATTTTTGTCATGAAGAATGTTTCCGCCATCACTGTTTTTGCTCCAAAAACTCCACGTTGTTGTTTTGAGATTCATAATGATTGAAAGAGATTCAGAGACTGCCTAATTGTGATACTGGATTAATGTATGTTACAGAGATGTTGCAATCATTGGCATTTCACAGCAGCAGCCAAATAGCTCCAGGTAGAACAAATTGGTTAGGATTTGAATGGATTAAAAAGGCAGAACTTTTCAGTTTTGGGTAATATTTGTGTGTCTTTGCTGGGAAAGGGGACTGCAGAGCAGTTTTTGCATGGGAATAGCATTCCTACAGCATTCATTTATTTTTTTCCAGTTTTTGAGAGTGGACCAAGACAAAGACAGGGAATGCAGCCTGGACTGTGCGGGTTCCCCTCAGAAATCACTCTGTGCATCTGATGGAAGAACTTTTCTGTCCCGGTGTGAATTTCAACGAGCAAAATGCAAAGACCCTCAGCTGGAAATAGCCTACAGAGGCAACTGCAAAGGTGAGAAAATCAAGGTTTCCCTTGGCCATAATGAAAAATAATAGGCCCTAAAATAGCGTTTGAAATGTCTGTGAATCAAAAACCAGGAGTGGTGGGCTTGAAGAGTTTTCTAAAAGCAAGTGGGTTGAAATCAATCCTGTTATTTCTATAAAAATACACTATTTAAAGATAAATTAATCTTGAGCCTTCTTCAAAATTATGACTCCCACACCCACTTATTTTACAGTAAGTCACTATTAAGGAGATTGCATGGCTAGGTCCTTGTTCTGAAGAACTGTATCACTGGCAAATTCAGAGGAACTCTTAAGATTGTCATCTTACAAGGTTTCTTGTCTTCTACAGTGTGATATTTTGAATTAGAGATGGTCAGATTAAGTCTTGTATTTCCTGGCTGCAATCATGTAATGTGGTGGGAGTAGTGGTGATAGGGTGGGTTGAGTGAAAAAAAGGAAAAAACAAAAAAAGCTTTGCAATGCATAGAGCCCTCACAGGCCATTCTTACCTATATCATCCACCCTTTTACTTCTGATCTCTGTTTAGAGAAATTGGGCAACATGCAACCCTGCAAAATATCTGCAGTTAAATCTTTTAACTTTCAGACTAGCGTGGTACAAGACAATGCAGTTCCTTACTGAAGTGTAGGGTGATTCTGAACACAATGATCTTCTTTCTAAAATGTCAGAATAACAGTGGCCGTAAAGATTTACTTTCCCTTTCTCTCTGTCCTAAAGAGAGTGGCTGTGAGTGGAGATAGGGGGCGGGGGAAAGAAAACCCCAGGGACCACACCAATTCAACCTCTAGGAGGCAATTTTCCACATCATCTCTCTCCATTAGCTCCTGCAAACCTCTGAAGCATCAAGACTGCTTCAAAGAGACATTCTGTCTCATCTTCTGCCTGGGTGAAACAGTATCCTCAATCTTCAGCCCTTTCATAGTAAACCATTGTATTACATGGTGGATCTATTTACTGTGGTGAACAAGGATAACATAATGAAGCTACCTGAGCCAAAGCTTTTGTTACACTCTTGAATGACAGAGACAATTATTATGCACTTGGTATTTGTTCATTTTATACATTAGAGCATTATACACCTTTATGGAAATTAGTTTTGAGTGTTTTCCTTAATTGTTTTTTTCTACCATATTGAAAATACCATCTGCAAGAGACTTTCTTCATTAAGATGAGAATTGCTCTACTGAAGGTGTCCTTAGTGATGCTGTCAATTTTTTCTGCAGTCAATAGCTGCAATTTGGAGAAGTGCTCATTTGCTGTTTATTTATTAATGGATATAGTGTCAGTACAATTGTAGAATTGGAATTAGACACCTTAGGCACCTTAAGTACTGCTGATAGCAGGTCATGTTCTCATCAATCAAATATTTTTTTCCTTTGATTGGTAATAGGCAGATATTTGCCAATAATTTACTTGGTCAGTATCACCTAGTGACCAGTACTCTTTTAATTTCACATTTTCATAGTATTTCTTATTCAGTAAAGCAGTCTTAAATTTTGAAGTGACCAATGCCTTTATTCCTAGTTATGGCTGCAATAAGCAGAAATATTTCAACTGCAAAAACAGGTTTTGGAGAAGAAGAAGATAATTTGTTGGCCTAAATTTGTTGACCTAATTGCAGTTTCAGTTTTAGCATTGCTAGGGCTACTTCTGATAGTCATATCAAACATTCTGAAAGAGCTAAGGAAGTCCTCTGATTAAGACCTTTTGAGGCAGTTGCTTTTGAGTGGTGAAATTTGTTGCAGGTGATGATCAAAAAGAAAAGAGTTGTTTTAGTAGGGCTAACCAAAAGGTGATGGTTTCATTAGAGAACAGCTTCCAAGGTTTCAGAATTTACTTTCATTCTATGTAGGAATGAAAACACATCCTTTTGAAAGTGTTTGTCTGTACCCCTGAAGAAACAGACATTCACCCTAAGTCCCCATTAAAGCGTTGGTTTTGAAACAAGTTTTGAGCTTGCTAATGCAGGTAAAAGGGAAAGAAACATGCCTGTTTTCGTGTTCTGAAGGGAGAAAAGTGGTGATTCCTGGTGTAGACTTTGCCACTTTAAGTCCATGCCTGATAATCATCCACCATTGATAAAAAAGGCAGTCTTAAGTCTGTCTCCTCCTGTCTTCCAAAAGAAAAATAAAATTCTTATTCACCTCACAAAAATCTTCTTTGACAACTACATATTTCTGGGTACCATTTTAATTAATTTAATGATGATGAGCTCTTTGTTTGGTTCAGTCTGTTCTGTAGAAATTTAAAGACCTTGACAGTTTATGTTGAGAGCCTTTTGGAATAATTTTGAGTCCATCATTTCTTGTTTTTATATTCAGAACTGTGATTTCTTTTTACACCCATAAGGGATTTTGAGCAACCACCACACTGGTGTATGCTTTCTCAGTTTTCTTTTCCTTAGAAAACCAAATTTAGATTGACTCTTTTTTCTCTTTCTCACCTGTTCTCAACAATTTGGTTTTCATCTATTTGGTTTTGAACACTTAAATACTAAAATTACAAGGGGATAGTTTGCTCTGTGTGTGCTGGTTTTCCTTTCTTATTCAAGTTTCATTCATGGCAAGAGTGCTCAGCACAGGCAATTCTTTAACATTGCGAAGGTAACTGTTTTTAGATCCTAGATCTTAAAAGATCACTCTAAAATGGCTGCATTTAAACAATTTTTCCTGTTGTACTTCTGTTCTAGTTCCCCATGACTGCAGCAAGGATCAAAACAGTTTAAACAAACCTGAATATGAATGAACCCTGAGCCTTCCCCTCATTTCTGAATGACAGCCCATTTCTCTAACAAAATAAACATCAAAACAGACTGTTCTGATAGCTTTTTTCTTTTCCTGAAGCCATTAGTTTTATAACTTTTTTTCTTTTTAAGTCCACTTTCAGCCATTGCTGGAATCCATTGCTGCACTTGGAAATGCTATAAGAAGTTAAAATCTTACAAAATTTCCAGCCTGCTTTTGTAGTTTCTAAGATCTTAAATAATCTAGGTGCACTGTAGATGAACATCCACATTTTTAGATACTTTTCCAAACAAAATCTTAAGTTGGAAGTTCTGGAGATTTGCCACTTGCTTGGCACAGACATGTACTGTGCAATGAGGTTACAGATCTAATAAATTATATATGTTGACAGCTAAGAAATACTGCTTGTGTTAGGAGGTCTGTTAAAATATCACCTGTGATGGGGATCAACCACATGCACACACAAGTGCTTCACAGTAAATCTGGCCCAGAACAGCCAAAGGAACAAAACATACAAGCAGTGGAAAAGCAATATAATTGCTTTTAAATTGCTCAGAAAGACACAGACACTATGTCTGCCCAAATTAATTCAGCAGTGCAAGGACATGGTATGAGCAGCACACAGGTAAGGTGGGAAGTGCTCCCTGTTGCACTTTGGCCAGCTCTGCTTTCCTGAGGACTGTGTCTGTGTGGCTCAGGGAAAAGAAGGAGTGTTCCCAGCAGGCAGGATGCACAGAGCTGCCTTTTACAGGTTTAAGGCTGTTGATGTTTGGTTATTTTTTGGGGGTTTTTTTGTGGTTTTTTTGTGTTTGTTTCTTTTTGTTTTTTTGTTTGTTTGTTTTTTGTTTTGTTTGTTTGGTTGGTTTTTTGTTTTCCTATTTATCTTCTCGTTTCTTAAATAGTATGAAGAATACTCATTTCATTTCTTAGTTTGTTTTTAAGTGAATGTAACAGGCCCATAACTGGGGCTCTGGAGACTAATATTCTGAATGTATTAAGCAAGTGGCTCAGTAATAATGTTTGGTATTCTGACATTGTGATCAATGAAAAAACAAATTCATATGCACTGTCTTGCCAGCATACCTCTACCCTAACACAGAGTTCTTAAAATATCCCAACTGAGGTACTTGGATTTTGCGACTTCTCTGCCAGTACTTCACTAAAATAAGACTTCTCTAATTGTGATACAAATTGTTGATCACTATAAAATCTCAACTGGCAGCTTGCATTGCATTTCTTTACTTCACTATCATCAGCTGCTAAACTGGTCTCGAACGAATTTCTAAGTGGTCCATACCGAAAACAGCAATGTAGGAACTTTAGACAGTGATATTTAATTTCAAAGGGGCTTGGATTTAATGTAGCTGACACTGAGTATGTATCTGGTATTTGCAGAGGTGGCCCCAGCAGTGACTTACTTCTTTGTGATTACACCAAGGAGAGCCATCATTGTTACTCTGTAGCTATGTAAATCCCCTTTCTCCTTGGAAACCCTGGGTAGATCACGTTTGGCTTAATTCATTTATGGTATCATAAAGTGCCTTGCTGTTTAAAAATGCTGTTCCTTTATGAGCCATCATAGATGTAACAAAAGGTACTATCTCCATTCTCACAAGTCACATAAAGAACCAAAGCACATTAAAATATGAGTGAAATTTCTTATAAAACAGGTATTTTACTATTTGTTTTCCATAAAGAAAAAAATGCTCAGCATTTGTTTCTCTAAATTATGGCTTCCAGAAATAGTGAAAAGTTTCACTCATTTGAACTATTAGTACAATGAGTTAATGAATAGATTAAGAGCATGCTTAAATAAATTGAAATTTCTGCCTTTGGATAAACATGCTAATAGGATTTTTTCTTTGTGAAGAGAATGAAGGCATTTGTGGGCAGTAGCAAATTAATCTTGGTCCCATAATTAATGAATCCAAGCATAATTTGGGGAAACATTACTGTTGCTTGTTAGCTGAAGAACTGGGCTGTAAATGCTGGGCATGGTTTATGCGTGGACACCTTTTCCAGAATTCCCATGGAGGCTGCCACCCTGCCCAGGTTTGCCTGCGAGCCAGGTGAGTGTGAGCCTGACAAGTGCTCGCAGCACCTGAGCACGTCCCTCAGCTCAGCCTGTGGGCAGGGACCTTGGCTTGGCCAGTCCACCTGCTGCCTGGAAGGCAGCCCTGTGGGATGGGTTTGGGAGGGAGAACACGCTCCCAAGATGGTTCATTTGGAGAGAGAAAAATGTAGGGAGTAGGTCTGGCTCTTTTTCTGACTGACTTGAGTGAAAGTGGGACTGGACCAAGGTGCCAATCTTAAAAATAAACCTGAGCAGAGTAAGACTTTGCACAGTCTGTACATTGAAAGCAGGACAGTTTTCATGTGTCCTCACCTCTCCCTTTTCTCCTTTCCCTTTTCTTCTTTCATCTCATTAAAAAAATAAGAGTGATGCAGATTTTTTCAGTATTTTGAGGCATATATTAAAAAGGAATATATTGAGAAGTGGTAATAGCTTTGGACTTTTTTGAAAATAAATGTTGCAAAGGGAAAAATTGATAATAGGGCAGATTTTTGTCTTAAAATACTTTTAGCTAGGAGCTGTTTCCTCCTTTTTCAGACATATTTTCTCACTGTAGATGCTGTGTTTAACCTGTAGGATGACTACAAGTTTCCAGACTCTGATGCTGGCAATCCTGGTACAAACACTTCTCAGCCCCAACATAATTTTTGGTTTGTGTCTTCATTTCTATTATGTGTCAAACTGTAACACATCAAGCCACCGTAGTAAACGTGTTGAGAAACAAAATATTCAACGTCTTGGTGAATAAAGTTATCTACATACAGAAGTTACAATTTATGTTATCTCTGAACGCAAGTGGAGTTGGCTTCTGATTATAATTTTCTAGTAAGTATTTAATGGATATGAATAAAGTTTTAAGTACGTTTGGAATAATTTTTTTTTGTGGAATAGCCTTTGCTCTTTTAAATGTGTTTAGTGGTACTTAGAACACAGGACAAGTAACACTGGAATAGTATCTACAATTTTCTGGAGATGGAATTTATCTCTTTTTAAAATACTCAGTTTTTATTGATACTGTTTCTCCAAGCAGAATTTGTTGAAGCCAGACTGCACAGAAATAAGGCATATAAGAGCATTCTTATGTGCAAAGAGTGGGTCTTCTTAAAATCAAATATTCACTACGGAAATTATATGAAAGTAATCTTTTTTTTTTCTTTTGTGGAGTTTTGACTTCTGCACATGTATTTTTAGTTTAAGTTTCAGACCTCATATAAAAATGAACATCCTAAACGAGGTGAAGTAGAAAGTGCTAAAACAATAATACTGCTCTGATGACTAGGAACCACAAACAGGTGTAGACCCTCTCAGATTTTCAGTGCAAGAATTAGTAAATGGACTTCTCCAAACTATCAAATCTCTGCTTTGCTCAGAAAGCCTTTGGCATCTAAAAAATCAGAAAGCTGTTGCTGTAGTTTTTCTTGAAGTATTTGATTCAGTTCTAATCAGACTGTATCTCTCCAAATGCGACTGTTAGCAAACTGAAATAGTGTGCCAAAATGGAATCCAGCAAAGCATTCCTTATTTTATCTTAGAGCTTAGCTATCTAAATTGCTGCGTGGTTGCAAAATGTGGGGGGAAAAAAACAAAAAAAACAAAAAAAACAAAGAAACAAAGAAACCCCACAGTGCCTGGCTCTGTATGTTAGATGCCAATAGAGGAGAGTTAGGCTAAGATTGCTCTGCTGTTTTGTTTGAATCCAGAAAGCAGCAATAAAAATAAATAGTGGAAGAGTTGGCCAGCTCTTGTCACGAAGCAGCAAGTCTTTATTTTATGGCTATGTCAGGCTAAATGTCTGTGCTGACATCCTTTCCAACCCAAGAGGCCAATATCGCTGCATCTTTAAAACTGATACTTTTCAGCATGTTTATCTTGCTATGTGTTTCCTATCACTAGAAGCTACAGCTTTTTATCATCTTTCTTGTTAGACATGACCAATTCTTTGGAATATTCAGTGACCTAGGTCAAATATAATGGGAAATTTTAGTGAGTGGTTTATTCTATATAACCAAATGGTGTCCTGTGCTTTGAATAATTTTTTTTTGTGCTAAATTAACTACAAATTAAGACCGTTTGACTTTTATCATATCACTACTAGTTACCAAAAGGGTATAGTAGTGGGAAAGAAGCACAGAAGCAGAAATAGATTTTGGTTTGTTGTTAGGACAATTCAGTCAAGTGCTCAGGTGGACAGCTAAATTTAAAAAGCTTGTTGGACTTCATGTTTCTAAGTTTAAGGACAAGTGTATACAGGTATTCTGGCAAAATCGAGGTGCAAAGGGAAACAGTGAAAGATCTGTGGATTATGTGTGTCTGTGCTAGGTCTGCTTGTTCACATCTATGTGATTTTAGAAAAGCTTTCTTTTTAGTGTAAGAACAGCTGACTGTCTGTGGGAAGCTCTCAAGGAAACTTCTTCAAATACTTAAGTTAAACACTTTATATTAACATTATTACAAAGTAGTAAATATTTCTGTTTTCTGTAAATATTAATTCAACAGACTATTCCATCAATAATAAAATAACTAAGGAAAGGGTAAAATGTATTTTGTGCATAAATATATATAACAAGGTTGTGTCACACACAGTAATCTCTCTGGAAGCATGCAAAGTTTGCTCCATGTATTGGGACAGAGAAAGGTATTTTTATTCTTACTGAGATACATAGCAATCTGAGAAATAACAGATGAAACTGCAACCTGTGCAAGAGATTTATCTATACTTTTGGCAAGCTGTTTACTTTTCCATGAGAGAATCTGGGTTAAAGCTCCCTGTAGAGCCCCAAAATTCCTGTAAATCAATTGTATTGAATGTCACCTTAGAGATGGTGTTTACACCCTTGACGAGTTTGTGTCATTGTTATAATGATGAACTTCTACTTCGCAGTAATAAACTTCTCTCTGATATATTATTCAAGGATTAGCCAGCAGAGTTCAAGTTGGTGGATGTTTTTTTCCAGAAGCTCAGTGTTTTTAGAGCTGTACTGTTGGAAATAAAGCATAAAATGAGATTAGCTCCAAGTCAGGCTGGTGCTGTTTGTGAGGTTAACTCTCTTTCCAGAATTTCCTATTGGCTTCAGTGCTATCTCAGGAAGATCCTGCATCAATGTCGTGGCACCACTTAACTTCATAGGTGAAAGTTTTCCCTGCTACACACAGAAACTTAGATCAGAATTAAGATGGCTTCATATTTCGCTTGTGGTTTCTGGCCACTGGTCTCCACTGGGAGCCCGAATTGTCACCAGGGCAATTCAGAAAGACCTGCCCAAACAACTGCAGCTCTCTACTCTCCTCAGTTCTGTGTATTTCTGTCCACTTCCATACTCCTCTTTTTGTCTTTGGTTATACACCCTAAGATGTGTTTGTCTTATTAAACCTCTGGTTGCTTTTGCAGTTCTGGTGCTAAGTCACAGGGGTTTGACAGCTCACAGAGACCCAGTGAACTGATTTAAGGTAAACTCATGCATTTTTTTTCCAATTCCCTGCAAGGTTGTGGGATGTAAAAGCCCACTTACCTGGAGCTGACAGGATAAAGTCTCACTGAGTTTGTCGTTGACATAATTCCAAATTACAGCTGGACAGGCATATCTGCAAAATTAGTTCTTCTCATTGTATGACTAGAGGTAAATTAGGCCTCATTTCAGCCAGATTTTAACAGGTCTTAGAAACTAATGGTCTTTTCACCAAGTCATATACCAGATTCCAGTTTGAGCCTGCTGGCTTAAGTTGTCTTATTAATACTTCAGTTAGGAAGAGAAATAAAGTGTAGTGGGAATTCTAGTAAGAAACCAGTAACAGTTTCAAGCCCCTTATTTTTCCACTAGAAGGTTCCAAAAGTTTAAACAAAAACAGATTTAAAAAAAAAAAAAAAAAAGAAAAAAAAAAAGCTTTGGAGTGTTACATAGTGCTTGTCATCCTTCCAAAACGTTGCAGCTTTGGAGTCCCCTCTGCTCTCAAGTTTATCACCAGAGGGACAAGGCTCACCTCAGAAGAGTTTAGCCTGCTTTTGTCAGGGACAATGCTGAAAAATCAAAAGCTGTGGGCTGATTAATCAGCACAAAGGTACCATGTAAGTCCTATCACCTTTCATTCTCAGTCTTAATTTCAAAATAACCAAGGTCCTTCCTGATCTGAATGCTTCCTGCTCTAGATAAAGAGCAAAGTTGAATCTGTGTGTGAGACTTTACTGGTATCCCCTTAGATGCATTTACATATTTATCAATTTATTTATATAAACACAATTCTGGAAAACCACATAAGCCTAGACTCATCCTGCTAATTTGAGATTCATGTGAGTCATCTTCATTAGTTACACAACTACAAGGTGCACAGAGGGGTTGGAGACAAGACTTGTCTGGGTACAGTCAAAGGACACTTTGTCCAGTGAATCCCAGCTTTGCCTTTGCTGAATGATCCTGAGCAAATGCCATGTGCGAGTTTTTTTTTTCCCCTAGGGATTAGGATGTCACCCATCACTTATTTATGCATGTTAGGAGCTGCAAGGTTTCCCTACAACGTTCTCTTGTCTGGTACTTTGATGTGAGCTCGTGTTTCAGCCTTTCTTGCAGTCATGTCAGGAATTAATTTTTTCATCCTTTTTCTGCTGTTATTTGGCATAAATGTATAGCCCTTAAATGTCTTGAATTGTTTTCCTTTGGAAAAATTGTTGGAAATTATGTAACAAATTTTGAAGGTGCTGCAACCAGGACACAGAGGCAGATGCTCAGATAGTGTAACCTTACAAATTTATTAAAAATATTGTAATTTCTTTTCTCTTCAGTGATTTATTTTTTCTTTCAAAAGGAATTTAGCTCATCTGAATTAATAATTTAATGACCATTAATGTTCTGAGTATGAATGTTTTTATATATCTTCTTTTATCTTGATCACCCAATTACATTTCTTTTATTAGGTTTGGACCTCATCTCTGAATCATAATTATTCTTCTGCAGTAATACCTTGGTTAAATAATAAAACAGAATGGGAAATAATATTTTAACTATACACAGTTTCAGATGCTTGACTTGATAAGAGATCTTCACAGTTTTATTTCATGTATACTGAAGCACAGTAATGCCCAAACAGGTTTAAAATGTTTCCATGGTTATTTAATACAAAATAAGACTTCAAATGTGAATTTTATATTCCAATAAATTTGGTGACTGTTGATTTTAAAGCATATTAGATCATCCATGAATAGGAGGACTTTAGAGCATCGGGCTGTTTAGGAACAAGTGGTGGACAGTTTTTGGAGGACTTCTCTTTCATCTTGGCATATTTTCATGATAATTCATCTATTGGAGATAATTTACAACCCTGCTGGTACTATACCAGAGACCTTATGTGATGGAATTTATATCACTTTTCCTTTTAGACATTTAAACCACATGTCATTCTAGAAAAACGAGGACAGAGGTCCAACAAAGGAGTGATTTATTTTCAGTTAAAATACTAGCTACATTAAAACCACATGTTATTAAGTACTGCATAACCAAACCATGCTCAGAAGAATGCTTACGACATCAAAGCTTGCTTAAAATGTTTCTTCTTTTTTTTTCCCCCAAAAAACTTCAGCGGTGCACACATTAACGGATTTTACCTGAGCTGCACAGTACATTGGATATACTTCTCTCTTGGAGAAAAAAACTGTTAAAGTTCCATAGTAAAAATGATTTCATTTCCTTATTATTTTTCTTTCTCATATTTCTGGATGGTTGAACTTTCTGTCCCTTTCAGGTATCCCTGCATCTCCGTGAGTATCCCTCCTGAAACAGTATAGTGCAATTAATGTTGCTAAGGCTGAAACATAGTTTTTCAAAGTGAAACTATTTGTATTTGGGGCACATTAGCAACATGAACTCTTACAATGCTCCTGTGAGAAAAGTGATGCACAGAAATAGTGCACATGAATCCAAGACCACGAGGGAAAAGGGAAGATTAGAATTAAGGGGCCCCAATTTTGTTTTCAGAATGCAGATGCTGAAGACCAGTTTATGTCCTCATTACACTGCACTTCCACACAGATTGCCTAGGACTTGAAGGGAATTTTTAATGCAAATGTTGCCCGGTGAGTTGTCCAAAGCTCGGTGGAGGTGACCAGTGAAGGATTTACCCTGTTAAAAGGAACTTCTGCTGTTCCACCAAGTTTCCATGCTGGTTCTGTGAATGTGTGTCTGGATCACACTGGCACAGAGAGGGTGCTTGAGGGGCTGGGAATTTAGCTGGCTCACCTGCAATACAAAGCCCTGTCAAGGGCTGTAGCCTCACTGTTCAGATTCTGCTGTGTGTAACTTGCACGGACTAGAAAGGCTGTCCCCACGCTTTCGAAGAACTGCACAAGCATTAATGAATCACCACAATAGCTCTGTCTCGCAGGTCAGTTTGAACCTTAAAATGGGATTAGCCAGTTTCTGTCAAACAGTCTTTAAACAAAACAGGGATCAGAAGCAGCAAATTTCTCTGCTTGTATGTTTGAAATCATTCTAATTCAGATGTTACAGTCACATCTTGAAATCATTAATACTACCTTAAGCTCGCCTGGTATTCTCATTTTTCCTGAGATTGCTTAGCTCAAGCAGATTCTGAAGTTCTGATTCTGCATCAGCAATATGCCAAAATTTGTAGTGTAAAAGGTACACTTATGTTATGTGTCTTTTTTCAGCCCTTGGCTGCCTAACTGAAATAAAGTATATGTAGCAGACATAAATTTATTAGACAATAGAAACTCCTCTGAATTAAAGCTGGCTGGCTTGCTAACTTGTTTTGAATGGAGACCAGTACCAAGTAATGAAGGAGATGGTGCAAGAAAGCTCACAGTGGACAAAAGAGGACCATATGCTAGACTTGATATGCCGTGCTTAAATCATAAACTGTCATATTAAATTTTAGAATAATATGAATCAATCATGTCCAAAATTATTATTGAATCACCTTCCCAATAAGTCCCTGCACTGTGCAGTATATGTATTTTTTTTCCTGCCAGCCTGGTGGGGACATCTGTAGTCACAGCTGAAGTTGCTGCCTAATTGCAGGAAGTTGGAAGTACAAGGCAGGTGTGCTCCTGCAGCCTCCTTTGCCTTTCCTGAAGCACCAGAAAACTGTTGCTGCCACCAGCTCTGAAAGAATATTGTGGGGTGCAGCTACTGCTGTGTTAAATTGAGAAGAAAAGCCCTTTTGGGCTTCCGTTCTTTGGCAGCATTTGGAGCAGAAAGGTTATGTCTCCGGGCATGTCTCCATTTCATTTCCCAGTTATGGATTATTGTCCAGAAATTATTGTCCTGCATTGATTTTCTTCTCTAAAAATAAAGCAAGTTGATAGTGCATTTTCACTTGTTAAAATTCTGATTCTCTTTAAATGAGCCTCAGAGCTGTCTTCCTTTTTCATGATATAGATCATCACCTATGTCTTCTTCATATTTCATCATCCAACTGACTTATCTGTCCCTTTTTCTAGATGTTTCCAGATGTGTGGCTGAGAGGAAGTACACCCAAGAACAAGCTCGCAAAGAATTTCAACAAGTGTTTATCCCAGAATGCAATGATGACGGCACATATAGTCAGGTTGAAAATTTTTCATTCAGTGTCTTGCATGGCTGGGAAGTTCAGAGTATGTGTGTTTGAAAAGGGTGAAGAAGAGACAAATGTAATGAAAGGAAATGAAGGAAATGTAAGTTCAAAATTAAATGTCATTTGTTCCAACGTGTCAAAAAAAAAAAAAAAAAAAAGAGCCAAACATTACCACTGTTCATGTAATTCACCCCCTGTTCTTGTAGGATGAGGCAGCTGAGTCATTATTGTAGCCCCCTGAATACTCATCAGATGGTAAAATGCTTGGAATTTGTGATCTGTCCCTGATTTGAATCAGAAATCTTGCAACTGGAGTCCATATCTTAAGTGCTAAAGCATGAATCACACAGAATCCTTCTGTATTCTCTGCTGAAATTCTTCACAAGCATATGGTCTAATTTACTTAGATCACAGAATTCAGAATGAACGCAGTTAGGATCTTATCCTGAAGTACATGTTCCAATCACAATCATCTTCTGCCACCTCTGTAATGCATTTCAGTTGTGGAATGGTGCAGAAGACAATCTTTCTCTTATTAAGCATGATGAGGGATATGATATTGGCCCTTAGAAAATATAATGCAGTTGGTTTCTGAGAGGAATTCCAAGAGTTTCCTTTCTGACAGCTTGGGACATGAATAATGCTGGCAGAAGCACTCTGTCCTGCTCCTTCAGTGGGTGGAACAATATGTTCTCTATGTGGAAAAAAACTCAGGATTGCTTGTTTCAGGAACAGTTTATGTGTCCCTTGAGGAACTTCCTTGTGAGGTTTTTATAACACCTGCACCTCACTCATCTAAGACAGGGTGTAAACAACCACATATTTTAATAATTTTCTCTTCCGTTTGATTCTGAAGGACCTACCACACTTTACTTGAAATATGATTTATGCTAAAAAATCATATATAGGACTGAGATTAGGTCCATTGTGGTTTGTTGTTCTAGGTTTTGTGAATATAGTTTGCTGGATAAGTCTTTGTACTCATGTGTCATGAATGCCGTGGGATAACAGGCTCATCTGACAAGCTGCATGTGGCTCTTGTTGTTTCTGACAGGTTCAGTGCCACAGTTACACTGGATACTGCTGGTGTGTGACTCCCAATGGTCGACCTATCAGTGGTACTGCTGTGGCCCACAAAACTCCCCGCTGCCCAGGTAAATCTTGTTTGGCTGGCCAGGTTGTGACAGTGCGTCATGAATAGCAGAGGCATCTGTGGCATCTGTTTAGACTTGAGCAAAAGAAGTTTTCACTGGAAGAGTGGTTCAGCCCAGAAACAGGTGCTGGTGGAAGCTGTGGTTGCCCCATCATTGAGGATTGGTAAAATTCAGCTGGATGAGGCTCTGAAAAAGTTGGTCTAACTTTTCATGTAGCTGTGCATGAAGTCTGAGCTCACTGCCTCCTTAAACCATCCTGTGATTCCAGGACCATCTACTTTATTTATATATTAATCTAGCTGTTGAAAGTTTTCTGGAGTGGTTATTTATACCATATTTATGAAACCAGTGACTGAATTGCTGATACAGCACTTTATGTTATAAACTCTCTTGCACATGAATTCATTGGAAAAAAAATTCTGATGGATTTCCCTTTTTTGATAATTCAAATATTTAGAGTACAGGAAAAAATGTAGTGGGAATACCCATTTGTAATGTAGCCCAATGAAAGAACTCCCAAAGCACATTCCATGAATGACCAAATCCAGAGGAGAAATAAGAATTAAAAAAAAAAAAACCAAAACGTTTAAGACCACAATGAAATAATTGCCTGCAGAAATTAACTGGCAAATCAAACTCACTGCCTTGTGTGCTGCCTTTTGTCTTTCATCAGGACAATTAATCGGTTCTGTTTATTAGGGATTTGCTTCTGGCCCTATTGCATTGACATTGATGATAAATATAAGTCCCAAGTGTATGAGTGGTTGTCAGAATCGCTGTTCACCCCCTCACCCCCCCCCTTGAGGTTGATGGAATTGCACAGAAATAGCTCGACAAATATTTGCACACTCTATTTATTGCATAACTATTTGTGCTGCAGCACTGTTCTCAGTCAAAAAGTGAAAGAAATAGCTTAAAAAGCCAATCCTGTAATGTGAACAAAGCTGAAAAAGAAATTGGATCAGGAAATTCACCTGTCCTCATCTACTTCAATCATTCAAGCACATTCATGTTTTTAACAAATAGATGAAGAAACAACTGAGAAAGTTTTAGCAAAGTTTATAGAAAGTTAATTTTATTTTAATGTCTTTCTAGTTAAAATGACTTGCAGAATTTTCCAATCATCTTGCCTGTAGGTGAACTTTATCCAGAAATAATACTCTTTACAATATTCCTTTTGATCCAGTGTGAAAAGTCACTGTGAAACAAGATTCAGTTTTGAAAAATAATATAAAATATTCAGAAACCTTAAAATAGAGGAAATTGTGCGTTCATTTTCATTTTAATGTAATCATTGTTTATGACTTGTTTGCCTCTTCAGAAGACACATGGATGTTTCTTCTCTAGTTGTGGATGCCCCATCCCTGGAAATGTTCAAGGCCAGGTTGGATGGGGCTCCAAGCAACCTGGTCTAGTGGGAAGTGTCCCTGCTCATGGCAGGGGGTTTGGAAGTAGATGAACTTTAAAGATGAACTCTTGCAAACCATTCTGTGATTCTATGGTGCTATGGCTGGGGCAGCACTTTCATGCTTCAATGTAATTTTGATTAGAGATGTTTTTACATGTCCATAGCTAGGGCTTCTCTGAGAGTGCACCTTTATTTCTTTCTCTGCAAAATCCATTTTTAGCTTCCTCCCTGCCTGTCCTTTCACTGACATCAGTGAGAAAAGGGTAGTGCTGATGCTGAAAATACAATAAATAATTGTTTGTCTGATGTCTCATAACACATGGTACTATTTTGGCTCAAAATGTTGTTGAATTACTTGCTGTGTTTTCACTTTTTGTATTTGTACTGGTATTATTGAGGAGCAACTGCAGTGTAGTTCTCGGATATTTAATTGATTAATATGAGAATTGTTCTATAGCTCTACAGGAATCTAACTCTAGTTCCTCTCAAAGAAGGACATACTCATGTGCCAAGCAGATAAACTGCCAGACTGCTTCAGCTCATTTTTGGAGGGGTGGGAAGGGAAGTTATTTTTACAGAAATTCTAAGGTAAAGGTCATAGTAGCATTCAAGTTGAATTTAGTACCTTAGAGATAAATAAACTGCTCCAGGGCACAGGTGAGTATGCAGAGTCTGATTTTGATCCATGGGAAGATTGTGGGTAATTTTTCAGTTGTTATGAGACCCCATGGGATTATCTCTGCACATGTTGACCCCTGCTTGTATCAGTGTTCTGTTTTACTGTTCACCACTTCTCCTTTGTCCCTCAGGAAAGAAGCCCAGCTACATCAGAGTTTGGAAGTAAGACTTGAAATGCTAGGGGATTTTGCAGTGGTATTGAGTAAGACTCAGTTTTGAGAGATCTGGAGAAACCTTCTCATTCAGCAGAGAAGACAGCTACAGATTTTCTCAGAAAGTTATGTGATATAATAAGGCAAAACTTAGTTCATGTATCACAAAATGAAAGTCTGATGCACAACTGCACCCTTCTCCCATTTCTCAGTATATATTCAAAATTGCCATCTGTTTAGGATAACAGAGGGTTTTTTTTTCATCCCAAGACTGTTGATGTTGTCCAGATCATTATTGATTTCTTTTTGTACTTTTTTATTTGGTACAACTATGCACAGGAATTATAATGAAAACTTCAGTGGGTCAACTGAAGTTGAGTAGATGTACTTGTGGTTCGACCAGTATTACAGGGACACCCTTTCTATCAATACTGTTGTCCCTTTTGTGCTAGAGGTGTAAGCTGTGGAAGGATGAAAGTCATAAGCAACATTAGAAAATGCAGGATTCTCCAACTGTTTTATGTAAACCTTTGATTTAATTATTACTTCTTTACCTGAAAGAGGCTCTTCTTCCATCCTTTCCAGTTTTTCCCACATCAACATTTGGTACTGCTAAGACACACATGATAAATCTCAGAATGCTGTTCCACTCCATAAAAATAGTATTCACTGTTGCAAGAAGAATGGTGAGAGAGACAGTAAATCAAACACATTCCCATGACAGCATTAAAAGAAAGCTCCTTAAAAATGATGAATGTCTCCCAGTACTTCCACTAAAGAGCACCAGACATAAAAAAAAGACATTTTTACAGCTCCCCATCTCTGGTTATCAGCACTCCAGGGAACTACAGAAATTCCATAGGCAGGGAGTCCTGAGAAATGGGGCAGGTGTTAGATTAGTATTGGAAAATACAGTGTTTGCCTACTGTAGGGCGTTTATGCCCTATTCAATATGCTGGACTCCTGCCAGTGAGATTGCAGAGGTAGGGAGAAATGTTTTATTCTCCTGTAAAGTAGTTTTGCTACCTTTTGATTAAAATGGCATGATCATATTTTTTGGCCAAAATACAAGAACCTTTAGAAATTTGGAATTCTTCCAGTATAGTATTATGATCAGATAATATGATGAAAAAATATATTTGGGAAGGCAATGAACTCTTAAAATTTACATTAAATTGTTTTTGTTAGCTGGAGAAAAATATCCATCCTTGAATCAATATCCATCCTTGAATCATCTAGATATTCTGTCCCCATACACAGTATTTTCCCTACACATGCACAGTCAAATATAGCCATAGGTGAGATAAGAATAGCAGGAGAAGTTTACTTTTCTTGATATCTTCATTCAGTGGTTTCATATCAAATATCTTTAGTAGGAGATCAGAAACAATTATCTAAACTAGATAAGAATAATAGATAATAATAGACTTTCACCTTCTCTTTTAAATGATCAGGACTGCAGAAAATGGATATGCTAAAATCACAAACCACAAAATTCATATCACGTTCCCTGGAAGATTTATTGTGCCTCAGATGCTGTTAGAGTGCAATTGGATGGAATTTTGGGGTTTGCAATGAACTAAGGCATGAATATATCTGCCATTTAAAAAAACCACAGTTAATCAGAATCATAAATAGATAGATGGCTAAGCAAATGAACAAGCTCGAATGGTACTAAACTCTTCCTGTTAAAGTAATGCTGCTGAATCTAATATTCCTCCTTGTCCTCCATCATTCCATAAGGATATTTATTTATGTGGTGATTTAGTTGCTTACAGTGTACTGAAAACTTGGAAGTAAATTGCATTATCTAACTTTTAGATAAGTTATACATTGCTGGTTTTCTTTCTTCCTTAGCTGAAAATGTGGGAATTCATCTTGATATTGCAGACACAATTTCCTAAAAACCTTGCAAATGCAACTTCTTACCACCATTTAAGCTAGAAGGGCTTCTACCTTAAATACATTCAGAAAATGGTAGAAAAAAAGATACAAACTCAATAACTTCTTACCTCAAATTTGGAGACAACAAGAAAATATTCTGTGAATATTTTTGTTGACTTCCTAAGACTGTTTAAAAAATTGATGTTAGCCTAGTAAACCTAATTTTCATAGAATTAATCTAATTTTTTACTGGAATTAGATTCACTATGATGAAGTTAGATTTTAGTACTAGTAAATGCCACTCTCTTCTTCCATCCATTAATTTCCCATGAAAATTTAAAATAAAAAAAAAAAATCAAATTCAATTCTCCCTGACTTTAGTCAGACTATTGTCACCATTTCTCATATAGATGAAGTAATGTGAATGCATCTGGAAAGATTTTTCTGCTTTTAGTTTAAGATGTGGAATATTATATGCATTTCACCAATGTGTTTAATTACTTATGTATAAACTGAATGTAAAATTCAATTTATACTAGTAGTTCTCAATGTACATAGAGAGACAACACTGTTGCCAAACTGGGACTTTACTTAACTCTCAGTTTGGTGCAGAGGGGGCATCAGTGGCAGTTCATCACACATGTTCCCCTTGCTGAGACATCATTTCTATTCCCAAACTGAAAACCTCTTTAAAATGCTTGTGTGACTGAGAGTTGGACCTAAAATACCTGGATTTGCAAGAAAATTATAATTTTAAGCCCATGCATAAAAATGAAGTTCAGAAACTACAGAGTTAATTGTAACTGGGTGAAACTTGAGGAAAGATTGGATCACTGGTATTTAGTGCAGTTAGAAAAACCTGTAATTTTGTATGTAGTACTTCCGAACATTGGAACATCTTATTTGAGTTCAAGCTGAGCCTTTTATCAAATGCAAGCCAAGCACCAAAAACTCAGATCTTCTGGCTTCAGCATAAATACAAAATCTGCTTCCTCTTCAGAGTGAACAGCATGGGATAGTATTGGAGTCTATTTAGTGCAACCCATACCAAACATCCTTGGATATAATTCTTACAATGGAAGTGACTTTATTTTTCCTGCCTGAATTAATACTGATGCGTCATGAAGTTTATTGAATTTCTGGTGACTCGAACATAATATAATAAAAATACACTAAAATACACTGTTGTCAAAAAAGGAAACAAGTCTAAACAAGGATATTTTTAATATGGGTATGTGAAGTTGTAATATGGATATATAAAACTGTATTAAGAGCCGAATCCATTGGAAGGTTCCCAGCTTGGCTACATTGCCATGTATTCTTTTATGGAGGCTTTAAAATCAGCAGGGCTTGTATGTAATGTTAGGCATCTTCCCTCTGGCAGACTCCTTGTCTAAACTTCCTGCTGAAGTAACCATCAGTTCAGCATGGTAAGCAAGGCCTGTGATTTAGTGGGTTCTGTTATTTAAATTGTCCTTTTAGAAAACAATTATTATGCTGCAAGGTTTGGATTTTCTTTAGATTGTTTTAACACAGTGAATGTAGTTATTCCAGGGGGAATAAAATAAGAAGATTAAGGCAACTAAATTATTTCACACACATACAATCGTCTGTCAGATGTGTCAGATGTGTGGGTTTTTGTTTTTTGGTTTTTTTTGCATTATAGCAGGTGTATGTAAGAAGAGACTATGTGGTAAGAATTGAAAGACTTCATGGTTTTTTGAATTTTGATCACTCCATGTGGCTCTTCAGAGAGAAAAATACCACTTTTAAAGGTGACTTTTAATACAGCAGAGACAGATAAGTTGTTAAAAAGTGGCTAGGAGTTGGAATCATAAAAATGGATGTAATAATGACAAATAAGCAATGAATAAGGAAGGATTGCTATTTTAAACCCTAAGGACAGTTGCCTCATTAAAAACTCCTAAGAAAACAAGTATATTCTCCATTTTGTGATGGCTTGAAAGCAAGGCTGGATTCTGGGTTACGTTGGAGTTCAGGCTGGTAGAATAACCTGTTAAAAGCCATCTCTTGTAATTTTCTTGACTTCTTCTCACCTCTGCTCTCTCTTCTCCCAAGGGCCACAGCTCTGGGGATGTGTCCTTAGCCCAGCTCAGGCTCAGGGTCAGGATACAGCTCTGTGTTCCTGCCACCCCCAGCACACAAACACTCTCCCACACCAGCGTAGGGCTTCCACTCGGCTTTGTGTGAAGTGTTTCAAGCAGAAAGGGGCATTATCTATTCTGAGCCAGGCCTGGGCTAGAGGCTGAAAAAGCTCCTCAGAGCAGTGGAGGTGTGAGGGCAAAATGGAGCAAAGGGAGGGAGCTGCCCTGCAAGAGGGACCACGAGGGAGAGGTTCTGGAGTGATGCTTCTTCCTGCAGAGCCTGTTCTTGCTGGGGCAGTGGGGAAGGGAAAGGATGATGCTGCAGCAGGTGAGCGTGTTCTGGCACTTGTGTCTCTGTCGTGTTTAATGCTACCCCTTTCTCGGGTCCTGTCTTGGCCAAGAAGTGGAGTCTAACAAGGTAGGGATTGTACACAAATGTAGAAGTAAGGTAAAGCTAAAATCCTTGGTTTGAAAGGAAGAATTTTCTGATATTTATTGCTGTAATGTACAAACATGAATCATTAAAGCTGAACTGTATTTCTTAGATAGCACATTAGAAGTGAAAATAATATTTTTCTGGTTAATTCCTTATTCCAATTGCAGGTTCAGTGAGTGAGAAGCTGCCGCAACGAGAAGGTGCAGGCAAAACAGGTAAATATCTTAGCTGGCCTTTAAATAGAAGCTAAAATAGCTGTCAGAGACACTACTGTAGTTTTCCTTATATTTAAATTATCAATATAAATTTATGATGTATTATAGCTGCATATATAATATATATGCATGCATACATGTTACTCATTTTATGTTTGCATTGTAGATACTAAATTTGTAAGTATAAACATATATATATATATTTGTATAAAGGTATTTTTACATATATATATATATTTATGCACAGACACTATATTTTTCTAGTCTCAAACCTACAGACTTTGCAATTCTGTGCTGCTTGGAAGACAACTTTCCTTCCCAAATCTATACCCTGAAATATTTTCCCATACTTTTTCCTTTTTCTGGAGGACAGATTATTCTGTCTGTTTGATAAAGACAGCATTCTGCAGTCCCAAAGTGTTAGGAACTGGATTTCACGCTTTATTTCCATAGCAATCAGTGCTTGAGTCATCTTGGACCCAGCACTTTGCTTTATATTATGATTAATTCATCTGATGTCATATATTTACAGCCAGAAGATTGTTGTTAGATATAGATCATGATGTATATCTTTTTGTCAGGACAAAATCTGATGTGAATAGCTGGTAGATTTAAATGAGTGAGATGTCTGTGTTCTAAAGATAATTAAAGCTTACACTCTCCAAACATTTGAAAGAATTTTACATTCAGCTGAAAACAACATACTGAATATTTCTGTCAGTTACACTACATAAATTAATTGTAAGGAAGTTACTAATTTTTGTTCTAATGTTAATGCCTATCTTTTTGATGCACTGTAAATATAATTGATTTTTTTTCCAGAATCTTTTGCAGTATTGCAATAAACCTAACATTTAAATAAACTATAGTTCTGTTAGGCTAAAAGAATCAGTACTTCTTTAAGACTAATAATTACAAACTACTGAAAAATTGTTCCTTCATGTATTTCCAGACAAATTGTGGGTTCCACTAACCTTAGGTTGCCCATTTGTTTTATGTCCAGACTTTCTTTTTCAGCTTTGAACTGAGCAAACCATCCCATATGTAAAACTTGTCTGGAATCCTTTATTTTTGTTTGTGGCTGTGGTGGCTGAGCTGCTGAACCCTGAATGAACAGAACAAGGAAATGAACACAATTTATCAAATCTCCCTTCTTACCACATATATTTATGTCTCAAGTGACATGATTGCGTTTTACTCACACTCCATTTTTATTCTCCGGCACAAGCCTGCAGCATGAAAGGCTTCTGACCTGGTTCCCAGGTGGTCCCTGCTTCTTCTCAAATGCTGCTGTGTTCTTCTCCTCACCCTTCTTCCAGATGCCCGCTGCCTTGTGCTTTAAATAATGTTGTCAGAGACATCCCAAATTCTTTAGAGATCATCACAGAGTAGGGAACAGGATCATCTGAGTTAAGGAGCTGTGTTTCAGCTTCACCACCAGTGTAGTAAAATTTATTTTGGAGCTCAGCTTGCAAGGGCACAGTAGCATTTTTTGAAACAACCGTTAACACTCCCTGCTCATCTTTCCTCTGCATGTTCTGTGGACTGACCAGGAGCGTGTGCCCGTGTTGTAGCCCAGCAAGCTTAGGCTGGCTCACAATGTTGTCAGTGCTCCAGAGGATGTGCTTCAGACCTTCAAGGTGTGGTCTTGAGGACTCTACTCAAGTGACATCATAGACTTAACCTGAGACAGTCGCCTCTTCCAAGATGTCTCATAGATATGGATCTGGTGAGCCATATCTGTTGTGGTGTGCACCTTGCTTTCTCTGGGTATTCCAGTACTGAAAGAAAATTTCCGGCTGCAGATATTGGTGATCAGGAGCTTTGTTTGCAAATTTAAACATTAAACTGAACAGAAATGAAGCTTAAAAGATATTCCCTTAAGTATGTTCTCTGGCCCCACAGTTGTCTTGTCTACCCAAGGAAAATATTTAGACTGAAAAGCACAGGTGTCAGAGTTGGGATCACATCCCATTTTTCTGATTCTTAGCTGACTGCAGGACTGTGTTCTTGGTAACTAAACTCTGACAGTAAACAGAATTTAAACAGTTTGTGTTTAAATATATACATATATGCACTGGTATGCATGTGCCAGCCAGGAAGACAGGTAATTATTCAGTGAGATATCTAATTCATATAAATTGTTAAATATATGTCATATTACAACAAGAACAACACCAAAACTGTTTTAAATGCTGCTTGAACAAAGTTCAAGAGGCTAATTTTGATTAGGCTGATTATCACTGAAGTTGCAGCATTATGTTGAATATCAGGTAGTTATATAAGATTAAATGTGTCACAAACTGAAATTGTGTACCAAAACATGATTAGAAAATTTTCATTTAAATGCAAACCTAAGTTTCTGGCTTGGCTCTTGGTAATACCTGCTTACCATAAGTTACCTTCTGAAATTCTGGGTTTTCTGAATCACATACTGATTGATGATCTAAATATATGTATTGATTTTCAGTACTCTAAGATACCCGATGGCCTCTCTGATGTTAATCAATGGTCTTATTCTACCACCCAGAGGATATCTCAGAAATGCCAGCAAAACTAATCAGAAGTGATAATCTTTCTTATAGCATTGGAGCAAAGAATCCTGCCATTGTGTGGACATGAAGAATGAGCACTCTTAAAAGAAATCTCTTTATGCCTTGGTTAGATAATTTCTCATTGAAGATAAGATCCTGTTGCTGCTGCTTTGGTTTTGTGAAAAGTGTAGAGATCCATGGCTGAAAATTTGGTTTTACCAGCTGTCAATATCTACTTGGTATCTGTATTTGCTGTGACCTAGACTGTGACCGCTAGAGGCAAAGGTCAGAGTGACCCAAATCCTCTGCATGATTTAAAGACAACTCAGACTTAAAAAAAAAAAAAACCAAACAGTGATGGTGACAGCAAAGAGAACAGGAGGCTCTTCTGAACTGCAGTAGTGAGAAGAAAAGGAAAGAGATAGTGTGTTAGACTAAAAGCTGCTGCTCACTGTTACTCAGGTAAGGCTACATGCCAGAAGCAGCTTCTCAGTTACCTTTGGTTCTGTCTTCCATGAAAATGCCAGGAAAACAATCTGGAACTATTTTGGTCCGAGATCCAATTGTGAAACTGCGAGAAATAGTAATAAAACCCTTGCATGGAAGATGCTGTTTACTGCAGCACACCTTGGTCTTGGAGTTAGCTCCATGCCACAGTAAACAGCAATGACTGGAAAATATGTACTAGCATGGCCTCCTGAGTCATATCTACCCCACATCTGCAATAGTTTTAAATAACAAAAACATAATAAACTAAAGATGGGTCTTTTTTACCACTCTCTTTAGCTGAAGTTGATTTAAATAGCTTTTTAAATTCAATTTTTCTTTTCTAGCACTATGTCCACTGTGTTTTACTGAACCTAAAATGACTCACATCTTGTCATTTCTCTAATTTTTCCTCCCTCTCTTCTTGCAGTAATCGTTGGTAGTGGGTGGATGGAGAATGCTGGCCAGAGGATAAGAGTTATGCAAACAATATTCTTGTTATATAATCTGTGAATTTTACTTACAAAATCAACTTGATTCCTAAATAGATCCTGCTGTTCTGAAAAAAACTTTCAAGGTGCCCACATGTCTGCAGCTGCTCATTCTCCCCAGACTGTTTTTGCTTTCACAGGTCTCACTTTTTCTATAAATTTATCTAATGATTTCTTTAGACATGCTGATTTTTTTTTTCAGTTATAATCGATAGGTATCTGTGTGCGGCATTAGAAATCAAGAATTACACTCCAGAGAACAGCTTGATCACTTCATGCATCACCGAAGACCCTGCAATAAGTTCATTGTCCATAACCTCAAACCCCATTCATTTATAAAAAATAGCCTGTATATGTAATATATCTATGTTGTGTAGTGCCTATAAAGAATGTTTAAATTATTGTTTGTTTACTGGCCGGGGCTATGTGCAAATCATTATTTTCAATCCTGTGTGTGCACTTATTTAGCTTACTCTCATAATTGTAGTCTCCTTGCAAATCTTTTCCATTCTGAATTCAGATGATGCCTCAGCTCCCGCACTGGAGACTCAGCCTCAAGGTGATGAAGAAGGTGAGCAAATTTAACCTGTGGTTTTAAACTGTGCAGTTATGGACTGTATTCGACATCATCAAGTGCTGTCTTAAGAGTATCTACATCTGCTGGGGCAGTGGCAAGAAATTGCAAACATCTGCACTTTTTTCAGGAAAAACAAAACCAACAGACACAATAGAGTCTTACAGGTAATGAATTTTGTCTGAAAGTCTTGAGATGAGACTGTACCTGTGGGGACCAACATCAGCAGTTTTAATTGTCACTAGTGAGGGCAGCCCACAGGTTTTAGACTTGATCCAAAGCTCTCAAACATTATGATCAAATAAAGAAGTCAAAGGGTAAATTCTATCCTCAGCATAATGATTAATTATATCACTGTTAAGGCTGATATTTTGTGAAGCTTATTTGCCTTTGGAGAAATTAATTGCTCATTAAATAAGCAATAATAGTCCTGTGTTGTGGTGGCCTTATCACTCACCACTCATCTTTCAGAATCTGATCTGCAGCCATCACATATTTTGGATTCAAACTAGGATATTTTTATTCTAATTAAACATAATTCTAGTCTAAAAGTATTTATTTCAACCTTCTGTACAAATAGGATAATGAAAGAACTATTCATGCCTTTTCATAAATAATGGTTTTAACTGTCCTAAAACAAACCAGTGTGCCCTTTTTTTTTTTTTAGATCCATGTTTCTTTAAAACTAGCCTCTTACTATTCAGTTGCTAATAACTTTAAAAAATGTTAGCATTTATAAAGTGTGTTTTCTGTTGCCTTTTTTTTTTTCCAGATATAGCTTCTCGTTATCCTACCTTATGGACTGAGCAAGTAAAGAGTAGACAAAACAAAACCAATAAAAGCTCAGGTAAGAAACTTAGGTTGTCATTACTTTGCAAAGTTCCTGTGAAAATATGCGTGAACCATTTTAATAACCATCGTGCTTCCACTGTTGTTGCATGTTAGTGCCTCAGTGATTTGTGTGATGATGATTTACTAAGTTCATGCATCACACATTCCTTTTATAGAAAAGTATTTTTGGCCAGGCTTCTCTTGGCTAAAATGGTATTGGTCCACTGAAGTCTGTTGCTCACATCTATTTGCATCTGTTAGTGGGTCTAACATTTATTTTTTGCATCCTCTTTAATTATTTTCCTTTCTGTTATTTACTCTTTTGTTTTTTTGTGATATGTAATAAGAAGGTGCATGTAAAATGACAATGTGGGTTACATTTGTTTGGTGGTAAATCTTAGGAGGCAAACTTGAAAAGAAGCAAACTCCTATCCGAAGCCAGTTGTCAGTGATCAGGAATTGGAAAGATGCTGTTATGTGCTTCTTGGTACATCTGCCACCTGTCATTAACAAACTGATCACCAGTTTAGTGTGAACTAATTATGTTGCTTTTTAAAAATAATGGTTGAATTCTGGCTTTACTTATTTTCATCACTGTTCAGAATTGAGCTTTGCAAACCTGGACTAGGAATGTCAGGTGAATGTCCTAAGACTGAAGTCTCTATGGCATTCAGATATATTTGGTGCTTTGGTGGATTATAAATTTTGCTTACTTTCTCATTGTTCCTTCCTTTCAATGGGATAAACTTAAGAGAATCTTCCTAGTTTTTATTTCTCTTGAAAATGTTGAGTTTGAAAGGAAGCATTAATGATGCAGGCTGTGATTTAGTAAATCACCCCAAACCACGCTTCAAAGCCAGTAGAAATTGAGGTTGTGTTTTACATTAAGTACTGTGCTGAAGTATTTTCCGGAATTGAGGCCCAAAAGGATTTAGAAAAGACAAACAGTCATGATAAGAAAGAAAGCAAGGCACTAAAAGGTTTAAAGATTCCTTTATACAAGCTATTTTTATCATCAATGCAATAATTATTAATACTTTTCCTCTCTCCTTGATTCTCTAGTAGGCACTTAAAGGAAGGAACTTAAACACAGTGCATGCAAGAGTTTGAAGTAAATACTTTTCATGCTGGAGATTTTATTTGTCATTTCTTTAGTCAGTATAAGCAAGAACAGAATTCCTTTGGGATTTTTGTGGTATGAAATGTGTGTATAGAAATTTGTCACTTTTAGGAGGGTTTGTTTAATTTTTACAGTGCTGGAGACTAAAGCAAGTCTTCTTAAGTTTGCAGTGTAGGTGCTGGAAGGCAAAGCTTCAATACAAACACACACACACACATGCACACAGAGAGACAAAATAAAAAAGGTGGGTTTGTTTTTGGGAACTGGTAACCTCCAGTCCATGTAAAGGCATATTTACAAGAGAAGAGCAATCAGAAGCATAGTTTACCTGTCTCGTGACTGCTAGCCCATCATCAAAAGCATGATTGTGTTGGATTTGCTAACAGGACTTGCTCATCACTGTGATGGCATACCCAAGCTAGCAGAAGTATGTCAGGAGGCACTGACTGTGTAGCCAACCTTGCTTTATATAATTGCAAATAAGTGTGTCAATGACTGTATGTTTACAAGTTGTTTTGCCAGCTGAACCTCACTGATATTCAGTAAACAGGTTTTTAAGGTCTTGAAAAAAATAGGTAAACTTTTTCCCTGATTACCTCTCAGAGTGGTACCAAGGCTTTTGGGAGCATCCACAGAGAATTAACTGCAGACTGTTATGCGTACAGAACAGGAAAGATCTTGCAACTGAATCCAGGGGATTGTAAACTAACCACCTTCCCACCTCCAGGCTTCAATATAGAGGATAAATATAGATGTCTTCTTTACTCAGTTAGCATAGTAAACTCTGATTCAGACTTGGTCATACAAAACACCAGAAAGCTTACTGAAAAGTATTTGTCTGAGTAAAAGGAGGAAAATTTATCTCTGCATAAGAACTGTGTTTATAAAACAAAACATAAAGCCAAATTTATTCATAATGGGCTAAATTTTCCTTTGTTTTTCTATAGTATTTCTAGTGCTCTCAAAGAAATTCTTGAGGTGCAAATAACACTATCATTTGGCCCTGTCTATAGAACATAACTTAAAAAAAAGCTAAAAAATTCAGGCAAGATACAAATATCCTATTTAAAAGCTCACTATTTTACTCTGTTTTGCTTTTTTCCCCCTAGTTTCTACCTGAATATATGTTTTAATCTATCATGATCAATGTGCCATCAAGAAACAAGAAGCTTAGAAATCAATCTCCTGAGGAGAAAGTTTTTGTCGGTTAAGGTCACAGATGAATACATAAAATTTGTTGTACCCATCATGAAGTGGTTTGCTTTTACTACTCTGCAAATGACCTGCTAGTTACAATTAGCCAGTAAAATCAGCATAAGCTTTTAGGTTTTGGAAGATAGAAGATAATGACTCAGGAAATTCTAGTTTATATTAGTTCTCCAGTGCATTCATTTGACTGAATGAGCCTAAATTAATTTAGCACAGAGTGATGGCATTTGCAAGACTCAGAGATGCAAGGCATGAAATTAGTGGATTATATATCCATGTTCTGTAATGCCTTCTAGTGTATATTCTTTTTGTTGGCTCAGAGAAATAGGCCTTTGCTGTTCACTTAAGGCATTTGTGGAATGGTATTTAACCTACTAGTTTTTGAGGACAAAATTTTACTTCTGGCAAAAATGCCATCAACATTGGATCGTGTTACAAAAGCTCTGTTTTGAGTTGCTGATTTGAGTAAAACTGTCTCCATCTTAGCTCTTTTTGTACATTGAAGATGATTTTCAAAATACTTTTTTTCTTTCCCTACTTAGAAAAAAGTGTTCCTCTCATGGCTGAAATAACAGGTTTTACTGAGATGTTTTACACATGTCATGGTGTCTTTGTAAATATTTTGTGAATACGTCCCCATTCCTCATTTCTTTCTCCATTTCACAGAAAATGTTGTGGATTTGCCACATCAGGTTGACACAAATAAGAATTTTAGCAACAGCTATAGAAGATAAACAGAAAAGATTGAACAAGGGATTCCACGGGTTCTGATTAAGACATCAAAATGTAGCAGTCTACACCGCTGTGTGTATGTGAACTCAATATCTAAATTCCTGCTATAGTTTGTGGAGCTGTAATCAGTGCAGTCAGGGGGGCCTGGAGAGCTGGCATTGTGACTAGTTTAGATCTGTAGCCAATATAAAGGTGTCTGTGCTTTAGATGAACTTAATCCCACACTAGCACCAGTTGAAAATTCAGGTACAGTTCTTTTAGGGCTTTAGTATTTTGTAAAGACTACAGGAGAGAGAGTTTTTTGCCTTGAAGAAACTGGATGTTTTGGACTATGTTCTTAGCAATTTCCACTTGCTGTAACTTCAGGGCTCAGTGCAACTTTAACCTGAGTTAAGAAGACAGTGCAAATATTTTCCCTTCCCCTAACAGGGAAAATGCAGTTCCCTGAGGAGAGCTCAGGTTGGACAGTAAATTGCTTAGATTCTCCTTGCTGTGTCTGCTCTATCAGCAGTTCATATCCCTGTGGGATTCCTGGGAACAAAGTGTGACATTTTTCAGAGGTTGCATGCCATTTTTTGTGTTTGAGCGTAGGCAAAGAAAGTGTAGTTTGGTCCTGCGCAAAATGTGCAGTAAAGCTTCCAAGTTCATTTTGTTAGCTTGAATTTAAGAGCCATTATTTTCAAATAGTCTGTTGTGGGAGCACTTTCATGAAAAATAAATAGGGTGAGTTTAACTGATAATATTTCTAATGTTCAAAAATATTCTTAAAGTACTCAGTAATTTCTCAATAGAATCTGTACAGCACAGGATAAATCATACTTATGGTAAAATTTCATTAATTTTGCAAATGCAGGAAACAAAAACTCATCCATGACCTGTAATATACTTACATAGGTGCTTAAGGACCTTGGAGATTCTTGTGATAACATAATTCAAGGTAAAAAAGTGTTTGAATATTGTGGCTAAGATAAAGTACAGTTTCACCTTTTTACTATTCAGTTCTCTTATTATTTTACTTTTGTTTTCTGTTTCCTTAAAGATTTAATAGTATAACATTCTTAGTGCTAATGGTTTATATGTTCATTGATCATATATTTATTGATTGTGTATTTTATGAGCATTGTAAAGTGGTTGTAAAATTGGTGTTTGTTTTGTTGATAATTAAGGACAACCAGCAAAATAGAGGAAGAAATTGTTGCCTTTCTTTGTTGACCCAGTAGTTCACATTTCATCTCGATCACACCGATACATGATGCAGTTTTTGTGCCAGCTTCATGGTTTCTGCCATCTTTATGGTTATATGCTTTAAGCAGGTGCTAGAGGACAAGCCATACATAATCCATCATAAAATAGGGTCGACCCAGAGAAAACCCTGATCTGTCATTAAGGCTTCTGAGGCAGTCAGGTTGTCAAGATTCTGAGCACATCTGTGCAAAAAGCAGTGGATCATGTGATTATGACATTTTTCCTCCAGAAGGAAGAATCCTAAATCAGAATTAATGGTCTCCTCAAACCATAGTTTTAGTGGTTGATTTCAAGAGTGCCCAAATTTCAACCACTGCATCTGGATATTCTGGTAATATAGAATCATTGTCATAGTCATTTTTTACTTCAGCTGTGTGCACATTAAAGGAACGCATAGCTTTTTATTTAATTTTCTGACACAATGGAGTAGTGTTTTATTGCTGTATTTTTACCACAGACTATAATTTTCAGGACTTTAAAAATCTGTTGCAGGATTTTATCAGTTAGTCCCAGAGAGTTCGATCCAACTGGAGTTCCATTCTCAAAACACCAGCTGAGAAAACAGTGACATGCACATGCAGCAATATAATATAGACTGGCTGCAAATGCAAAGGAGAACAGTTGGTATAACATCTACTGAGAATACCTTCTTAATAGACTAAAATAATGAAATCCAAAGTGATAATTATGTGACTGCATCTATACAAAATAGCTGCTTGCATTTTTCTGTCTGTATAGTCTGAATCTGTTGGCAAAGTCTGCCAGTGAGACCAATTAATATGACAGAGTGACATTCTAAGAGTTGAATACAGTTTTTATTGCCTTGTCATCTGACAGCTTCAAAGCATTTGTACATAAGAGTTTTTCTCACATGGAAACTATGTTGGTTGTCAGTGAGGTTTCTGTCTTGTTAGCTTGCTTTGTTTTGTTTCTCAGAGGCAATTGTTCCAGTGGGATCCCTGTGCTCTGATTATACCCTGAAAGTCACTTTCCTATAAAGCAGGCAAACCTTGTTCCATACTCCAATGCTCATGTTCATTCCAAACTGGACCTGACTAACTTCTTCCTGTTATGCCTATCCTGAGAAAACTCAGTGTAAAGTTAAAAAAAACTGCATGAAAAAACCCAAACAAAAATAACATTTCTTTCAAAGAAAATAAATGTCAAGAGTTTGTGTGTCTGCTCAATTACATCAATTCTAAGAGCTATTCCTTTCTAAGCACAGGGAAATTAATAACCTAACGACAGAAAACCGAGTAACAGCTCAGTGACTTTTTATTTATTCGCATTAATTGTTGTATTTTCCAGATGTTGCTTTTGGTGTTTGCTGAAGATAAATTACGTGCAGTTGAAGTTGTGTGAGCCAACAAGAAAAAAATAAGATCCTGTTGCATATTCCCACTTAAGTATTTGTTACAAAATAGAAGTTTTCTAGAAACATTTTGAATTAGGCTTATTTCACAGTGTGAAGATTTGAGATATGAAACCAAGTATAACAGAAGGAAATCAAAATGGGTATCATAACAAAGTGAGGAAAAAACATAGGCAGGAGGGAGAAGAAAGTATTTTGAAAGCTTATTGCCTCTGTTTTTTAGCAGCAGTTCCTAGGAAGTCGTGTGTTGGCCTGCAGAACCCTGGCTAATCTTTCATTCTCAAATTTGTTTGTATTTTGCATTAAAGGAGGGGCAGGTGAGGTTGACTCCTACTTGCTCTTAATACATTATGCTTATATTGGACACTCAAAAATGGACTTCAAACGAATACATAAAGTAGATTTGTATAGGGGAAGGGCCTGTGTAGAAGCGGTCCATTAATTTCTGAATTACATAGAAAAATTGGAGCTTTTTGCCTGTTACTAGCTCATTTCAGCCCTAAAGACAGTATTTCTTTCCAGCTATTAGTGAGGTATGAGCCACACTCAACCATGGGAATTGCACTCCCAAGCTTGCCTCGTAAATGCAGTTATTAGCTGTAGCTGGAGAAGTCAAGAGCAGGGTAATAAGTACATGCCTGGAGTATCTGATACTGTCATGGGCTAAAAGTTACAATAATCTACTGGAATATGTGATGTTCTGGCACAGAGGTTTGATAATCCAAAGTATCTGAAATAGAATTGACTTGAGCCCTAAAAACCTCAATTCAAATCATGAAAGGAAAGTAGAAAGCACAAGTATTGATTTTAAATGTCTTCAAACATCCCAACAGGCTATTAAGTCCACACATGGATTCTGTCAATGGAAACTCAGACCATAACACATGGGCAGTCAGGCTCTGCTAAATTTTAAACAAGTTCAAGTCCAGACATTTTTACTGTGAACTTTCTACCTTGGGCTCATCTTCAGGTCAATTCCCTACACAAAAAAAGGCAGTAGCATTATTTCATGACATCTACAACAAGTCCAAATATTTTATGATAGCCATAGATCCGGCTTTTGGGCCTTGTAAAATCTGTGGGTGCTGAAAGACATGAGCTGGTAGAACATTTTTGGTTTGGCCTGTTCTCTCAGCGAAGTGGTGCATGGAGGTTAAAGAGAAAAGCATTGCGTGAAAGTTTAGTGAGAAAAACTCAAGCAGAGGAAGATGGAAGCTTCCAAAACAATAGTCTTACGGCCTTCTCAGACTCTTTGGGTTGTCTCTTGTAGTTTATTCACTAAATGTTCCCTTTTGAGTTCAAGAAGGAACTTAATTATTTGGACCGAACTATAATTTCTGATTTACATGTTACTATAAACCTAGCATTGTTAAGAAACTGTTAGGGAGAGAGATGCATAAGGCATTGTCACAACTTGTTATATCCACTACTGTTGTATTTTAAAATATTTTAAATAGTAGGAGGAAGTTCTCTTTCCTTCTCTGTCATTTGTTGTTGTTTTTCTGTCAAGAACCACAATAGTTTTAAAGTAGAATTCTTTCTGAATATTGTTTGCAAGATTCCCTCTGGCAGCTGAAAATCTTGCGGCTTACAAACAAATGAATGATCACACCATGGGAGCCAATCATTAATTGGCTGTATTAGTTCCTAATAGAAAACTTTGTCTTACTTTTCAGAAGCAGTTTTTAATGATATTCTAGTCTTGATTTAGATGTTACAAAAGAGGGAACAGTACTGTTCAACCTCTTCATGTTCCTCACCAGTGAACAAAATTACTCTTCATGCTCTGGTCCTCTTTCTTTTTCTTGCCTTGCTTTCCTTTGCCTGTCCTAAATTGGTAAAGGAAAATTACTGTTTTCTTTCAGTTCTTTCAGACTCGTCCAAGAGGATAAAACTTTCCAGACCTCCCCACACTGCTTGTATATTATGATTCATTCTTAATTCATAGGCTGCTGGATCATGCTTATTGTAGAACTGTCCTATCTTTAATAATCCCTTTCACAAGGATTTTCATCTATCTTCATTTTAATTTTACATATTAGTTCAAAACTTTAAGAAAGATCAAGCGGTGACATTTCCAGCCTTTTCCTCCCACTACAGGGGAAGATCCTCCCATCCTAAACCATTAAAAAAAGAGCTCTGTTTTACATCCAGTTGATGTTCTTTATGCTCAGGATGTTTCAGGACTTTACTGGACCCCCACTGTGGAGAGGAAAAAAAAAAAAAAATCTGTTTTATGCAAGGCTGATATTATCTATTTTACTGCATGTGTTAAAATTGATGCCAAAAGATAGTAATCTTTCCTGACCATTTTTAATTATATCACATTACTTTCTACAGCAAGTAAATTACACAACAGTCCTGCTTGAAGTTCTCCTTTAGTTTTCAGACATGGACTCCCCCACCTACCCACAGCATTCTGTGGTTTGCCAGACATCAGATTGCATAATCATAAAAACATCAATAAGGTCCATAAATCCTAAGAGGGATGCCAGGCTAATGGTCTATATTTTAATGACAGATGGAAAGAAATCAAGTAAATCATGTTAATGCACAGTAACATATTAGACTGCATCATATCTAATGTCATAATCTTTCTGGGAAATAGATAAAACTTTCAGTCATTGGATCTGGCTATGGCTGTACTATGATTGTTGGGTGGTATGTAGAAGATAGGACTTCCAACAGGGTAAACAGTAAGAGCTGCCAGACCTTCCATCATAATCCTGATGACCTGATAGCTACGAGAAAAGGTCCACATTCCATGCAGAGATGCAGTTTTGTGTTCTATCAGGATAAGTCAAATAACTGACTGTCAACCCTTCCAATAATTGAATAAGTTGTGTTTGAAAAAGAAGCCAAAACCAGTTATGTGAACTGTGGAATTCTCCAGCTTGATCTGCACAAAAGAGTTATGACTGTTGTTAATGGAAATACAGACTATGGAAGGACTGTGTAATGTTCCCTGGTAGACCAGGTTGTGGCTAGTCATGGTGGCTTAAATTTGCAGGGATTTTTAATTGGATGATTAATCATAAATGATTTCCAAATTTCTTATTTGCCAAGCCATGTATCTCTGAACAAAATTCTTGAGGAGACTGAGCTTATGTTACAGTTCACGCATTACTTAATTATATTTTGAAAAATTCTTGGTTTTTTCCTTAATTCTTGAAAAAGTTTGCCATGTGATGCAGGAACTTTTTGAGGCTTCATCAGTAATTTTTGTGTTTTCCGTTTGGTACGAAAGTAAGAGAAATTCAACTCCTGCAGTGACTTCTGTGTGATGAGTGGAATTCATCTCCAAGTCTGTGCATTGGCCACATGTCTGCAATGAAGCTGTTGCATTAGTCTGACTCTTGACAGCAGTGTCTGCTTTTGTGTATTGTTAAGGTCCCAGGTTAATGCTGTAGTCCATGGATGTTTTACCCTACCCTGTCCTTAATCCAGTGTACTGGATTTTTTTGGTTGTTTCCAGTGTACAGTCTCCTTTCCATGCTAAATCACACTAAGGGACATCAGAGAAAAGGAACTTGCAGTCAAATTACATTGCTAAAGTACATAAACCCACTTTGAGATCTTCTCTGTATCCCAACAATTGTATTTTTACTGGCTTGCTTTCCATTTCACTGCACTCTGTACATCATGATCTGCCATCTCTCAAATCAGACTGCTGCAGATAAATATTAGACACTATGTTTTCCCTGCACTCTGCAATGCCTAGGAATAACATTAAGTATTGTTCCCACAATGCACTAGATTTCTGTGTTACTGGAGAAGAAGCAGTGGTTGGAGAGACAGACCACTGCTTTTCATTAAGCTATTTTAAATACCTGTTTTAGTTTAAAAACAGCAGGCTAAGTATCTGTATTCATCCACAAATAAAACTATGTTTAAATACAATTTAGGCTGTAAATTAAATTTCAGGTCTTAAATTCTCTTGGTCAAAACACAAGAGAAAAGAGAGGGCAAAGCTTAATATGCCAGACTGGTTGAAAATGCAGCCTTCTGTGGAAACACATGACTTACCAGCGAACCTTTTTAAAAAATATATGCATTTTCATCTGAAAAACAGATCTTCAAGACAAAAATTAAAAGAACGAGAAAGATCTTCAAATAGCTGAATGGTTTTGGCTCAAAACTCAAAATCTTGATTGTTCATTGTAATGTCTTCTTGGAACTGTAATTTAAAAACTTCATTAGCTCTTCCTTTTTTGAGGGCTGAGTCCGTAGACTGACAGTACATGCAGGACCTAATGGTCCCCCTTTTTATAAATGCAGACACCTCAGGAAACATTTAGATATCTTGGATTGTGTGGTTCTCTGTGAAGTTCAGCACAAAGAAATGGCTTGTTGAGGGGTTTTGTTTTGTTCTCATCTCTTTTTTTAGCAAAAACAAACACTTTGAATGAAAAAACATATTTTCATTCAAATACTTGGTTTTCCAGCAGTCACAATAAAATGTTTCAACCAACTGTATTACAGTCATAACAAGCTATGAAAAAATTCATATCCTTGCCATTTAAATACTGAGTTGCCTCATATCATTATTTTCCAGTGAGATTTTAGTGATACTTAAACTTACCAGTTTTGTTCTTCAGTGAAAAAAACAACTCATCAAAATGAAAGATCTTTTATGTGCTTCTGTTTGAAGGAATGTTTAGATGCAGTTTTTGTGGGACTAGAATGCATTATAAATACATAAATTCCACAAACATGGGTGACTTGTAATGCCCTTGAATTAGTTTCCAGTTCACCCAGTTAGATCAGGGCAACAAACTCATTGATATTTGGTCTGGAAGTGGAGGAGTATGCAGTCAAATCAACTCTTTTAGTGCCCCCAAAATCTGAGATACAGTTTCAGCAAGAAAGAAAATAGTTCACAATTGCACGATCTGTTCAGGTTCAAATCATAGGAAGGGTTGAGTCTCTCCCTCAGTCATTAGGCCAACTTTTCACTTCTGTATTGAAGCAAATACCAAAAGGGGAAAGGACTGACAAAGACTCATCCTGATGGTTATGTTTACTTGTTGTTTAGGTGAATTCATCCACATTCTCTGATACAATGGAGACTCTAACAGAGGCAGAGGTGTGATTAGTTGCAGACTCATGACCACCATATTGTCATGGTGCAGTTTACTCTTTCAGAATATCCCTGAAAAACTGTGCCCAGTTATTCTGGCTAGGGGAAGGGATGCTTTCTGGTTTTTTACTTGCCTAATTATTTTGGGGAGCAGAAATGTAAGTAACTTCTGATCTTGTTTCCTCTCTGACTTTACTAAAATTCGCATTACATAGCTAAAGTGATAATCTCAAACTGCCAGAAGGTAATGAGAAAGTTTTTAATCTCATTGCTCTCCTGTTTGGCAGTATAAAGGTCCCTCAGCTTAGGGGAATCACAATTTTATTCTTTTTGCAGTTTCTAATCAGATTTTAAAAGCAATCTAAGGTCATTTTTAGGATGTGATTTTTAGTTCCTATGAGTTGACGCAACAGAGAGGCAGCTAAGCCAAAAATATCGGTAAAATTGTCAGTGGTTTGAAAGGTCACTTCTCCCCATTTCCCTACCAACATCTTTAGTATAAAACAGTGACTTGTAATGTAGTCACACATCCTGTAGTTCATCCCTTTAACTAAACAGTCCAATACAATAATAGAAAATGACTGTAGGAGGAGGTAGTTTAGTTTCAGCAGGCATGAAGCCTCATTTTACTCAGAGCAGTGTAAATAGGAATGACTCTTCTGCAGTTACAAGGATAATGCCACTGGCATATTTATGAGGACCAGTGCAAATCAGGCCTGGAGAGTTTATTTTAATTCTTTTAAAATTTTTCTCTATATGGGGATGTTAATGGTACAGGGCTGATGATGGTGTTATCGCTTCTCTTGAAAACACAGTGCACACTCATTTCTTATGGCAGCTAGTATGTAGTATATCAGTCTGCTGAATCAGTGACAGTAGGAGAGTCCACCCCAATCCTGCTGCTGTTGCATAGCTGAAATTCTTCTTTAGTGAATGTGCTGTCAGAACAAGGACTCCTCTACTCCACTTGTGTTCTCAGCTGAAAGAGCGAAAAAGGTATTTTCTCTTTAGTACCTTTATGTACAACCTAATTGTCTCTAGATGATGTGTTTTGTACCCTGAAGCATATTTTTATTCAGAAACATTGAATATTCATGAATACCTTCACACATGTCAGAGAATATGTCACATAACTAACCATGGTGGTAAGGATGTCACGGTGCCCTTACCTTTTCAATACTCTTCTCAAAATGAGCCTGTGTGGCTTCTATACAGAGCACCCCCTGTCCACAGCAAGGCTAGAGGAAAAATGCTTTGCTTCAGGTCTTTTTAATCCCCCATATGCTTTAGAAAGCTTGTGAATAAGAATACTATATTTAAGCTTAATTTATATTTTATTCCATACTTGCTTTTATTTGAGCCTTCTACAATGTGATTATAGTCTCTGTTATTCATCCTCAACATTGGTTGCACACAGAGAATTCCCTGTTCTGTTTCCAGTCCTTTCTTTGCAGTCTTCTTTCTCTTCTGTCAATAGCTGATCTTCACTGCATATTTCTCAGTTTTTGCCTAGATGTTATTGTTCCATCTCAAATGCTGCTGAACATTTCTTGTAACTCTTGATTTCTCATCTCTCTTTTCTTCCATTTTGTCTTTTTAACTATTGCAGCCAGAGGCATAAACTGGAGTCTTTATGAGGAGAATAACCAAGAAATAAAGGCTGTAGATACTGCTATGAGTTTGCAGGCTGTATTCTGAAAATGCAGTGACTCCAAAGCCAAGCTGAGAGTTCTTAGGAGCACCCAGTTGAACAGTGAGTGCAATAAATAGGTGAGAGAGGTTGTTTCCTAGATTAAGTAAACTTGCAAAGGAGTCATTAGATAAATGTGTAGGATGTCAGGGACCCCCTCAGAGATACCTTGTCCAGTTGTGTTATCCATACTGCAGGATACTCCAGGATACCAAAATGCAGGAACAACTAGATGTTTGATCCTAAAGCTAGTGAAGTATGTATTCAGCATTAATTCAGTGCTTTTCTAAGCAAGAATGCTTCCTTAGTGAGAATTCATCCTAAGTAAGAATGCTTTCTAAGTAAGAATGCTTTCTTAGTCAAGGATGTGAGTTCTTTTGTGGAATTTAATTCGAGCTTTTCAAATAAAGCTCAATCCAAGTTTCATAATGTCAGTGCTGTTGGTCTGACTGACTACTGCTCAGATTCTTGGACTGTATTTTGTGCCAATATCACTTCCTCCGGATGTCATTGTGGAGACTTAAACAGCCTACAAAGTATTGTATGTGAAAACATCTGACGTCAGCTAGTGCAAGGAGACAGCGTGGTTTCATTGCTTACATCGGGGCAGCTAGCCAGAAACTCCAGGTCTCTAACCCTGGCTCTGCTTTGGGGAGGGCTTTTGCAGTCTGGACAGATCAATGCAAGCAATAAAAAAGGTTTAATCAGAGAGGTGGTTGAGATAGTGTCTAGTACAGGACTACAGAATACAATGAGGAACTTTACAGACATACAGTATAGGAGGTGGAAGTGAAGAGAAAGATGTACTGACCAACTGAAATAGTGTTATTTCACTAAATGAAAAGGCACCCTTTTTTTCGATTTTGCATCTAGACTTTATGCTTTTTGTTTTGTTTGTTGGTCTCAGTGTTTCAGTCATGTAAATCATGACATTGGATTTACACTCTTTTTCCTTGCAACTGATTGATAACTTTAAAGATTCCTCACCTTCATGCTGCAAACTGTACCTGTCATTGTGTCATTGTAAAATATGTATGTAGAACACAAGCAGAAGAAAATACCCATGACTTTGGTGCAAAGGAGAGCCTGTGTCTTCTCCTCTGTTTTATCTTTATGAAAATGTGCATACATGTATGAGACAAAATTGCTGATGTTCAAGGGCATTTGCCATGGGACTGTAGTTATTCCCAAGTGAGACCCAAGGCAAGCAGGTTTGTAAATACACAGCCTTTTCCACTCTTTAGCCTATGTTTGTTTCTCATGATTGATGGAAACAAGTACCACTAAAGGCCCTTGTGGACTACATTAATTATGCCAATGGTTGATTGGTGTGGCCCCGAATGCTTTGTAACAATAGTCAGATTTAATTAGCAGCAGCTCTGATTGCAATAGCTTCACAACCTCCTGGGAGCATCATGCACTGAGCTTCCTTTTGCATTATTGTCAAACCATTGAACAACATTTAATATTCCCAAATTTAAAAAAACAAAGCATACAATGTGTTATATGTAGAAACAATAATGGAACTGTCTTCACATAAGCAGTAATAAAAACGTTTCCTTATTAGGTGTCTGAATGCCAATGTTGCTCTTTCCTGTGATGCTCATTGTCTATAAAAGTTAAATATTTAGAATCTGTTTTACTAGAACAACACTGCCAAAACCAGTCTTTTGGATTTTCTTTCTGGGTTGCAGACAGCTTCGAAATAAATATGGCTTGAGGTAGTTGTGCATGTCTGTGTGGGGAGACAAGATGGGAGCAGGTCTGAAAGGGCTGGAAATACCAAGCAAACACCTTGAAAAACAACACTTCGTGAAACTTGTTCTTTACTCTCACACACCCTAGATTGTCGGGAAGTATTTATGGAAGGCCTGTACCATTGATACAGCTCATTTGTGTGGCATGTGGAAGTTCATTTGAGCTTTTCAAAATAAAGTTAAAATAGTATCTTCTGCACAGATAAAGTAATCATGGATTGTAAAGGATTAAGGATCCTTAGTCACGCTTTACAACTCTCATTTTACTTGTTCGAAAGTATTTTCTACTCTACATTTTCTAAGAAGCCTTTGCAATTCTTCTGAATATTCTTGGACTTTTCTGACTGGTGATCCCTAGTGTGTGCAATAATGGGATGGTTCCAGTTTACAGGAGCAGAAATTTTGGCCTGAAATTTTCAATATGATAGTAGGTTTTCCATTCTTCAGAAGCATAGGGATGTTTCACTCTCACACCATATTTAGCATTATCTACACTTCAGAGAATGTTTTCATTTTGAAAACAGAAAAGAAAGTGGCATGGAATTGGCATTTTTATTTTTAATTTAGATTGCCCTTGTTTTTCTCCAAAGTTTGAAGGTAAAGCCAAGCCAAAGATTTATCTTTGCTCTTGAAACCAAAGCACAGGCTGAGCTGTTTAACCATGGCCATATGAGAAAAGGAAAAAAAGAAACATAAAACTATATTACAAATTGTTTGAGCTGAAAAAAATAGTATTAGAATAGTCTTAATGGCTCTTACTCTTTGGCTCATCCTCTTTATTGCACACAAAACTTGGCCAAAATCAGTAAACACTCTTCTACACGCTATATAGTGTGCTTTGGATATAATGCTGGGGGGCAAAGACTTGTACAGCCTTTAATCTAAGATGAGCCTTCAAATTTCTGCAGGGTTAAACCAGTGCTGTTACCTTTTGACCAGGCTCCATGTTCACGCCATTGCATCTCACACTGAGGACAAGAGTTAATGCTTTCTGGGAGCAGTATCATCAACAGATGTTACCACCTTATGGAATTTGTTTGTTGCTCTGTTAAAAGATTTCTCATTGCACAACAGTTCTTGTAATTGGATACAGAAGCAATAATATGCATGCTCATTTTCCACCTGCTTCTTGCCTTCTCTTTTACAAGATGAAGAAGAAAAAAACAGTAGAAAAGTGGCCAATTTTTGATTCATCTCTCATAAGTTAGCTTTTAAGGGTGTAATTATGTTCTCAGTATTACTACAATTTTTTAATTTTGGGATTTTTTAAACCAAGTAGGTTTTAAGGGTACTTAACTGAGAGGCAGTGGGAGTGATGGTAGCTCAAACTTTTGTATTATGGCTGTCAAAGTAACTTCCTGAAACACCAAGATATAAAAGGACAATTTCTGTTTCAGCAGCCTGTTTAATCTCTGTATTCCTATTCAGTGCCAGAGGGCCAAATCCTTACCATTCTGTAATGCCCATCCAGTCTGCTATGAATTAGACAGAGGTGCAGACAGTATTGACCATTTTGTAAGATACTCTGAGACATGTGAGGTCTACCAAAATGCAAAATAACATTCACTAATTTTTTTTTAACATACCTGCACAATTTTAAACAATGCATCTCAGATCACATTCCCATAAAACAGACAGAAGTCCTCCTGGCTCCTGCTGGCTTCTGTAACAGTAGTCAGGGTTTTGTTGTAAGGTCGTTAGAAATGAGTTGGTACTTAGAAAATTAAATACAGGTGGAGTGCAGTCACCCCAGGCAGGAGTTAATCAATAAAGCTGGAAAAAAGTGTGTGGTGCCAACAGCATTAACAGTGTGAACCAGTGGCAGGAACATGACACAGGCTGCAGCCAGAGATGCCACTGTCCACCTCTGGAAGGAAAATTACTTGAGTGCCTAAGGTCAAGTATCCAAAGTCATATCTATGCCCTGATGTAAGTGTCTCAGTTTCCCAGATGGTGAAGAGAAACAACTTCTGTTTCACGGAGGGGAAATGCTAGATGGATAAACATTCGTGTAAACTGGCTGGGTTACTTAAGTGCCAAAGTATGAATTTAGGCACCCCTGTTTGCCTATTTTGTTTTTTAATTTTTTAGTAGAGCTATTCAAACAAATATGTACCCTCAGCTCACCTGGCAAAGAGTTTAATTTTCACAGCTCTATGGAAAAAGTGAACAGCTTTATTTTCACTTCAAATCTTTCTTGAAAGATGAGAGATTTTTCCACTGGCAGGAGACTAACATTTGCTGGTCAATATACTCATAAAGCAAGAATGATAGCTTTGCGCAATTTTGTTTAATGAATGAGCCTTCAGATTGCTATAGCAAACTGGCCAGCCAGCCAGAGTGCTTGGGAAAAGTCAGTGACTTTCATTTGCTGTAATTTTGGGTGGTGGCCTTTTTGTTTGGTCAGTTTTTCAGTTTGAACACAGTGGTGCTGCTCTGCTCTGGAAGGGTGAGGCAGCCATACATAGCAATAATAGGTACCAGTATTTCCTCTTATGTAGGAAAAGCAGATTTCATCCCATTTGGCAAATAACTGCTTTCAGATTTATCTTTGCAGGATGGGGCAGTCTTTTACACATTATCCTCATGTTAGAGAAGTCAAGTTAACAAAGGCTAGAAAGAACACCTGGAGATGATAATCTGTGCTCTTTACATTAATTGAGCAAAAGCAGGATGAGGGATCTCATCTCCTCAGAAGACCAGATTTTTCAGCCTCCTTGTGAAGCCTGATGCCACGTCATTGACCAGTTGGCTTTAAATGATTTTTCATTTGTATAAAGGTTCTTTTTAAAGATCCATTGCCGAAGGTAGGGTGTAAACAGTCCTTGGATCATGCCTGGCACTTTGCAAAGGCTTGCTCTCACTTTCACACACTACTGTTAAAGATTTAACAAAAATATGCTGCTTTTGGTTCACTGCTCTCTCACATTTCATAGGTGGAATAATAAAATATTTGACCTAGGATGTTCAATACAAAAATTTTGGTTCTAATGCAAAATGCTTCTTCAAAATAACTCAGATCTATAATCTAATGTATACTAACTTCATGTTTCTCTCTTATTTATGTACTGTAGGAGTAAATGTTAATATTTAAACCTTTAGATTCAGATTGTGTCATGCTTGTAAATGAAGACTAATTTCTGTGTGAGTTTTCAAGTCAGGGGACAGATCTCACCCTGCTATTTTATTCAACCTGAGTAAGAATGGCAAAATAGAAAATTTCATTTTGTTTTAAAGAGGTAGCTAGTTTCTGTTCAATGTCAGTGAAGAGAACAAGGATCACAAATTTATAGCTGAGTAATTAAAATTAGTTATAATTCTGTGAGAGGAAAAATCTGAACACTTGCATAATATTTCTCATGTCTGTAACCAAGAAGTTGGGCTAAAATAAACAAACGAGCAAAAGAACAACCAAACAGAATGCTAAAATAGCAGGCTTTTTGTGGCAAAACAGCTCTTTTCTTTTACAGTGGCTGTGGTTACAATCTTTCTCAGTAACTGTGGTTACAGTATTTCAAATCTTAAGAAAATAAAGCATTGCAGAGGTATGTGCAAAAACTTCCCTAAACCAGAAACTTAAAAAAAAAAATCCAGCAGACAAGTGGGTTTGGATTTTGATTAAAGAACAAATCATCCCATTACATTTCAGACCTCTGTCTTATGGCCCCCCAAACTTTAGCTGGCTGGTAGAACCAGAATTTGTGTATTACAGAAATCTTGATTTGACATTGGATACTTGGCTACTCAAACCCAGGGTAAAAGTTAAGAAATTCTTGGTGTATACCAGTAGATTGTATTGACTGTGATCATATTCTTTTCAGGTGAAGCTGAATGGGGGCTGGTGGCTGGTGGTCTCTGTATTTTGAATCCTATTTTTTTGATTGGCTCAGTGCATTTTCAGATGGTTTTCCTTGTGTATTGCAGTGTCTGTGCATATGAAACCACATAGACAAATGAGAGCATCTGTCTATGATTTATCCTTCTTTGTTCAGTGGAGTAAAGTACATAAATTAATCATTAGGGCTGCATTGAAGCCATGAGCTTTTTTGCTTTTTGAGCCACAATATCTGCCCAAGCTCCAAAACTGCAAAATAGTGATCAGCTGTACATTGAGAGCTCTCTGAAAATGCACACAAGGGGCCTGCAATATTTGGTTCCCACAAGTTTTTTTACAAATGAGAAAAAATATGAGTAGGAAAGTTGCCAGCTTTCTCCAGGCTTTGAGAACCCTCATGCTGACGCGTATCTGAACCTAATGTAAATCAAAACATGTGGCGCCGGATAAGTATTAATGCTGTAATTTTGTCCTAGGTTTTGGTTGCCATCTAGATGTTGGGTCTAAGGTTGAGTGTTTATTAATGTTACCTATTCCTTACAATCAATACTTGGTCCATGAACAAATATTAAACTTAACTGGAAACATACGTGCATATGAATATATTCAGCTGAGACCTATGTATTGTCCATTGAAGTTAGTGGGTATTTTTCCATGGATTTCTATTGGGGGAAGCCTGGCCCACATATATACTCTTCCTTTGATTCAGCTTAATGGATAGTCTTTATAAGAAGCTAGTAGCATGAGCAGATTAATTCTTGAATTTTTTTGTAGCATTGAGCTGTAGTTGATTCTAGTTAGAGGCGAGGTTGCTTGAAAGTGTCAAGAGGTGGCAGACAGTCAAATTCTTGTAAGAACAGGTCTTCTTAAAAAAGATTGGTGTGAGACGCCCATACTCTGGCCATGAGGGATGAGAAAATAACTTGATGTACACAAAGCACAGGAAGCTGGCATCCTAAAGTGCATTATACCACTTCATCTACCTCTTCAGAGAAGGAATCTGTCATGCTAGAGGATGTCTAAGACAGGAGGTGGAAACCCTGAAAAAATATGAAGCCATGGAGTTACACCTCTCCTTCACTAGAATGAAATAATTTAGGGAATTTTTGTCATTTTTATTAGCTCTGCTTATAGCAGGAGCAGGCACAATGGATTCTGAGTGATGAAACTGGCCAGCTACAGTTAAAGAACCTGTTAGTTTAACTAGAAGGTGTGTGCTTGCTAGAGTTGGAATAATGGGGCCACTGCTGAAGTGAACCATTTTGCCATTCAGTCAACTTAAACTCTTCTGCAGGGAGTGCATAGCTTGAATAGAAATTATCCCACTTCCCACTTGCTTTTCTAAAGTGAACATTTTGGCATATGTGGAAATACAATTTGGTGTAATGTAAGTGGAAATCCATTCAATGAAACTTGAAGACTATGAAAACTAGTTAAAAATATAAAAACATATTGTGATCAGTTTCCTTGGGGTGTATTAACTTCATTGGTTCAAGGAGGGTTCATCCTAAGCAAATGGATCAAATTCTTATTCTTGTGAGACGTGAAATTTCTTGGAGGGCTGCATGAATATCAATAGGATGACTCTTTATCCATCCTAATTGTGATGGTATTGAAATAAACTAGCAGAAAAATACTGATTCTGTAAATCAGTATTTTAAGAGTGCTTAAATTAGGCTTAATTAACTAGAACAGGCAGATGATATGAATAGCACTCTGATTAGCAGAAGTCGTCATATAATTTAAACCTCTGTATACTGAAATTTGGACATGATTATTTTCTCTCTGTATACCCTCCCAGAAGCAGGGTAGAACTGCAGTATTAACTGCTTGCAATGTTACACTGCACTTCTCTAGAACATGCTTATCACTTTTTGAAGTATTTTTGTTCAAGGTTTCTTGTTACCTTCACTCTATAGAGGACACTGAGCTTCAAGCCCTAATAAAAGGTCCATTTACCTTGAAAACCAGGCTGTCTAAATTGTCCTTTCACAGCCCATTGTGGTAATGAGAAAAGGAGGGAGAAAAAAACAACTGAAAACAGAATTTCTTGGTATGGATTCTCTTTGTTATATACACATTGTGGGGTTAAGGAAATTGGAAGGAAATGTTTGTATAGTGACAGGAAATGTTAAAGTACCATACAGATGCCTTTGTAATTTTCTGCAGATTTGACAACTTGTTTCTGCAGAACACACTAAAATTTAGACATAAATAGAGTGATTTACATTTACGCAAGAAAACAACTCAAATTATTTGTCATCATGAAATTCCACATGTTGGGAGAAGTTGTGATAAGACACAGCAGATAAACTGCTTGCATTTCTGAAGTAAGGGGCCTGTTACAAGACAAACAAAATGATTATCATAACATACATAATACAGCACTCGGCATTTTAGATGTACAACAGAAAAATGCACAGTTAAGTAGATTATTCAGGATAACTTTTCCAGAAATTCACTGCTATTCTCCTCTAGGATATTCCCTAGTAAACATTAATTAACATTTTAGGTAACTCATCAGAGATGACTATATGGAGTCTTTAATAAATAAGGATTTACAGTGTTGCATCCTGTTACTATTGAGATAGTTTTCTATTCATGTAAATTAACTTGATTCATTGAAATCCAGACTGTTTTCTTAGGGATCACTGGCAGAAAGAATTGACTACAGATTTTATTCAAAATGGGAAACTTATCCTCCGAGTTTGTCATTAGCTGAAATCTGTTCCTTATTGAGAGGAGATGCAGCATTTCAGCTGATTGTTTGTAATGGGCTATAAAGGCATCTTAAACCAGAACATGAAAAATGTATTTAGCAATTTATCTTTCAAGTTAAAAGGGTAGAAATGGAATAGCACTATGACATTGGAAGCGTAACATAGATTAATTGAAAGCATTTTGTAAAAATTGCTCTTAATGGTGAGCAAGAGTTTTACTTTGTCATTCAGAAATGGTCATTGGGTGGATGGTACAAAGGCTCTTGGTGTAAAACCAGCAAAAAGTATATTTCCTTATATGATTGAAATGTCTGTGTTGAATCTCTAATGACTGTAAACCTAAAATAAAATAATAGTTTGGGTAGAAAATGCAGAAAAGTTTATTAACTGGAACTAAATTATCCCAACTTTAGCTATAGTGCTAACTAAGATGGTGGACTAGGCAGAAAGGATTTTTTAGCCATGTGTAACTATTTTTTGTACTAAGATGCTTGGAAAATATCTCTTTTCCAGCAAGACAAAACTGAAGGAACTAAGTAAAATAAAAGCAGTGTAAGCACATTCCTTAAAAACAAGAAACTGGAGTGTCAGTGCTTTTCTTTTCCCAGAAGGAATGTTATTGTATTAACACATTCCATAGAAAGTTTGATGCATTTTAATGAGTAAGGTATTTATCCTGCTTTTATTATGGCATAGATCCTTTTCCATACTGTTCACTTTTTGAACTTCTGGCATCTATCTGTTATGGTTCCAGTTCATAGTTGTTGTCAGATTGTTTGGACAAACTGTCAGAGGTTTTCTAAGTTAATGACATTTATGGCTGGTTCTCCTGGGAAATGAATGTTTGTTGACCATGACTCTTCTGAGATTACAAAGGCAATTATATTCAGTGGTATGGTAGCTCTTGTGATAAGGGCTCTTAGCATCACAGGGCTGCAGTTGCATCTTTCCACTACTCCTGTAGTAAATAATTGAAAGAAAAATTTGAAAGGGCATGAATGGCTCCCTTGGAGAAGAAATCACACAGAGGATTAATGCTCTGGTTCTGACAGGCAGAATTATAGATAAGCACTTCAGACCAGTTTTCCTTTAGGTAGGAACAATATCCTAGTGGGGAAAACTAACAGGGAAGTAGAAACAGTGACAGAAATGGTTGTATCAAAAGTGTATAAAATCATTTGACTTCAGAAATTACTCTTTTGGGCAGATTGCCTGACAGCTGACCTGAAGCTCATTAGCCATTGTTTAAGGGAGAGAAATGATAAGCTATTCTGCACTTTTATTGAATAGAATTAATTAACTCTATTCAGCGGATTTGTAATAAGACTCAGTCATTTGGCTCATAGAGAATTGACAGACATAATGTTATCACATTCTTTTTTTTTTTTTTTCTAATTTGTCAGAAATAATCTAAATTTTACCTGACAACTAATTTAAGCTTAATGATAAGTTCCTCTGCTTGTTAAAATTTCCCATCTGTAAGGGAAAGATAGGAAATTAAAAGTTTCAAGAAGGGGAAAGTCCTTCCTTTTTAATCTTTAAACCTTCCTTTGATTACTATCTGCTCTGTTTCCAGTCTCACTTGTGATGTTAAGTTCAAGCAGTCGTCTGACTGTCCCTCCTAAATCTATAAGCCATAATCTTTCATCCTTCCTATGATGTCTTCCCCATAATTCTGCTTTTCTGTACCTATGAGGTTTAATACCAGACATAAAGGAGAAAAAGAACCAGAAGAAACATGACCTAGTGCAAAAGATACAAATTTCTGTCTTGAGCAACAGCTTGTAGAAAATCTTGCCTCAGCAAGCCAGCCAGTAAAGGCCAGTTATCTAAGTCTAGCACTGTCTCCTAAATCACCTCAGCACAGGTGACTACACTGGCCCATGAGTCAGCAGTGCAGTCCTTCGCTGGTTGTTTCAATCAGTAGAAATTAGAGCTTCACAGAAATTAGGGAATGTTCCTTATGCTCACAGCTGAAATAGTCCGTATCTGGTTCTGCACTGGGAATTCTCCATCACAACCTCTCTGTTTGGATGCATTCTGTCTATCTGGATGATCTGACTGTGGTCTTTATAACACCAGTGTATTTTCTAAACAAAGCTGGAGGCATGAAAATGAATTGCTTCTCTGGGTTTCAGGGAGATAAGAATACCTGCACATCTGCCATATTATGCTGCTAGTTACAAGGATGTAAAACAAGAGAAGGTCACAGCAGCTAATGGCATGGTCCCAAGGTTTATCAGTATGAAAGAGATGTTAATGTAGTGGCATTTAAAGAGGAGTAATGTTTTTCTCCCTCTCATGGCAGCTGCTTCACCCACTTTGCTCTTTTTTGCTTGATTATATACAAAACATAAAAAATTAACAACTAAGCTAAGTGATGTGTTTTCTAGGGTTATCATACCTTGTTACTTGATAATCATCATAATCCAGATTCACTGAGGGAAATATTTATTTTGGCTACTCTAGGAAGATGTTGGTGAGAGATTCTTACTTTGTCAAACCATAGCTATTTCCATGAAGGTTTCAACATGCAAATAATTCCTATTTCCCATTTTTAAAGGAGTGTTTCTGTCCCCATTACACTGATTCTCTAAGTACCCTTTACTATCTAGACTCTGGCAGTTTGAGAGGTATTCAATTTTTTTATGTCAGTGGGTAGACCAAGACAAAAACATGTGAAATCATCAACTTATCTGGGTACCCTGTTAAAATTCTATATGAAACAAAAGAGGAAAAAAGTAAACTAAAGACCTCCATCTGTGCCTTATGTAATCAAGCTAGCAAGTGATAGCCTTTTTTTAAAAAAAAACACTTTCACATGGATTGGAAAAAACCACTGTTTTGTAAACCAGGCCATTGTATAGATGGAATTGTGTGTCATTTAAAGTATGAAAGTGTTTAACTTCTTACCACCTTTTTCCCTGCAACAGAAGTCCTAATGAATTTGGACATTTGCATTTGCAAAAAGCTGGAGCAGTAGTATTCTGGATATGATTAGTGAATTTCTGTCATTGGAACCTGCAATTTTCAAAGCATATTCTGAACTCTGTGGATAAAAGTAAACAAGATTACCCTAAAGCTGAAATTTGTTAAAATGCACTAGAAAATTCCATCAGAATTCAACTTGTTCTTCGTGGACTGAACTGTGAAAAGTCCAAAAGTAAATCCTTTAACTGATTTGAAAGAAGAGCAAATATTACCTACATTTTTTTATTTTACTGTAACATTAAAATTACTGTTCTTTAACTGAAGAGAATCTCTTGCTGATTGGAATTCTAGTAACTTGAAATTTTCCTGTCAGTAATTTGAATGTCTGTAGAGTGCTTAATATTCTGGCTTTTCAAATATTTAATATTTTTTTCTACTGAATAGTTTGAGAATTACACAGAAGCTGTATTTTAAAAAAATCTAAATTTCACATGATAGGAGACTGATTTTAAAGTCCCTGGAAAAATAATGGCTTGAGAAAATAGTCTTTCTCATTTACTGTCTCTGAAGTGTCGCATGTACCAGTTTAGTTGTGATCAAAAATGCTCAGCAGAGTTGTTATTTTACTGATTGGTGTAAAGTGACAGGCATTCTCAGGCCCTGTGGTTTCTGCTCTTTCCCCCTTGCCTTATAGGATCATGTGAAGGATGAGAATGTATAGATATGTAAGTTTTTCACACATTCAGAAAGATTTAGGACATACTGATTACATGGCATAAAAATGTATTGCTTTTTCTCATTGGTCTTTGCTCTCCAGAGCAAATGATACATTGCCAATACCAGAATCACCAGAAAAGAACGTGAAAGAATTCTCACTGTGGTAAGAGGTCATTTTAAAACTGAAAGAACGAGCAGAATATAAACATCCAAATGAATACCTAGATGAATAACTAATTTATAGACTCCTAAGCAGTTGGTTTTTTACTATTCCCTCTGAAAAGAATCAGTACTTTAGGGACTGTGGAGTGGATGAGTATTTTTTAAGGTCACAAAGTATTTGCTTATCCGTAGATTATATCAAGCATAGGAAAGGGGGCATTCAAGATATTATTAGGATAATAAAATGAGCAGCTGCATGAAAAGGAAAATAAAGTTTCTAACAGTATATAGCCTAAACCAATGTAGCTGGTATTTGAGCTGTAGCAAGCCTTCTCAAAGAAAATCCTTACATGCAACTGAAGAAGGATGAAAAATCTGTTTGATAAATCTAGTAGGCTCTTTGCATCTGTCTTTTTCAATACTGTTTCTTTTCCATCCAAAAGCATCATCATGTGATCAAGAACTTCAGTCAGCCCTGGAAGAAGCAAAACAGCCCCAGAAAGACAATGTGTTCATTCCAGAGTGCGCTCAGGGTGGCCTCTACAAACCAGTGCAGTGCCATCCTTCCACAGGCTACTGCTGGTGTGTTCTGGTGGATACGGGGCGTCCCATCCCTGGCACATCAACAAGGTAAGGGACTACACATTCAGTGCTCAAAAGTTGTACTGAGAACATGCCTTGGTGTTCGTGCACTATCTTGTAGATTTCTGTTGCTGTTAGAATTATGTTATATAGGTTTTTTCCACTACAAAGTGAAATATTTTGAGAGTCATGGCCAGACGGCCATGAACTCTTTCACTGCAGTGTCACAGGCAGTTTGCCACCCTAGTCCTCTTCTTTATTCTTGTTTTGTTCTGAGAATCCAAGGCTTGGAGCAGATAATGAATAATCCCAGAGGAAATCTCACCCTCTTTAGGCTGTATATAAAAGAAACAAATAAGATGGTCAATGACAGAAACCACGTCCAACCTCAGAAATGCTCAGTTATTTTTCCAGCAACCTCCTCAACTATTTCATATGACAGGCTTTGATGGAACAACTCCCTGGGAACCCATAAAGAGGAAATATTTTAATGTGTTACTAATAGAAGTTTGGAGTTCAGTCATCTCAGCTGAGCCGGATACATGGTAAAGTGTTGTGAGCCACATAGAGCAGATGTAGGCAAAGCACATATCAAGTTCCAAAGGATGTTATTAAGGTTGGTTATTGAGGTTTGGTCCTTGTAGGGATGCTATTGAAGCTCATATAGAGCTAGCAGGCAGTATAGGTATCTTGATGCAATCTTAACTCTCTTCTAACTTAAGCAAAATAATTTTTTATCATTTGCATAAGGTTTGTGAAATAAACACACATTATAAACCACTTGCTGTAAAATAGTATATTCTTGGGGAGACTTTTCTCACATATTCCTCAAGTGCTGACTTACTGCTATCTCTTTATACCATAGCCTAGACCATGCCAGTTACAGCACCGTCTGAAGTGGACTTGATGATGTTAGAGGTCTTTTCCAGCCTTAAGGATTATATGCTTTTATGACTTAAAGTTACTGTTGATCTACTGTTACTGGCAAGTTGAAGTCCAAAATGGTCAAAAGAGAATATGAAACTGTAGGATCAGTGCACATATTGTGTGATGATCTAAAGATGACTTCTAGAGATTGCAGATTCTCCCTTTTATGCTCTATGTCTGTTCTCCACCCCTAGGTTGTTCACTGTTTCTTCTTTTTAGTGATAATCCTTTCAATTGAAGTTGAAATAATTTTATTTCCTATTCCCTGAGTTGAGTCCAAATCATCTTGTGCTCATCAAGCAATGGTGTTTCTGCTGTGGTTTTGGTTTTGTTGGGTTTTGGTGTTTGGTGGGGGTCTTTTTTTTTGTTTTGCTTTGGGTTGTTGTTTTTTTGTTTTTGTTTTTGGGGGGGGTCTTTTTTTTTGTTTTGCTTTGGGTTGTTGTTTTTTTGTTTTTGTTTTTGGGGGGGGTCTTTTTTTTTGTTTTGCTTTGGGTTGTTGTTTTTTTGTTTTTGTTTTTGGGGGGGGTCTTTTTTTTTGTTTTGCTTTGGGTTGTTGTTTTTTTGTTTTTGTTTTTGGGGGGGGTCTTTTTTTTTGTTTTGCTTTGGGTTGTTGTTTTTTTGTTTTTGTTTTTGGGGGGGGTCTTTTTTTTTGTTTTGCTTTGGGTTGTTGTTTTTTTGTTTTTGTTTTTGGGGGGGGTCTTTTTTTTTGTTTTGCTTTGGGTTGTTGTTTTTTTGTTTTTGTTTTTGGGGGGGGTCTTTTTTTTTGTTTTGCTTTGGGTTGTTGTTTTTTTGTTTTTGTTTTTGGGGGGGGTCTTTTTTTTTGTTTTGCTTTGGGTTGTTGTTTTTTTGTTTTTGTTTTTGGGGGGGGTCTTTTTTTTTGTTTTGCTTTGGGTTGTTGTTTTTTTGTTTTTGTTTTTGGGGGGGGTCTTTTTTTTTGTTTTGCTTTGGGTTGTTGTTTTTTTGTTTTTGTTTTTGGGGGGGGTCTTTTTTTTTGTTTTGCTTTGGGTTGTTGTTTTTTTGTTTTTGTTTTTGGGGGGGGTCTTTTTTTTTGTTTTGCTTTGGGTTGTTGTTTTTTTGTTTTTGTTTTTGGGGGGGGTCTTTTTTTTTGTTTTGCTTTGGGTTGTTGTTTTTTTGTTTTTGTTTTTGGGGGGGGTCTTTTTTTTTGTTTTGCTTTGGGTTGTTGTTTTTTTGTTTTTGTTTTTGGGGGGGGTCTTTTTTTTTGTTTTGCTTTGGGTTGTTGTTTTTTTGTTTTTGTTTTTGGGGGGGGTCTTTTTTTTTGTTTTGCTTTGGGTTGTTGTTTTTTTGTTTTTGTTTTTGGGGGGGGTCTTTTTTTTTGTTTTGCTTTGGGTTGTTGTTTTTTTGTTTTTGTTTTTGGGGGGGGTCTTTTTTTTTGTTTTGCTTTGGGTTGTTGTTTTTTTGTTTTTGTTTTTGGGGGGGGTCTTTTTTTTTGTTTTGCTTTGGGTTGTTGTTTTTTTGTTTTTGTTTTTGGGGGGGGTCTTTTTTTTTGTTTTGCTTTGGGTTGTTGTTTTTTTGTTTTTGTTTTTGGGGGGGGTCTTTTTTTTTGTTTTGCTTTGGGTTGTTGTTTTTTTGTTTTTGTTTTTGGGGGGGGTCTTTTTTTTTGTTTTGCTTTGGGTTGTTGTTTTTTTGTTTTTGTTTTTGGGGGGGGTCTTTTTTTTTGTTTTGCTTTGGGTTGTTGTTTTTTTGTTTTTGTTTTTGGGGGGGGTCTTTTTTTTTGTTTTGCTTTGGGTTGTTGTTTTTTTGTTTTTGTTTTTGGGGGGGGTCTTTTTTTTTGTTTTGCTTTGGGTTGTTGTTTTTTTGTTTTTGTTTTTGGGGGGGGTCTTTTTTTTTGTTTTGCTTTGGGTTGTTGTTTTTTTGTTTTTGTTTTTGGGGGGGGTCTTTTTTTTTGTTTTGCTTTGGGTTGTTGTTTTTTTGTTTTTGTTTTTGGGGGGGGTCTTTTTTTTTGTTTTGCTTTGGGTTGTTGTTTTTTTGTTTTTGTTTTTGGGGGGGGTCTTTTTTTTTGTTTTGCTTTGGGTTGTTGTTTTTTTGTTTTTGTTTTTGGGGGGGGTCTTTTTTTTTGTTTTGCTTTGGGTTGTTGTTTTTTTGTTTTTGTTTTTGGGGGGGGTCTTTTTTTTTGTTTTGCTTTGGGTTGTTGTTTTTTTGTTTTTGTTTTTGGGGGGGGTCTTTTTTTTTGTTTTGCTTTGGGTTGTTGTTTTTTTGTTTTTGTTTTTGGGGGGGGTTTTTTTTTTTGGGGTTTTTTGGGTTTTTTGTAGTTCTTATGGATATAATTTTATTACAGAGTCACAGAATAGCTGAGATTTGCAGGGAATTCTGGAGATTCTTTGGCCCAATCACTCTACTCCAAGCAAGGTCATCTACAATGGATTGCTCAGGACTATGTCCAGTTCATTCTAAGTACTTCTAAGGATGGAGAATCCACAGCCTCTCTAGGCAGCCTGTTTTAATGTTTGTTCACCATCATAGTTTAAAAAAGCTTTTTCTTAGATTTGCGTGCAATTTTCTGTATTTCATTTTGTGCCCATTGCCTCCTTTCCTGCTACTGGACATCACCAAGAAGAGTCTGGCTCCATTTTTGTTCTTTTCCTCCCTTTGGATACTTACAGACAACAATAAGATCCTTCCCGAACCTTCTCCAGGGTGAACATTGTCAGCACCCTTTCCTTATTGTATCAAATGCTCCAGTCCCTTACTCATATTCACGGCCCTTTGCTAGACCGACTCCAGGATGTCTATGTCTCTCTTACTTGGAGAGCTCAGAGCTGGACACAACATTGCAGATATGTCTCATTCTCCCACTGGGAATGAGAGGGGAAGGATCTCCTCCCTTGACCTGATGACAGTGCTTTTTCTAATGTAGCCCTGGGGGCTGTTGGCCGCCTTTGCTGCCTCATATTCAGCATCAGTCAGAAATCCTAGGTTCTTGCTTCAAAGTTACTTTCCAGCTGGCCCCATCCTGTACTAGTGCAGGGAATTAATCTTCTCCAGGTGCAAGAATTTTGCCTTTGCCTTTTTTTTTTAACTTAATGAGATTCCTGCCAGCCCATTTCTGTAGACTGTTGAAGTTCTCTGAATGGCAGCACAACTGTCTTGTGTATCAGACACTCCTGCCAGTTTTGTATAATCGGCAGACATACTGAAGTTGTTCCATGTCCCAGCGTCCTGGTCATTGAGGAAGAGGTTAAACAGTATTGTCTCCACAAACTTTGGGGCACTCCCCTGGTGACTAGCTTCCAGCTAAAATTTTGCTGCTGATCCCAACTATTTGAGACTGGCTGTTCAAGTAGTTTTCAACACACCTCACTGTTTATTTATCTGGTACATACTTCATCAGTTCATCTATAAGACTGCAATCAGAGACAGTGTCAAAAGCCTAGCTGAAATTAAATAATATCTGCCCATCACACCTTATTCACTGATCAAGTTATAGAATCATAGAAATCTGCAGCATTTGCCAAGTATGATTTTCATAAGTCCATGCTGACTACTCTCAATCACCTTCTTCATATGTTTTGAAATAGCTTCTAGGAGGATTTACTTCATCACCTTCTCAGAAATTGAGATAAGGCTGTCTGGTTTGTTATTTGGCTCTTTCTTGCCCTTCTTGAACACAGAAGCAGCATTTGCTTTCTTCCAGTCTCCAGGAACCTTCCCAGTCAGTATGACCTTTTAGATATAATTGAGAGTGGCCCACAAATCCGCCAACTTCCTCAGCACTTGCGGGTGCATCCCATCAGGTCCCATGCATTTGTGTATGTCCAATTATTTCAAACAATCCCTGACTTGATCCTTCACCACCCGGGATAAGTCTTCCTTGCTCTGGATTTTACTGCTGGTCTCAAGGCCCTGGGATTCCTGCAGACTGTTCTTACAAATAAAGACCGAGGAGGAGGTGTCATTGAGTACTTCTACCTTCTTTTTGTCATTTGTCACAATGTCTCTTGTCTCACCCAGTAGCAGGCTCACACTTCCCTTGTCTTCTTTTTGCTGCTGATACGCATGTATGAAGTCCTTCTTGTTGCCTTCATGCTCCTTTCCATGTTTGTTCAAGGGGATTTAGCTTTCCTAACCCCCTCCCTGCACACTTGAACAGTGTCTGTTTATTCCTTCTGTGTCAGCTGGCACTTTGTCTGCTCCTTTTTTAAGTGTAAATTTTGTTGGGTGTTCTTTGCTCATCTGTGCAGGCTTCCTGCCACATCCTGTGTATCAGGATGAACCATTTATGAAACTGGAGGTGATGATCCTTAAAAATCAATCAGCTTGCTTTCCTATTCATATGTGTAGTGTGCATGCAGTGTGTGCCATTTTGACTCCTAATGTCATACAGACTGGAATTCTAGTTCTTCCCAACTCCTTGATGAATCACCTATGGACCTAGAATCAGTCTCTTGTATTTTTTTTTTTTTCCTGTTTGGTCTGCTGAGCTCTTGTTTTTGGCAACTACACAGTCACTCAGCTGTGGGAGAAGAGGCAGCAGGAAGACCTTTCACTGTGCTGAATGTCTCCAAGGTTGGAAAGCTGGAAAATTGGACTCAATCTTTCTGTGCATATGGTTTAGACACAAAAGTGCTCTGCCTAATGACTGATACTAAAAGGATCTGCTGCTATGCTCTTGACCATTTCTAATTTTTTAGCTTTGTTAGACTTAAGGTCAGTCCTCAGTGAAGCTCTGCGGAAATAAAATTTAATAATATCCCCAAAGAGGACATTTCTGAGCACAGATGCATAAGGAGAGTACTCGATTTTAGGAATTTCATACTAAATAAAGAACGATGGGTGTATTTAGGAATCTACAGTCTTGATAAACAAGTAGGTGGGATTACTGCCTGGTGTTTAAGAGGAATGTCTAGACCTCATTTCTGAGTAAGACTTAGGTGGGCTGGAATCCCATTAAGTATTTCTTGATTTTATTTTTTATTTTAAATAAAACTTTTTTGCCTCAGGCAGAGGGAGCTAAAGGGGGATCAGAATACAATGAGGAATATCCAGTTGTCTTTTTGTAATTCTTACAGAATGGAAAGAATGAACATGGGAGTCTTTCCTAGTTTAAACAACCAGGGGGTTGTGCAGAATTTGGTGTACTATCTTCCAGCTTTCCACTGCAAAATACAAATTAAAAGATGTTAAACTCTACTGCAGGAACTGATAACATTAGTGCTCCTGGTAGTAAGATGGATGCCTAGCATACTGGAATCTCTGTTCTGCAAATAAGGATTGAATCACCAAGGGATAACACTGAAAGGATAGACAGATCTGGGAAGCTGTTGCCAGAACAGCTCAACATTTTGCATGTCGTTTGTTTCTAATGTGTTCATGCGGATGACATTTGTCATCTTTAAAAGTTCTGAATACCTCAATAAATGGTAGTCATGTTAAATGAGACCTTCAAAAAAAAAAAAATTCCTTCAAAATGAAGGGAAGTTAGTAATAATACTCATGTACTTTCTAATACATTGTCATCTGAAAAAAAAGACGTATCATTTGTCAGTGCAGTATTTCACAAAAAAATAATCTCATTCTGGAGTTAAAACAAAGACATGTCAATGAAGAACCATGCTAGGACATTTAAGAAAGTAAAATTTACAAGAAATAGGTGAAAATGTGGAATAAAGTTGGATTAAAGGAGTGAAAATAACCATTCCCACAAAAGCCTATCAGTGTGGTCCTCACCAGCTGTCTCCCAATGCCTCTTGGAAATCACAGTATGAACTTCAGCCCTTTTACTCCGTGGAGGCCGTGGGGCTATGTTCTCACATGTCTTTTTAGCAACTAGTGTTTTGTGCAGAGTAAAACCCAACCTTGCACAAGATTCTCCAAACTTAAAAAAGAACATAAATCATCTGTTTCATGAAGCTGCCCACACTGTAGAATCCCTGTGGAAGCCTGCATCCTCTACTGCTTTGTGCACCTCAGTAAATCTCAATGCTTCCCAGCAGACTGATCAGAGGTATAAAGCAGTCTTCATAAGCCCTTGCCAATTCTAGGTATACATTTACTGCAAGGGATTCTTTCCCCTTTTAAATTCAAAAGAGTAACTTGGGATGTCTTTTAACTACGTTATTTTTAACCTGACTGTGCTCCATTCTGACATGCTATCCCGTTCCCACTCTTTCTCCATGAAAACTGAGGCAAGTCTGTTTTTCTTATCAGTTTTAAGCATGGCCGTTCCTGGGTGGTAAATTTGAAGTGGCTCCTTTTCCTTCTTCAGTTTCTTTAAGGAGTTAAACATAAACTTTTCACATTGCAGCATTTTAACACCTATTGGGCTTCCATAGATTTAGTTTGTATATGATGTACTACATGAGTATTTAACAAAAATATCAGCCAAAAGGGTAGAAGAGTAGAGGCCAAATAAAGTGTAGGCACAAAGCTGCCAACAGTAACGGAAGAGAAGGAGAGGAATGGAGAGTCAGGTATCAGATTAATCAGGGACCAGGCTGTTTGCCAGATACTGCATTAGTGAGTATTGCTCGGAGACTTTCCTTTCACTGTTTTCTTGGCTGATTGAAGTGGTCATCCATCAGGTATCTGAATCCAACCCATGTTATCAAAGCACCTTCTATTCCTGCCATTCTTTAGGGTAAAAAAGAGTCTCTAGCTCTCCCGTGTCCATGAAAAGAACACTGTACCTTTTTGCACTAGCCAAAATGTGATGGGCCAGTGGTCAGTTTCATCAGATGATGTTGAAATAAATTAAGCCCTCAAAGGAAAAATAATATTGTGGTTTTCTATCCTGCCTGATAATTAAGATCAAAATATTTAGGCATTGTTTTTAGAAGTAGTCTGGCCTGAATCCATGATATTGCCACCAATCAATGTTTTTAGAAATATTTTGTTCCAAAAAATTTGGATTAGTATATTTTAATAAGATATTTTAGTATGCCGCTCAGTAAATGTCATTTTGGTGAACTTAGAGTAGGAGAATTTCAGTTATATAAACTATTAAAGAACCTAGATTCAGTGCACAAGTATGTACACACACATGTATATAGACATAATTCAAGTTAGTTTAATTGAGAATTGAAACTTTATCTGAAATGCTACCTGCTAAATTCTGCAAGTTCAGCCTACTTTAGGATAATAAAGTAAAAATTTCTAAGCAAAAAGAGATTCTGTTGAGATGAGTGAAAAACCAGCATGCATCGATAGAGAGACATGGAAAAAGAGGTGAGATTTGGCAGCAGATGTTCCCATATTCCCTGATTTTGCTTAAAAGATATTGCTAGTGTTGCGTAAGTCAATGTTTGTTGGAAGTACAAATAGCACAGTTTCTTGTTACCAGTTAACCTAACAAAGTGACTTTAAGTAAACTCAGTAAGCATAGAAGAGACAGAATATTCTAGTTACAGGTGGAGATTCAGTCTTTGTCACAATGCACTTCAACAGTTCCAGCCCAATTCCCTTCCTTCTGAAAATCCTATGAGTTCTTCACTCTTGTTCAAAATATTCATTAACCCTTCTTGCTTAAAGTAACTTTTTTTTTTTTTAAAATTTTTCTTTACCCTTTTTTGTTAAAAGAATTTTTTTTTTTTTTTTTTTTTTCTGGAGGCGATTCAGTAGCACATGAATTTAGAGTTGCAGTAGTACCTAACTACAGTACCTGCCTTGCTGTGATTTTGAAATTGCTTCTCTGTTGTTTCCCAACATGTTTGCCATATTGTTTATGACTTTTTGGTTTTGTAGGTGGGGGACAGCCTTTATTATTATTTTTTTTTGCTTCTGTGTTTTTGTTTTTTTTTTATATTTCTCAAAATAATTTTTATTTTGTATTAATTTATAGCAATTCTTTAGTTTTCCTCCCAGTAGGATGGGCTTTAGAAGAGAGAATATTTTTTTAGTTTGGTATCAGCTCCAGAAGAATAAAGATGAGGTGCTTTCTTTGGGGTGAATGAAAAATAGGCAGATGTGTTTGCATTGCCTTCTGAATTAAAATATGAGCTTGTTCCCTGAATACAAGAAGGTATGAGTTTTATTTGGACTACAAAATTTGAAATAAATTAATTCCTAATCAAATTAACCTTAACTGGTTTTATTCTATCTCTGTTTGTTCTTTAGGTATGAACAACCGAAATGTGATAATGCTGCCAGAGCTCACCCAACAAAAACAAAGGATTTGTACAAAGGACGCCAGCTTCAAGGTCAGTGAAACTTATAAATTTAAGTTTATGCATTCTAATGCTTTTTTTATTCATTGCAGCAAATTAGAAAGCAATTTGTTACGCTATATCAAAACTGAGTATCTTTTAGATATCGCTGTATTGATTTGCCACTGACTGAAGTCTTTGCCTTTGGAACACTGTATGTCAAGATGGGTCTTCAGTTCTTGTCAGAGAAAGTTAAGCTCATTTTAATCAGTAGTTTAATGGCAGTCACATTTACTTCCTGGAATTATTCCTTGCTGCTGTCGTATCAGGGAAATCAGCAACTATATCCTGAATAACTTAACCTATGATTCATAATCCTTGTTCCAGCAATATCCATGGGAAATTGGCCTCTATCTTCAAATCAGTCTAAAAAATGTATCCCTCTTACTTTTCTCCAAGAGTATCTTTGTCAGTCTACCTCAGAATATTACTTTTTTTTTCATTATTCTCTGTTACAGGAAAAAACATTGGGGTTTATTAGAGTTTTCTCTTTTTTTTCCCACTTTTTATGATCATGTGAGAGAACTTATCTATGGATAGTTGAGCTACACAGAAGTCAGTAGACTAGCTTGATTTTTGGAATGGACTTCTAGTATACCTGAATAACTTGAGGTCTAGCAGGCTTAGTGATATTCCATGGTATGAGAAAATTATGAGTCACTGTCAGCCATTGTAAAGAACCAGAAACAAGTAAATAATATATGCAGATCTTTCATGTCACAAAAGATATTCTAGTTTAGCCACCCAAAGAAACATCATGGTCTTTTGCATTACGTACACTTTAGTCCAAAATACCACTACAGCAATGAAAGCTCATAATTATCATAACTGGTATGTATGACATGGATTTGCTCTCTCTCATGTTAGGTTGCTTAATCGTTGACTTCCAGATGCCTTGTGTTATTTTAAAATAAGGCAAGTACCAAAATTTCTTAAATATTTATAGGTTAGCTAGAAGAAACTCCTTCTACTCTGCAGCAGCATGGGGTAAGTACATGACTATAGAAGGAACTGGGGGAAGAGGCTACTTCCCATTTGCAGCTGTTAAGATGTTTATTTTTCTTCTTTCTCTCTCTGTAAGGTTACATGCACAGGTCTTCAGGTGGCAGATTTATCTCTTATCATGCAAACACTACATCAAGTAAAATGAATTGAATTTGCTTTAGACAGTTTTTTGAAAAAAGGAGGGTGAAAGATGATCTCCTACGGGTGTTTCTAGTTGTTAACAAGTAACACAAAGTTGTGCAAATTGCTAATATGAATCAACATTTTAATAGCAATGAATCACTGTTACTCAGTTTCTCTATTGTAAGCAGTCTTGCAAAGGCACGTTTGCATCTGTGTTGTCTAAATTTAAATATAGCATATAATTGCTGAGTGGTGCCAGGACTGAATAAAGTCAGTTAATTGGATACTTATTTTTAAGGAATAATACATTTTTGAAAGGATGGGTTTGCTTGATTTGCTGATTATAGCCACAAAAATGCAGTAGCCCTAGGTGAAACTGCTGTGACTGCCTGCTGTGTAAAACCAGGAAGATTTTAAAATTAATTACTTTACTGTTATGAATGATCTTAAATGGGATAAACCCCACTGGTAGATCCTCAAATGGATTAAACTGGCACAGTTCTGCAGCTGCACTGATTTAACCACCTGAAAATTTGAACCCATTATATGTTAAGCCAAATATTTTTAGCAATAATTTGCAGATAAATCAAGATGCAGTTTTTGGCAAGAACTGATACCTTGTTAAGGCAAAATTGTGGAAGGTAAGGGTCCCTTGGAGTCTACAGCAAAATTCTTACTGATTTAAACCTAGCTAAGAATATGTCTTCACATCCTAAGGTAACCTAATATAAAGCATCTGAAACTGAAGGCTAGTCCAATGTTTGTAAGGACAATCCAAGCCACCTGTATCTGTTAGTTTGGGCTGGAAGTTATATAATAATAATTCTTCCCATTACGTTTCTGGTTCTTTTTTTAAAGCCAAAGCATTTGTCTGAGGTTACTTGCGGTTATGATCCTTCTCAGAAACTCATTATTCTGAGATAATGAAAATGAACTCAAAAAGGAGTCTAGAGAATGTCACATACTGGGGAAACAAAAGGGTTTTTTACTTTTCTCACAGTCAGAGTTTTCAAACATTTGTATTTTGACCTTTTGTTCTCCTCTGTGTTATACAGTAAAATGGAAGCTCTGTGATGAACTGACATATTCTGTAGTCTTGAACAGTTTTTTCCATACTTTGGATTACTTGTGTGTTAAAGAGAAGTCCAGTTTTCTATATAAGCTGATCAAGAGAATTTAAAATGGTATAGCATGAAGGCTAGTTAAGCTCAAAACAGAGTATGATGAAATGAGGTGTAGGTGCCCCTGTATTTTCCAAAAATGATGAGTCAAATTCAGCCAAGCTTAAGAATTATCAGTTCCTGAAACCATAATTTTTCAGGCTGAGTTTATGGGTTAAGGTATTTTCCAGCATTATATGTATTCTCTACTTTTAAATAATCAGTAAAACATTTTTAAGCACATATCTGCAATAGGTGTATATTTATTTATAAATGGTATAGATGTACTACCATAATGATAAATTAAGTGCATTGTAAAACCTGTGGAAATACAGAAATTGAAAAAAGATGAAATAAAGCTGAAATAACCACAATTTAGTTTTTAAAATAAAGCTGAAATAACCTCAATTTAATTTTTAAAATTTCATCTGTTAATAGCACAAAAAATATTTTCTCCCTGCTCTTCAGTTGATTGTCATGTGTCTCCCCTGGGGTACATGCTCCCCAGCTTGGATGCAGTGGATAAGCTTCCTGTTCGTAAAGCTAGTCTTGCCTGTGCTCTAAACAACTTGGAAGAAAGGGATTTTGGTATGTCGGAGAACAAGACATGATAGCATACTGAGACAGTGCCAGACTACTCAGATAATTTGCCTCCTGGGCAAATCTTATTCTTGTTTAAAAAGTATGCACTGAAAGCAAGAATCTCTGTTTTAGGCTCTGCTGTGCATGAGGGCTGGATAAATTTTGGATAGTCCTTTTTATGGTTCAAGATTTTTATATTCTTACCTAACCTGGGAATTTATCTGTTTTTCCTGTAATATGATTTTTCATTACCCAGACTCAAAATTTGAAAAGTAAGTGGAAGAATTTTTAAAGTATTCTGGGAAATGTCATTTTGCTCACAAAATAATTTTTAATTAGAAGTACCCTTATCTTTTGTGCAGAAAAAAACCAACAAAACCAAAAAAATGAGAAAATGGCACACAAGTTTCAGCAAGGGACACAATGTCAAGCTGGATTTTCAGACTTTACTGGGTTGCTATGGTTTTGTTGATTTAAGTCAGACCACTAATTTTGTTTACATTTTATTTTGGTTTAAGTTTCTTCTTTTCTTTAACACAAGATGGGGCTTTTTAAAAAGTTCCTACAGTTGTGATACTTCCTTTCATACAAAAGGATAATTTGAGAGGGGAAAGTATACTTTGGAAATGACAGTGCCTCATAAACTGTAACAGTAATACAGCCTACTGACTTGGGTCAATGTGCAGATGTAGTTAAGTCAATCTACTAAAAGTCCAGAAAGTCTCCCTTTTCTATTTTCTCTAAACGGCATAGCTCTTCACTGTTGAGTACTTTGTTTTCCTGCTCTGATACTGATCTCAGTTGTCCTAACTGGAATCCAGTAGCATGTGTCCATTGCATGAAGTTACTGTAGGTTTCTACTGGTGAAGTAAGATCAGCATTTCACTCCTATTTTTGTCCTTCCTGGAAATTCCCCACTTCAGATGCTTATCACTACAATATTTCATCCTAGACCATTTCTGATAAAAGGATAAGTATTTGGGGGTTTTGATAGCACTGAGTTCAGAATCATCTGAAAGGTTTTGGTTTTTATTGTCTAGTGTTTATTTGGTGGCACAAGAAGGATCCAAATTAATTTTTGCACAGCCTCTGTGAGTCCGATTTTGAATTCTCTGTTTGGACAACAGTATAGACTATGCCCCTTTCTCCCCACAACCCAAATCTGAAACCCAGTGCTTTCCATCCAGGGTCTAAGCTCTGCCCATAACTGTGGTGGTACTCTGATGGTCTACAGTTTAAGTCAACCATAGAGCTTTAAAACTGTTACTCATTTGAAATATCTTGATGCAGGTTCCTTATACAGTCAATCAACTTAATTCAAAACAAAACAAAACAAAACAAAACAAATCTCTTAAAACTCTTCCTTAAATAAAAAGCAAACTACAGGTTGTTTTCTAATTGCATAGCCTACTACTGACTCAGGTCTTGTTTTGACCTATGGGTGTTCCTAAGCCTATCTTAACCTTTTTTTCTCCTGCAAATTGTGCATGAGAGCTGTTTAACTCATTTGTTTATTTCATTTTTTGTGTTTCTTAAGAGAAAGAAAAATATTCTAACTGCCCAATTTTCTCCCTATTGTGATGGCTTTACTTACTGTGTTTCTGATGGGATAATCCTGCACTGACCCTGAACAGTTTATGTTTTGTGGAGCAAAACTCATGATTTAAGGTATGGGTGAATTATGTGTGGATAAGTACAGTTTACTTTTGGTTGTTGGCAGAGTATCTTTTTTCCAAAGTTAAAGGGAAATAGTCGGAAGCACTCAAACCACTATGATGCAACACACACAGCCAAACAGCCATCATATGAAGTGTCTCACTTCAAAGGCATCTTAAAAAAAATGGAAAGTGATAGAAGCTTAACTCATTTTCCTTTTGAGGTTCATTCCATTATGCCGTGGTTCCACTTTTGATCATGACTGCATCAGATTTCATAAGGTACCATAGTATTTCTCAGCTAAAATGCTGGGGTACCACCACTGCCTTACCTCATCTGGTTTACTCTAGTTTCACACAGACCTTCATTTCCTCAGTGTAGTCTGGTACCAGTACCAGGCAGAAACTAATCTTACCTTACTTCACATCCTTAAACATTTGATTGACTAAAACTTTCTTGTTTTTAACAGTATCAGATAAGGCATATTGCAAATTATATGCACATGCCTGCCTTCCCATGAGCTTCAAATTGTTAGGTCAATTGGCATATAACTATCTCTACTGAGCTGTGATTTAAAAGGATTATATTTTTATGATGTAACCAGCTTTTTGGCTGCATGAGCTAATACTCAAAACACTCCTTTCTGTTATCGAATCCTTAAGCTCCAAGTTGTCAACCAACCATTTGAAGTTGCTGGCTGTTTTGAATGAGCCTGTAACCATTGCCCTGAGCTCTGTGCTCTTTTATTTACCAAGAGGTATTTCGTAAAAAGGTTCTGTATGGAGCAGAACTACCTTACAAAGTTACCATGACCAGGAAATGTTGGTTCCAGTCTGTTGTGAACCTTCATGACAGTGCTGGCAGAACTGAACAGCTGCATGGTGAGTTGATGGAGGGGACCTGCCTGGAGCATGGTGCAGTCTGCAGGGAGGATGTGAGGCTCAGCAGCAAGGTACAACTCCCAGAGCTGGAAGTTAATGACGGAAGTGAAGCCCCCATAATCCAAAAGGAAATGGTTAGTGACATTCTAGGCCAATTAGGCACTCACAATTCTGTGGCCCCCAAAGGGGAGCACCTGGGAGTAATGAGAGCTGGTGAAGGAGCTTCTCAAGTCACTTTCAATGATTTACCAGCCGTCCTGGTTAACAGGAGAAGTTCCAGAATTACCAGAAGGTAATTAGCAAATGTAATACCCATCCACAAAAAGAATCAGATGGATGATCTGGGAAACTAAAGGCCTGTTAGCTTGACCTTGGTACCAGGGAAAGTCATGGAGTGGATCATCATTAGTGCCATCACACAGCAGGTACAGGACAACCAGGGGATCAGGCCTAGCCTGTGGGAGTTTATGAAAGGCAGGTCCTGCATGAGCAACCTGATCTCCTTCTATGGCAAGGTGACTTGCTTGGCAGATGAGGGAAATACTGTGGTTGTTGAATATCTAGACTTCAGTAAAGGTTTTTACACCATCTTCCACAGCAGTCTTCTGGAGAAACTGGGGCTTTTCTTGGCCTGCACAGATGCACTTTTTGCTGGGTTAAACACTGGCTGGATGGCTGGGCCCAGGAGTGGTAGAGGATTGGACTAAATCCAGGTGATGGCCAGTCACTAGTGGTGTTCCCCGGGGCTCAGTGTTGGGGTTCATGCTGTTTAATAATTTTTTCAGTGGTTTGGATGAGGGGATGTAGTGCATCCTCAGTAAGTTTGCAGGTGACACCAAATTAGATGGGAGTGTTGTTCTGTTGGAGGATAGGAAGACTGCCAGGTGGGGTTCAGTCTCTTCTACCATGTCTCAAGTGAAAGGATGAGAGGAAATGGCCTGAAGTTCTGCCTGGGGAGGTTCAGATTAGTTACTAGAAAAAAATTTGCACTGAAACAGTGGTTAGGCATTGGAATAAGTTGTCCAGGGAGGTTGTGGAGTCACTGTCTCTTTGAAGTGTTCTAGAGGTGTCTGGATATGGCACTTGGGGTTATGTTTTATGGGTGATTAGGTAGGTGTTAGGTTGATGGTTGAACTAGATGATTTTGAAGGTCTATTCCAACACTGATGATTCTGTGATTCTGTGCAAAGGGGTGCTGGAGGGCCAGGAATGCTCCTCGTCAGTCCCATAGTGCTGGGGTAGGAAGGGGAATGGCTGCTCCCTCTCCCAAAGCCATTGCTGTCTCATCTTTTGTGTGCAGTGGTGACATGGGGAGGGCTTGGACAGAGGCAGTAACTTCACCACTGCATAGCTCTGTGGGGCAAGCAAGTTCTGAGGCAACTACTGTGGTTTTGGAGCAGCTGAACCTCCAAAGAAGACTCTGTCTTATACCTACAACAGCTTCCTTGGGCTTTTGAATTTAGTAACTTCAATATTATTGCCCCATTGTCTGGCTACATGAGCATATTTTAGTCTCCCAGTGGGCAGTTTTGCTCCAGAGGGAGGAAGTCTTGCATGTTATTTTTCTAGACTCTGTGGATCACATTTATTTCCTGCATACCCTCTTCTATTCATCTCCCCATCTTGATTTAATTAATAATGATCTGGCCACAGTTCTTCATATTGGTTTAATTTTGCCTCAATTTGTAGTAATTTCTTATCAAAATGAAACTTCCCACCAACCTAGAGTAGAAGTATTAATATATGAAAAAAAACAAGCACATAACCTAAGAGTTGCTTAATGAGCAAATTTATGTATAAAAATTACAGTGAAATCCTTTGTGTTACGAGTAAAATGCCAATGAAAGACACAGCTGTTTCACAGCTAACAAAAGAGAAAAGCTTGCTAATTAAAGGTGATGCTACTGGCTCAGCAATAGCATTTCATTCATTGCTCTAGTTCATATTAACCTACAATTTTATGTTTATTTTAAGGGGCTGTATTAGGACTAATAAACACTGACTTCATTTGCTTCTCAGCATTTGGCTATGCCAAAGAATATAAATTCTGTTTCTCACCTCACTTGTTGCTGTCCTCCTTTTCCAAACAGACCTGTGTTTAAGGACAGAAGTCTTGCCTGCTGTGCAGTTCTGTGCCATTGGGTCCGGCTGTCAGTGTGAGCAGTGGAACACCTCCAGGAAAACATGCCTAGAAGGGAGAATGTTCTCCTATGTCTGGCTGGTTTCCCAGGAGGTTGTCTCACACCAGCTGTACAGTTACATTTAACCCATATTATATTTACTTTCCTTCTTTTTTTTTTTTTTTTTCCTAATAGCAAAAAAACAAAGAAGGAAATTAATGTATGTGAAATGTTTCAATGCAGAGATTAGCCTAATCAAGAAATCCAAAAGAAAATGCAAAACAGTACATGTTAAATAACTTTGTTTCTTTTAACAAGGGCTCTGCAGAAAATGCATGTGAGTATTAAGGAAGTCAGGATACTTACCGTCTTTTAAAAAAGTCAAAATTTTACAGTGAAAATACCACAGACCCTTTTAAAACAGCTCCAGGTACGAGACTGTAGATACTGAGGTATTCTCTGTGCCCAGTATAAAACCTTACAATAAGCAGAGTGAAACTCTGATCACACTGGAACCTAAATGGGATTAAAGAATTTGCCTCATTGAACAAAGTTTGATGCTGTATTCCTGAAACTACAAGCTTCAAGAAATGCTTTTAAAAAATCTCAAAACAATCTCTGGTACTGTGAAGACATAGGCGAGGTATCTCATAATGACATGGGGCAACTGGATTGTAGCTCTTGGGTAAGCAGTAGAAAAAAAACAACACAAGAGAGGAAGATTGATATAGAATAACCTCAGTGTTTTTTGCCTGAATGCCTGCAATCATTATCATGTTGCAATCTGAAGACTGTCAGGAAAAACTCATATTGACTGAACGGAAAAGGTGAAAACCTTTAAGTGTACCAGGGCTGTAATCATAATGAAAAATGACACCTGAACCTTATCATGACAGTGAGTGGGAGTCACATAAGGCAGCACTATTTCCTCAAAGGCACGTGGTATGGGGCTTCTCCTTTATAATCTGATAGAGTAAACTGAATGAAAACATGCCATGGATTTGTAATGCTGTTCCCTTCAAAATGGTTATCTTGTTTTGTTGTGTTTTCATTCTTGGATACAAGTTCTCCTTGATTATGTGGCAGAAACAGCCCTCATGTTTAATCTCTGGACAGGGAAAAATAAATATTTTCATTTTAGGTTGAATGTATATCTGCAGCTATATTTTCTAGAGGGAACAGCAATGTTTAGGCATTTATTCCTTGTGTTTAGTCACTTTGAGAAGTGATCCAGTTTTCAAATAAAATGAGCACTTCATTAACAGTGAGTTCAGTGGGATTTCAGTTCCCAGCAATTTTGAAAATATCTGATACTTACAATAAGCCATCCTAGAAATTTTGTGTTTTTCATCAGTGACTTTTTGAAATGAAGACTTATGAGACTAGGGCTTGTGAAAAATTAAGCCAGTGCAAGACTTCCCCCTTCCTAACATTTTGAATAACTTAATGTGAAGTACATTAATAATATCAGTCATTGCTCAGCTGAGTAATGACTGAAAGTGTCAATCAGTAAGTCTAGTTTACTTGTCAAGGAAAATGAACAAGATGTAGTCAAAATTGTTGATGCTGATCTCACAGCAGTAAGTATATTTTTCTGAAGAAAATATTTTTATTTGTCCTGCTGCAAAAGGGCAGACAATGTCCTCCTCAAGAGCTCTCAGTTGTGGAGGCCTAGAAGCTGTATTCAAACAAGGAATAACATCATGTGTTTAAAACCACTGAGGTAGTCTCATATGCACTGCCATGCAATATATTTAGCCTGCTGCAATAAAAGAGGTTGCTTTTTTCATTTCTTTTGAGAAAAAGGCTGTCTCTGACAATCAGAGAGTCCATTCAATGCTTGTGTTTTCTAAATACCAGCACAGTTTATCTGAGACCAGTGGAACTAGTCAACAGTACAAGAGGTGAAGTCAGTGTTGCACATCTCACTGAGGTTGACTTTATTTCACAGTGTAAAATATCATTATTGAACATAATTTCTGGCTGAGACTCAAAGGTAATGCCAGGTTTTGTCCTCCTAAATCATATGGGATCAAAGACATGACTAACTTTACATGCTATGTCTTGGTAAGGAAGTGCTGCAACCTTGGTGCAGCCACAGATAGAGGATGTCATACCTGCTACTGTTAATATGGAGAACCTGCAACCAGAGATGAGTTTGGAAAGACTCTCTGCTTACTATTGTTAATTGTTTGCATCACAGTAGTTTATAGTTGTACAGTCTGGGATCCCAGTGTTCTGAGCACTGTTCAAACCCAGAATAACAAGATGATGCCTGGAAAATTTGCAGTCTAGCTGATTGCAAAGCCACTCGGACAATGGGTGGACAGATGCCATCAGCTGGAGAGGCAGTGAGAGTTCCTGCCAATTCCTCAAAGTGTTTCAGTCTGCCAGCATGTGTCACCTCAATTTCACACTGGCTGAGCTTAAGCCAGCTGGCTGTCCTCCAGGACCTTCTTTGCATCAGGTATTTAGACTGCAGAGAATGCATTTCTCTGGGCTCAGTGAAGAGATGTAGAATAAATACTTGTGTTCACAAGGATGACAGTGTATATGAAACTGTCTCAGTGTTTTTCAAATACATGGTGTTATTCCTTGGTACATAAAGTACAGCTTATAGGCCTCTGCAACTGAGATCCCTCAAAAAAAGAAATGAAATGACCCTATATAAACATCTGGGAATTCTTTCAAAGGATTCAGAATGCTTCACAAGGTTCAGAAATTTGCTTCTCTATAGCTCAGCAGGAGTGCTACTGTTCATAGATTCCTGATGTTAGCATATGGCAAAAATCCATGAATAATTTTGGGAAATAAATTAGTTGCACATTTTGCCCTTTACATTTGTGAAGTTCTTGAAATCTTTTGCTATCTAGCAATGTTTTCTGGTAAAGCCTTTTTCTCTGTAAGTCATCCACGAGCAACTAATTGTAAATATTCCTAAAAAACAATTCATGACCTGCTGACCCCTGATCCTGCAAACACTTACTCACATTCTTCTTGTGATTAGTTCCATTAATATCAAAGAAGCTTTTACATGTGGTTGTAAAGTTAAGCCCAGGCATAAGTGTCTGTAGGATGAAGGTTAGGTTGTTCCATAACCCTTGATAGTCTATGTGCTATGTAGTCTCTGATTGTTAAATGAGACACAGGCACTCAGAACCAGTGCAAAGTCAGGGTTTTTCAGTCCCAGGGTATTACTCCTGTTCCATAACTGGAGAGTTATAGAATGTGTCCTTACGAGTCTGAGGTTTGGATTCTTTGAGTACGTAATCCAGATTTGCTAGGAGTGATTCAACTTGCAATTAGCTTTGGAACACAGTTAAATGCAAAGCAAAGGTAATTTAATCCAATTCATTTAAGAAGCAGAGTGAATATTCATCAGCTTTTTTTATGGCTTCTTAATCACTACAGACCCTTCTGCACTGTGAACTTTATAATGGGGAAAAGTACTGATAAGCAAATTCCTAGGCTATGTGGCCAGCCACAGTTATAACAGAAAACGTCTACCAGAGCTGAGCAGATTTGTTCGCAGAAAATAAACCCAGCATTTGAAAAATTTACCTGGCTCACTGAAGAGAAAATAGAGAGAATGTAGGAAGAGCTGTTGACTGGCATATTCAACTATGTAGTTAGATGTATTTTATCTACTATACGTCTGGTGGTGAAAAGAATAGACAGCTATGGATAAATACGGATTTAGCACATAAATTTCATTTGACATTTGGTTCTACAATCTCACTTTCTATTATTGCTATGTCTCTCTTCTTTTCAACAAGCAGGAAGGAATCATAAAGAACTCCATTGGTTGTGTACCTATGTGTACATGTGTGCATCTAAATATAATCATCAGTGACTAAAAAGAGTATCTCTATCATGTATGCTGGAAATTTCCATATCATAATTTCCGTTCAGAGAACTAATATTTAAATGGCCACAAAACAATCTCTAAACCACTGAAAAGAAAAGATTCCCAGTTTTCCATTAGGATATTTAGCACATATTTCTACCCTTAGAAATTTTTCAGTATATTTGGTACTTGTCCTTTCGGCTTTGAATGCAGAAAGTTAATGAGTTATTTAGAGAAGGATTTTATTACTTAGAATTTTTGTCTCCCTCTGAGATGTGTATAGCTGAATTAATGCTATCAAAGAAAGAGCTGGAAGGATACAAAAATAGTCTAATAAATGTTCTTAAACTTGCTAAAATACTTACACAAGAGAGTTTTGGATTCTTTTTTCCCCAAATAACATGTACTTCTATGGGTTTTAGGAAGGTGCATTGAAGTATAGTTTCTACTGGTGCTTGTTTGGGGTGATGTGTGCTGGTAATTTCATCACACAGGAATAATGTGTTTCTGATTTAGGTAGATTAAAAGTGTTTATATGATAGCTAACATAGCCCTAAATTTAAATCTGTATTTATGCTAGCATTCACATGTACTCACAGTGATCCTCTTGTGGCTCTCAACTCACACTCCTAGGAAAGGATCATAAGCAGGTTCTACTTAAAAATATATTCTATATATATTCTCAATATTTTTCTCATATTTTGAAAGGAACCAAACCCATTCTGCAAGCTGTATCCTATCTCTGCTGTTTGTCATTGATTGCTGTGTTACACCTTAGAGAAAGAAATCACAGTTTTACTTAGCCTTACTCAAGTTGACTGTACTATGCAAATATAAGAAAACAGTGATTTTGCTATGAGACATTTAAAATTCATTATGTCATCATGTTAATAATAAAAAAAAAAGTAAATACCTATTATGCCAATATTTTCAATAGTGGATATCATCCAGATGATTATAGATAACTTCTTAAAAGTAGCTTTGTAATTGTATGCTTGGCAATTACTTGCTCTAAAGTAGAGTTTTATTTTATTTAATCTCTAAAACTGTGATTCATATTTGGTTTCTAATTCATTGCTTTGAATTGAAAATCGACTCACTTCAATGAGTTCTGTTAGGTTTAAAAATGCTACAAAGGAAAGCAATAACTAGGACAGGATACCTACCAATCCCTACCAGGAGTTCAAAAAGAGAGCTCTGATATTAGTAATTTTATTGCTTTTTATTTCACAGAAGAGAAGAAATAAGTGAGATTCAGTAGTGAGTGCTGTTAGAAGGATTCAAACAGTGTCAGTATTTCAACGCAGGTATCTCTTGCGAATACTGACATCCTAGGGAGGGATGCTGGGACCTGGAGTGAAGATGTCACATCCTCCTCTCTCCAAAAGTTTGAGTGGAGAGTCATTCTTCTGCCACTGCTCGCCTGCTCCAGAGCAGGACAGCTCAAAGCCCAGGCTCTGGTTGAGCTTCAGGACATGAGGTTGGGCTGATACAATCTGTTGTGCCGATATGAGCTGAGGCTCTCAGCTCCCTGCACACATGGCAGAGGCCAGCTTGCAGAGGCGTGAGTTTGGGCTGGGGGCAAGATGTGACGAATGAGCTCTTTTTATATTTTCCTGTCAGTGAGACTTAGCAGGGGTTTTGAACTGTTTCCCTACCAGAAGTGGGATGAACTGCTCTGATCAGCCCACTTTTCCTGTAGGCACATGCATGTGGCTGCATTTTTGGAGGTTTTTTTTGTTTGTTTGTTTGTTTTTTGCCTAGTGCTGGTTCTGTGACACATTCCTCTGAGGGAGAAGAGTTTTGTTCTGTGCTGTGTCAGTGAGCTCAACAGCCTGAGGTGATGTTGGTTTCGTTGCATGTACGTGTGACTCCATGAGCATATCCACACTCTCATTTATCAATTATTTCTGTGTGTCTTAAAGCTACTGGGTGGTAGGTTGCCATTATAGCACTAGAAATGGCCACATTTTTCAACTCTTTGTCTCTGCTCTGCAGACTTACCTTTCAGATTTTTCATGCAGACCTATTAAAAAATTGGAATGTACTTAAGCAGGAGAGAAAATTTGATTTTACAGCCCTTAAAACTGTGTCTCAGTATCTTTCGTCTTAGAAGAACAGGAAGATTTCTTCTGAAAAAATATGATTGATTCATCTTATGCTGTATATATATCAAAGGACTGCTTTCTTTATACAATATGGGTATTTTCAGCTGGCAAGCCAGGACACTTAGTTAATTAGGAGCTCTTGGTAAATATCTCCCTTCCTTCTCAGTGGTTCAGCTGGATCCAAGTTTTCCTATCAGTTTTTTGCAAAGCATATTTGAGCATAATTAGGACAGCAGCTGGGCTGTAGAGGTTTGGGTCATCTAAACTTCATAAACAGCACCTAAAGGGAGTTCATGCTCTAGGTGTCATTGACATTACCGTATCAATTTGAACGAAAGTCATGGATAAAAATAATTAATATTAGATATACAATCCTAAGGTCAAATTTTGAAAGGAAGTATGATTCTTTGAGTGAACTTAGTCTAGTTCCTGCTGAATCAAAGGAAGCTAGTCTCTTTCATATATAAAAATACTTTCTCTTCTGAGTTCCTTGAAGTTTTATTAATTTTTCCATGAACGTAAATGCTTTCCCTATTGCAAGCTGGGCTGTTTTTTTTTTTTCTTTGCAAACACTAAAATGCCAGTGTTATGAGCTGTTTGAAATCATGTTTTCTCTTTCAACTGTCCACTTTCTTTGACACAATGCTGATTTCATCCTTTGTTGTGTTTCTTCTTCCCTTGTTACTGCTTCTTGATTAAAAGAATGAAGGCAAACAGAGCCACAACATCTGTGTCTCACATGTTCACAACTCCGTTTCATTAATTCTTTGAGCTGTCCAGGATTAATACGTAGCGTTTTGTTCACTAGGTGTAATTGTCAATCAGAGAAATTTAACCCAATAGGGATTACAAAACAAATCAATTACTTGAAGTTCCTATAAAAAATTAATTTCTTAAAACAGGGTACACAGGTATTAACAAGGGACACAGTTTTCTTGGAGCCAAGTGCATGGTTCCAGGTATGCATCGTACAGTGTTACTGCAAACTTGGCAACTGAATTGAGGAAAGAAATTAATGTGCAGTGCAGAGGCTGGACACCTAAGGTCCAGGAATCGGGCTTTAATTTTAAGTTCCCTGTATGGCTTGGTAAAAAAGAAGGCACACTGCTGTGGTGCTGGCATTTCCGATGTTTAGAGAAACAGGGCTCACTCTTCATCGTGGGTTGTTTTCACTTTTGAAGTTCATTAATTTCCCTAACATAGGCAGGTGGCTTGGTTAAACTGGGGTTATTTGGGAAAGTAGGATTCTTCTGGGAGAGTGAAAACTGTATGGTTTATTGTACAGTGAAACCTTGTTTTGTCAAATTCCTTAGCTGCTTGAGATTTAAGCTTGGAGGCCTAGCTAAGCGTTCTGGTGAATGCTTTGTTGTTGCTTGCTCTTGTTCATATCTGGCTGTGGGGCATCTTGCAGACAGGCTTCGCTTGATAGTCACTTCGTGTGGAAGGCAGTGAGGGAAGGAGGAATGTGAACAGATATAACTGCTCTGATTCTTTACAATCCACCCAAGGAAAGCTGCCCTAGGAAGCAGGTCAGAAAACTCTGGTTTAATAAGAGAGGCATGCATTTCTTATCATAAAACTGTTAGCTGAATGAGTCTGTTAAACCTGGACTCCTCATTCAAAATCAAACGTGATTGTCTGGAGGGGGGCAGGGTGAAAAAAAAGCCAAATTAGACCCACTGGATCTTGCTCTAACTGTAGTGATTGATATAGGTGATACACAGAAGGTGAGCTCATTGTGGTGTATAGTGAATGTCTTGATTCTGAAGTTTTTCCTTTTTCTACGGTGAATTTCAGAAGTTGTTCAACTGCACAGAAAGAAAAAGGTACCTTGTATGCCTTATATCTTAGATGGAGCTAGTAGGTTGGCCTGTTTTCACTCCTAACATTGAAGAAGGAATACGTTTAAAAAAAATAAATTGTATTTCTTTACAAATGAATTTTATATTGAAGTAAGGATTCATACCATGGTCACAGCCTCAAGTCAAGTTTCCTCTCACAGATTTGTTTTCTCTTTCAGATGTTTAGCTTCAGCTCTTTCCCTTAGTAACATTGGTAATTTGGAGGCAGGTAGGAATTAATTGGGTTGATTTTCTTGTAACCAAACCAAAATTTGTACTTCAACAGCTAAAGATTAATTCCCCAAGCCCAAGGTTTCTTCTTAGTGATTTATCTCTTTTTACAGAGAAAGCAGAACACTGAACTACAGGACAGATAAAGTGAGGACATTCTATGCTCATTATATTTTCAGTAGAGTCAACAGATAAATGCCTGTCATAAAAGAAGAGCAATTTATTCTTAAAATGTGCTTTAACAGCTAAGCATTTATATTCTTTTTCATTGTTTCCTGGTAACCATTTCCAAACATATCAGCAACTGTAATGGAATCTCTCAAATACTTGAGAGGTGAAAAGTGATCCTTTTCATGCAGAAAAAAACCAGAAAACAGATTAACTAAAGGTCACTAAAAATGATTGTAAAGTTTGAACTTGGAACTCCTAATCATTTCCCTTGTCTTGATAGATGTTTTTATCTTTAAACATCCATGAAATTCATAGATCAAATCGATTCTGCTCCATCTGAACAACCCAAGATACAGTTGATATTACAGACAAGCCCAGATGCTTTACTAATAAAGTTTGGTGATGTTTCTGAAGGTACTATGTGAGAGCCACATGATCCCTTTCTATTAAAAATTTAGAAAATTGAATGAAATCTTTCTCATGAAAATGAAAAAAAAGTGACAGAAATTAAGGTTGTGCTCTGTGTAGTGAATGGAAATACATTGTCAGATTGAGATACAACCACTGAAGTACTCTATGCTTTTTGTTCCAGTCTTTGCCATGACATCTGAATGTTTGATTCTCTCCAGCTGCCCTATTTTTTCCACTGTTCTCTGAATTCAACTTTATTCCACTGGAAGTTGTATTGTCTATCTTTTTATGTCTCCTTAGTGAAACACTTATATTGAATAATAGAGAAGCTTAAATATTCAGTTTTAAATCGAAAGGATTTAAAGTTAGGAAATATAATCCAACAGATTTAATGAGTTTCAATATCAAACAACAGGCTTGTCTTTTATATTTGCTTAAAAAAATATCAAGCAGTGGTTTGTAGAACAGCAGAATGATAAAAGGCTACTTAAGCATTTGTTCCCACAACTGTTTGGTGAGGCAAAAACCTCAATACCAAAACATGCAAGGCAAAAAACATTTATACTGAGAATTTGACTCTTCAGACTGTAAAGTGCAGTGGCCTTTATCCAGCAAAGCGCTGAAGCCCGTGCTTTTCTTTAAGCTCATTAATTCATCTGAGCTAATGAGAGCACTCTGTTGACACACTTGCCAGGCTTTTTGGAAGGTGCTGGTTGCATTTCTTTATGCCATATAGGATTAAGCCCTGACTTAAAGAACACACTGTCCTGTTCTGACGCTATTGTTATTCTGCTGAAGAAAATGTTTTAATGTAGCAATAAGAGTGGTTTCTGACATTCTCTTTGTTCTGAGGGTTTGCACACAGCAAACGGAACCCTTCTGTGGACACACAATAACTTGATGATTAGAGTACTCATCTGAAGAGAAAAGAACCTAGGTTCAAATCCTTGATCCAAACCAGACAGAGCAGGGAATTGAACCTAACTCTCTAGTGTCAGAGATTAGGGTATTGCACTGGGATAACAGCAAGCCAGGTTTCAACTCCCTTCTCTGTCTGGTTTGGATCAGGGAGTTGAACCTCAGTCTCTTCCCTCTCAGCTGCGTGCCCTCATCACCAAGCTATTTGGCCAAGATGGGATAGGGTGTTTAGCTCTAAAAAAAAAATAAAAAAAATAAAAAAGCTCATTTTGCACCAGAGTAAAATATAAACTACCCCTTCTTGAATGCTTCCACATGATGGAATTGTTGTTTCCTGGCCAGGCCAAGAGAGAGCTGCTTTGTGGTCACATACCGAGAGCACCAGAAGCAATAGGAAGATACAAAACCCCTCTGTCCCTGCAAATGCAGCTAAAGATGCAGAGATTCAGCCATGTTATCCACATGGCTTTGGCAGAAGCAGAGAAAATAAAACCACCAGAAGCCAGTTTATGTGAATGCCAGAGCTGTCTCAGTGAACCACAGTTGTGTTTGGAGGAGAATGGGGGAGGAAGATTGATATTCTGTCAGTGCTGTTGGAGGTGTCTGTGTCAGAGCACAGGCCGTGAGTTTGCTTGAAACTTCAAGCAGCTTTTTTCTCCACTGGTTTCCATGTCTCTCTTCTCTCCCTTGATTTCCTACCTGGTTCTCTCTAATTTCCATGTTTTCTCCTGCTTTCACTGCCCTTACCACATATTCATGTCCTTTCCAAAAAGAAATTGTTCTAGGTTAAGCTCTAGTCTTTGCAGTGGCATACATAATTGAACCTTGTTGTAAAATCCTCTGTGAATGTGCTTATATCAGTTTATAGAAAAGGATGGGTTTTAAGTGTTTGTCTTGTCTTTGTAATCTGCACATACATGCTGAATTTCTTAGTCTAATCCTAGGCATTTTTAAAGGTTTAAGTGTTTTTTTGGTTTTTTTGGTTTGTTTTTCTCCTGCTCATTGCCTTCTCTTTGGCTTCCTGATTTTAACCAGCAGTTGACCACCTATTGATTTTTGACAACCTAGCATGTGAACCCTGTTATAGCCATCTGCATAGGTCTTGTTCCCTTTAGTCATGTGAGGTTCATGGACTGAAAATCTATTCTGTTGGAATGTGCAGTATTGAGCATCTGCAAGTATGGAGCATGGAATTCTAGTTCCATGGAATTCTAGTAAGAGTTCTTTACATCCATTCTCTTGTAATGGAAAATGACCACTGTTTACTAAATCAGCATTAGAGTATGCATATGTTTAACAAAGCATTATTCCCAGTATTAAACTTCATTATATCTGCTGAAGTTGACAGGGTGGGCTTCTGCACAAACATAAGGAAATCCAGGCCTTGGCATGTCTGCAGGATATTCTTAGTTGGGTACCTGACCAAATGCTGGCCATGCACAAGGGAAACAGACCACACTCTACACAATGAAACTCACCTACAGGGTAGTGGCCCTGTGAGAAAGCTGTCCTCATAATCCTTAATGGAGTGCTATCATGGAATTGGATCTCCCTGCTGTAAAATAACCCAAGGCACTTTGTAATCAAACCGCACGCTATAAACTGTTTTACATGAAATCAGCTGCATTGCATCCTTCCTGGCACGCACTTTAGAACCATAATTATGTTAGTCCTTAATTTGCTCCATTGTGCTTCTGTCATTGCAGGATCTCTGCTACCAAGTGGGATGTGTTCATTTCCTCATTGCTTACTGTAAATTGCCAATTCAGAGTGGCAGGGTTAACTCTCAATTGCCTTCTTTTTGTGTGATTAAACCAAGTTCATCGTTACTTGAACATTAATTTATTGTTGTTTAATGAGGTACATGGTACTATATTTGACTTGGAGGATCTGTTCCAAATAGGGGTCTATTTGCAAAGAAAATTGGTTTGAGAACCTGCTGTAGCTACAGAGACCTCTGTTAGCCCTGGAGAAGGGAGCTGCGTAATGGTGAATTAGGAGTGGGCCACCATCTTTAATTAAAAAAAATAGTGTCTAATTATTAAAGCCTGGGCCTTTTCAATCTGTCATAGTATGCCCATCTGCTTCAGGAGGCACTGGGGGCATTTTATTCTAGTGTGATTTCATACCTTGTAAAGGTTTCATACTGAGCAATTGTAAGACTGTATTTATGTTTTTTGTATTAGTCATCTTACAGCTTTTGTATTTAACGCAAGATGAGCCAGTGAGATTGGAAATGGTATTCGCAGAGGAAATCTGTCATGTTTAATGGAAGGGGTCCAGGGGGGTAACACGACTGCAGATCCCAAATTAAAAACTGCATAAAGAGAAAGGGAGATTTTTGTGATGCTAAGTTTCCAAGGACCATTTCATTCCATAGTGTTCAAGTAATGTTTTAGTGGTACTTGCTGACTCTTGTTTCACTTTAGTTACTTCCAGGATTTCCATTTTATAAACCTCTTTAATCACTGCTGTAAAAATCCATTCTGAGTTACAATTCAGTATATAGTTAATGTTCCAAGAAATAGCCATGCCTGCGTGCCATTAATTCCAGTTCCTTTCTGTGCTGGAAATCCAATTTCTAAGTCTGGCACTTGCCAGTTATGGAAGGGAGGAAGAAAAAAAATAATCATACGAATTTGATGAAATCTCTATCTTAGTGCAAGTTCAGTACTCATAGGTGTGTGTATAAGCAAAAAACTGATATTTTACATGACTGCTTGCAATATAGCTAGATCTTGTGCTTCCTTTCTGCTTCCTGCACCAAGTCACTGCATCTGTGAAATGCCCATTTTGTGTGTGACAGATTGGGGTTGTTCTGTACCATCTAAATTTGTTCCTTTTTTTTAAACAAAACAAAACAATCCCCAAAACAACACACGTGCAGTGTTTCAAAGGCATATTTGAAAAGATCCATAATTTATGTAATAGTCTTCAAGAGATTGAAGGGTACCTTTAAGGAGTGCTTCCATCTCCATCCATCCTGTGTTGTGATTGTGTAAGAATCACAGACTGGCATGAAGGTACCACTCTGTGCACAGGGACTCATAGAAAATTGCTCTAATAAGAATATATGCTGCTGGCCTGACAGCTCTGAATTTCCTGCATCTGATTTAATGACCATTGGTTCCCAGTGTCTGGATAAAGACCTTTATTGTGGCTTTAGATGAGAATGGATGCTTTTGGGATTTTCAGCTTATGCTTCCAGTGGTAAAAGTCTCAGTAAGAGATAGTCAGAAAAGTTAAAATCAACATCAGTTTGTAGAAAAGGCTGGTTTTCATGAAGGTTTCCAAGGAGCAGGCTGCTTAGATTAATTAAGTAATGTAAAAAACATCCCCACTAAATCAAGTCCCCATAGTTCAATTTTTCCATCAGGAGACCAGAATTATGCACCTTATTTCTGAGGTCACTTCCATAATTGCAACAACATACATTCTTTGTAATAGCTTTTCCTTTTTAATGGATATTTAAATGGAGGTAATTAAATATGTTTTCTTTCATACCCATCTCCTGAGAGGAAACATAACAACATGATGAAAATACAAGTAAATGGGAAGTAATAAATGTCTACTAAAAATAACTGCATTTTTACTCTCTAAGCAGTATTGGTTGCTAATTGTTAAGACTCTCAGCGTGATAATGGGGGGATTCACATGCCTGTTATACCATATAAAACTGGATTCCAAAATAATAGTTTAATAAGCTATCGTTGAAGGTGTTACTGCAGTCATAGGTACCAGCTGTTTATCTCAGGTCCAGGCAGTCATGAAATATGGCGTATAAAGCAGAAGTATAACCTTTTGAAAATCAGATCTAGTTGCTTTTGTCTTTTACACATTTTTGGGCCCCTTTCTAATTTTTAAACTCTTCTCTCTGTGTCCTAATCAGTGGGATGACAGATTTCTGCCAACACCTCAGTGAAATGCCTTGTGTTTCATCCACTGGAGCTGGACCCACATGGCTGCACTGCAGGTCATACTCAACCTCAGATGAGTAGCCTCTAAAAGCTACAAGTTTGCATGGGCACAGACTGAACATAAATGCCAAGAATGTCAGATCCTTCTCAACATGCTGAGATGTCTTTGGCCTCCAAAAGTGAAGTAGATATTGTGCAGGCATTGACTGCCTAATAAAAACATCAGTTTTCTTTTGTCCAGTTAAGAGCAAAGAGGCAAGGCTCCTCATCATCTGAATTTTTAGACACTTTTCCTATTCCCAGTCAAAACTAGAAGGGTAAAGGTCTACAAGAGAATGTTTAAGAACGACAAATAAGGTCCAAAAACTTTCTCAAGTTCAGCTTTGATTTTTGGGTGGATGGCCTTTGAAAGGGCTCCAGTGTTTCAACTGGTTCGTCCCTGCCTGTTGTCAGTGACATCTCAGCTGTTAGCAGCAAGAAATTCACTTCTCAAAAGCCTGTCAAACTCTCATGGAGGGAAAACCAAACTAAAAAGAGGTAATCAGAATTTGGCCGTTTCACACTGCCTGTCTTACGCTTTGATATTCTGATTTGATTCTCCTTTTCTTGTTTAGCAATAATATTACAGGAACTGAAATAAATGTAATGAACCGTTTTTCCTATCACAAAATGCCCTAGTCTTTGTCACTCAGTTGCTTGCAAAAACTGCTTATAAGGTCTTGTGTTTCTGCTATGAACATTATCCCTTCTTTCTTACACATTTACCCAAAGAATAACAGAGTATTTTGAGCCTAAATCTATTTATAAAACAGACACATATAGAATTAATCACAAGCAGTTTAATAACACCTGGGAATATAGGATATCTGTCTGGGCTTCCTCAGTTAATAGGTAATAAGAGAAACATTTTAGGGGAGATTCTGTTCTATTCTAAGGAAAAAAATCTCAAGTAGTAGGGATGAATGCCTTCTGAATGGGTTCCTTTATACTGAGCTTAAATAATTATTATGGGTGAGACACCTCATTTCAGCAGGCTCAAGTTCAACAAATCCCTCTCAATGCACTTTGGTATGATATGAATGCCTAGGATTGAGGGGTAGGGCCTTGGGAGAGCATCCTTTGTTAACTCTTTAGTGCGTGTCTGTCCCTTGAAATTAGAACAGAACAGTAATTTTAAAATAGTAACAAAAATAAAGTTAAATACATATTAAGAAATCTGCTTCCTGCACTTGTGGAGAAATAATATTTCTTTCCTGTAAGACATAGAGATCTGGGGCTCCAAAGCAATGGATCTTTAGCTCCCAAACAGCTAATATTCATTCTGTTATATTTCATTATTTTTGAAATTTGGGTAAGGACATTTGGGAAGGAAAATTTGGCTCAGAGCTTAATTTAATTCTTTTAAATGGTATGAATATTTAAGAGAAAAAAAAAAATAATTTTTTTTTTTAAAATGTAGTGCCTGAGGGATGTTAGCAAGGACAGATAATAACATCCTCAGGACTTCTAGGACACAGACTAAGAGGTAGATAGTTTTTGTCTGTGAGAAGTTACCAGAAGCTGCAGTGAGGGAAAAACTGTGATGAGCCATAGAATCATGGAATCAGAGAATTGTTAAGAATGGAAAGGTCTTGATATAACCTGATGTATAACTTGATGACTCTAAGGTCATCAAGTCCATTCATTAAATAGAACTATAAAGGCACTGACTCTATTAAGACCATGATTTTTAGTCATCAGCAGAGTTACAAATTTCACTTCCCATTCACTTCCCAGGCTTGTATTTTGAAGGACTTTTTTCTGGAAAGGGAGTCAGGAAGAGCTCAGGAAGTCCTCCAAAAAATGAGGAGGCCCCTCAGCATGTCTAGACAAACACAAACTTGTGGTTCATATGGATGAACAGAAATAAACTCATGACTGTACATATATGTGTGTATAGAATAAATGTCCAAGAAAAGATGGGGGTTTTTTTGTATTGTCTGTTCTCCCATGATAACCAGTAGCACTTAAAAATTTTACTCAGTTCTTTTCTTCTGTATAACACTGTTTTCGAGTGGTCAAAGGTGCAAATGAAGCATGAATAGTTCTGATCATTCTGATTTTTAACAGATTAAAAACTTGTAATCTTCAGAGGTATTTCAGTAGTCATTGCATTTGAATGCACTGCTAAGCTTTATGTTCATATTAGCAAACAGGGAATAAAAAAGACGTTTTAGATTTGCTAATGGGATGTCATGCCTTTAGTAATTTGAGTGACTGAATCAAGACAGTTTCCTCTCTTGCAGGAAGATTAATGTAAAATCCCTTTTAAGGTTCTTAATCTTATCAATTGGTTTCCCATTTTTACAGAAATTAATGAACTGCTCTTCTAGCCATGACTTCAGATGTGTTATAAAAGATAATCTTCCAGGACAGACAGTAGTAGATTATTATCAACCAAGCAGGGTGCTCCAAGGCACTTGGGTGCATATTTTAGAAGGTTTATGGAAAACCTCCCCACAGATTTATCTTCAAAAATCCATTCTCAGTCCTAGAAGTATATGTATAGAGAGATGTTTACATATGAGATACATAATGCATAATGATGATTCTTTGATTTCCTTTATATTATAGCTGAAATTAGGTGTTTGTGTATTCCTGTCACTTGTATGTATTTGTCGGTCTAAGGTTTACTCTGGGTAACACTATCCTTAAAGCAAACACTTGAGTCCACATTTCTGAGCCTGTGTGTTAACTCCATGTGTTTCAACTTCCAACCTTTAACAACAAATTACTATTTATGTAAGTTGTCAAATCCACATAGGACAGGCAGCTGCAGAAGAAGAAACTGAAGCCTATAAAGCACAGCAAGAAGCATAAGGCTCCCATAAGAGACTAGTCTTTCTCCTTCTGTATTTAGCCCAGTAAGAGTGAATTATTCATTACAATCAAGCTAAAGCTCCTCCGGTCTTGCCAGTTCATCCACAAATTTGTTGAAAATGAAGGCTCAGCATGAAGCCTCTAGAGAATTATTCTGAGTTAGAAACACCTGCAAAGAACAGAGAATTCACTGTGAGGTAAATTGCTGTGTGATTGCCCACACGTCAGCAAAACTTATAATTGGGAGAAACTGAATATTTTCTCTGTATTTAACTTGATGAGGATTTTGTGGGGTGTCATTTTACATTAAGTAGTAGAGCTATAATTTAGAATGTTTCACAGCAAATGATTGTGTTTGTTTTAACAGCAATTTTTCTTTTCTATGAGATTTCTATTGCTGTCAGCTGCTATTGCAACTTTATGGAATACACATTTATAAACCTTTTTTATTCTTAGGGAAAATTGTCAGAGACAGGCTTTAAACTGCAGAATTTTCTTCCCATGATTTCTTGTGAATTTAGAAGTTGATACTTTCCCCTGCTTAGCTGTATCTCATAAATGGCAAGCTAAGTCAGGATTTTGATCTCTATATCTGTAGTGTATGCACACTCAGCAGCTCCCTGGACAGCAGTGGAAACTACCTAAAACAGATTTTTGTTTCTTCCAGGTGTTTCACAAATACACTCAGAAATAACATGAAAAATTCAGGTGGAGCTCCTAAATCAAATTGGTTATTAATATTATTATCTATCAAAAAAAAAGTACAGAGAAAGAAAACAATCAAAGTGCCTTTTCTCCATGTTGTGCTGCATTGTTACATGCTGAGGTCTTATTTTATGCATTTTCCACAAGTCCTCAATCATTTCATAACTTATGTTTGGAGCAGGATTCAGGCTTCTGACTGATGATGGTAATACTGCTCCAACACAAAATGGATAAAGCTCATATTATTCAAGATAGGTCTACATGGAGAGCCTCGGACAGACTTCTTTTCACCTGTCCTTTGAAGGGAACCAGCTTTGGTCCACAGTGCTGTCCTTGCTAGCAGGAGGTAGCCCTGAGCTCAGTAGGTTGCTCAGAGACTTAGTTGCTTGATTCATACAGGTTGGCAGGCTGGCACACCTGGATGTGCCTGCTGCATGGGAACTGTCTAGCCTCCGCCTGCTCATCTCCACACAAACATACTTTTGTGGCTTGCAAAGTTATGTGACCCCATTTAAATCACAATGCACTATTTACTTTCATATGCATTGTGGAGTGCCTGAACCTAATTTAACAGCAAGCTCTTTGCACTAGAGATTATGCTTTTAAACTCTGCACTGAATGGAACCTCTTGGTATAGTTTTCTGTCCTTCCCTTATAAATCTCTTGCCACCATTCTTCTCACTTTTGTTCTTTACAGAGAAAACTCAAGTGCTTGCCTCAGTGAACTTTTGTGATTTTTTTTGTTGTGTTTTTTTTTGGTTTGGTTTTTTGGGGTTTTCTTTTTATTTTGTTTGGTTTTTTTGTTTGGTCTTTTCCCCCCCATTTCTTTTTCTTTCTTTTTCTATTTGTGACAGGAAAAAACCCACAACTGGTTAAAGACTAAGGAAAAAGGGACATATCTAACAGAGTGACAACTGCTTTCATATGTGTACTTGTAGTGCAGTGAAACTTGCCTCAGTGAATTCCCGTTATACACCTTTTACAGTTACTGGAATAAAATGTCCCTGGTGCCAAAGGCAAGGAGCTCATAACTACATTAACATGTTGGACAATAATACGTAGTGGGTACTCCTGCTATACATAACAGCTGAGTGATTCTTACTGCAACACAACTAAGGGCTAATATAACACAGGTTTATTTCCTTGGATCAACGTGGGATGTATTAAAAAATAATTTGCTGGGCAAGATGAAGCTTTTCAGGCCCATGTAGTCCTACTGCCTGCTCCAGAGGTTACTGAGAAGTGCAATAAAATACCAGATCCCTACTGACTGACTAATCTTCCTTTTCCACACTTCAAAGTATTTCTCTTTTTCACTTTAAAAAAGAACTGTGGTAAGTGGCCTCCAGCACAGAATTGTCTGTGAAAGTCCTGCCGTAGGCTCCAGCTTCAAGCTTGTAATCCCCATGTCACTGGTCATGGATCATCCTATACTTTAACTCAGCTATTAGAGGGTTAGAGGAAGACCTGGTGTTTGGCTCAGAGCTCTGGGAAGAGGAGAGGAAGCAGGTGTATTGTATAAGCAAACCTCCATGTGTCAACATCCATTTGCTTGTCAGAGGAATTTATTTGCTCCAGCTGTGCTTCTTGAAGAGGGGATCTTTCAGTATATATTTATCTGACATATTATGTGTCTGAAACATGCTGTCAGTTTCTTTCAGAGAACCTTGTAGCATAGGGAATGTAATTCTTAGGATGACCTAGCATTACCATAGGATCTCACAGTATGAACCAAAGTACCAACTAACAGTAGTTGATTGGGCTAGGTGCCATGTAGTGCTAGTTAACCCCTCCCCAAGAGAAAAGGGAAAGAGATAAGGAGTTGACTGTCATTTTATGGAGAGGAAAACCAATGCACTGAAAGAAAGAATGTGTGCTGAGGAAGCCAATGGAAAATAAGAGGAGCAAAAGTGGAAATCTGAAATAGGCATTGTGTTGTCAGCTTCTAGTCCATGTTTCAAACTGTCTTGTGTCACGTACAAACTTCTGTTGCTTCAAAGCTGTTATTTTCAAAATGTGTCACCCATGTTAAAGACATGTTAAACAAGGAAAAATAATTGTCAAAATTGACATAAAGGGACTCAAGGTATTCAAAACATATTCCCACTTGTTTGAGTTCAAAAGGTTGTTTTTTTTAATTCCTGCTCTGTTACAGATATGTACCTGAATTTAGATGCTTGTCTTTGAATTGTATTATGAACTTGTCCACAGTTCATAGAAATTGTGTACAGGGAGTAATATCTATGTCAAAGTCTGAATTATTGTTGGAATATAAATGTTTTAAAAACAGGTAACAAGAAGAAAAAAAAATAAATCTGATTTTCTAGGTTGTCCTGGGGCCAAGAAGAATGAGTTCCTGACAAGTGTTTTGGACGCACTGTCCACAGATATGGTGCACGCGGTCTCTGATCCATCATTGTCTTCCAGCCGGTGGGTTTCAGATCCTTTTTGTGTGACTTTAAAAGGATTGTCATAGTGGTGAATAGATTGTTGAGGGCTTTGAGGAGCCTTCACAAAGGGTAAATTTCCAAGAACCTATCGAGGGTTTACTTTAAAGTTTCCACTGTGAATGATATCCTCTAGACAGAGATACACTTGATAGATGAATTCTCAGCCGCACAGCTCAGGGTTTATCTGTAGCTGCTGATGCAACTGTGTGTCAGTTTTTGTTCTCTCAGGCTTTGTTTCTTGAATGTGTGCTACCTTCCTGATTCCTTCCTGATATTCTTCCTAGTTGCTTGCAAAGCAAACCAATGCTATCAACAGTGACAAGCTAGTGTTAAAAATGTGTAAGTGCTGTCAAACTTTGGGCATCTGCAGGTCAGGTGCTTACCAGCTGAAAAGGAGATAGTATTTATTGTTATAGTTTATCTTGTAATTCAATATATTTTGGTGTTTTATCTCTAAGAGAATCCATCATGGGTTGTAATTGGAGCTTCAATATTTGACAATGCTGGTTGTTGCTCAACTTCAGTTAGTTCCTTTACACGTTTAATGCTTTTGCTGTCTATGAAACAGTCTTTTTTGTTTCTCTCTCCACTTTTCTCTGTTTCAGGAAATTTAAGGGGAAGTCTCTGTTTGCCAAGTGTGATGCCGACCTCAATAGGGTTTCAGATAGTAAACCAGAAGCAGATTCTAATGTAAAATTTAGGACATAGTTGGCCAAAGTGAAAAAAAGAGGGATGTACTACAAGAAGCTAGTGCCCAAAAGCAGGGAGTTTTATGTAACAATGATGGTCATCTGCTGGTGATGTAACTATTCTGAAATAAAAGCATAAACTGAGGTTGAAATATCAGAATTAAAAATAAATTCTCTTTTTTTCTTGTTTCAGGGTTTCAGAGCCTGATCCAAATCATACTCTGGAAGAGAGAGTTGTCCATTGGTATTTCAAACAGCTAGATAAAAATTCCAGTGGTGATATTGGCAAGAAGGAAATCAAGCCATTTAAGAGATTCCTAAGAAAGAAATCGAAGCCCAAAAAATGTGTGAAGAAGTTTGTGGAATACTGTGATGTGAACAATGATAAGTCCTTGTCAGTTCAAGAATTAATGGGCTGCTTGGGAGTAACAAAAGAAGAAGGTAAAGCAGAAACAAAGAAACGCCATAGTAAGAACCTTTTTTCTCTGTCTTTTTCACTAAATTCTTCAAAGTTTATGAAGTCCGATATTTATGTGTGCCAGAATTATACAAAATAAAAGAATACACCTGGCTGCAGCTAATGCAGCTATTTCTTAAGGCAGATGTCAGGAAAATTGCTTCTGAATCACTTTGCTCAAAAAACTTCCCGTTGATTCTGACCATTAAATGTATTACAGTAGGAACCCTAAGAGCATATGATAATAGTCATCAAAAAGCCAGTTTAGTGTTATTATAGAACTGTGCTCCGAATGAGTGGAAATACCACACCTGTGCTTTTTGGATTCCTGGAAGGAAGCACATGGCTGAGCTTTCTAATGACTTCTCATTTCTCAAATGTGATTTAGAGATGCAGAGAGGAATGTGGTCATCTGCCAAACAGGTGGAATAACTGCTAATACACAGCCACCTTACCTTGCTGCCAAACTGGTAAGAAGGGGAACAACTAACTACAGAGTAGTCCCTGCAGAGTTCAATCACATAATTCCTGAAAATGGGCAAAAATAAAAAAAAAAAAAATTGTAAACAGCAGCAGTAGATCCCCATACTGTAAGAAGTTGTAGAAGAATGCATATAGGGAAATTGTTTTGTCTGGTACCTTAAAATGAAGGAAGGATGGTAGAACAAAGGTCTCATTGTTGAATTCTTGTCTAGAAAGGGAATACTGCAGAAAGACAGAAGAGGTCTACATTTTAGTAATAAAGTAAATTGTCTATGGCTTACAGTAACACATCTCTCAAAACAAGTCTCGGTCAGATCCAGGATGTTTTTCCCGTGGCTTTTTTTTTTTTTTTTTTTTTTTTTTTGTGGATCTTGCAATTCTCACTTAGATGATGCAGGTTAAAAAATTTATATGAAGGTGGATGACTGTTGTTATCTTTATGCTATAAATGTGGTAAGTGAAATGCTTCTGTCCTGCTGCAGCAAGCGTTCCTAGGTTTTAATACGGATGAAGTTTGGGTCCAAAATTACTATGCAGGAGGTAAAGGAAAGCAAGACTGGAAACAAACCCCAGTTTTTCTCTTCATATTCCAGAGGAAAAAAACCCAAAGATTAGGATAAACTGCCTGTTTTGAAACGTAATTGTAAGAGGCATGAAATCATATGAAGATCACACACAGATTTGGCTGAAGTAAAAATTGCATCCACCATAACTGGAGTTTTGTAACAGACCTTCATCAAAAAAATAATTCAATAATGAGAATATTCAACTTTGGAAGGAAAAAAAATCTCAGAAGTTTGGCATTGTAAAATTAATGGTATCCAGTTGGAAAAAAGTTCTTAACCAGATCATTGAGTTGCTTTACTAGAAATACATAGTTTTAAGGACAAGACAATAAAAATTACTTTTGTTGGAATACCATTATTCTATTTTGTTTGTCTTGCTTGATAATTAAAATTTCCTTTCTGATAATCCTTTCACTTGCACAAATGAAATGAAATGCCACTTCACTGCAGTGAGAGTTACATTTCTAGGAAAATATGAGACACTTGTCACCTGAGGTGTGAGAGCTGAGCTAAGGAGGTGGCTCTGTATAATTTTGTGTGAATCCCAAGTGTCTTGAGTGAGAACAATTTGAAGCATCATAAAAGAGAGTTGCAAAGCATGCTTTCTGAGGGGAGTGCTAGTTGCTGCAGCATTTTTCAAGGTCCAATTTTGTTCCCCTTTGTTCCAGTACAAGTTTGTTTGACTTACAGACTGACAGAGAAAACCAAGAGAGTGAGTTTTTTCCTACCCTAACAATTTTGCTTGTGAAGATGAATGGGCTAGCAAATTCATTTAGCTATTTGGGGGTTTATTTTCGCCTATTTTGAACATTGTCTTTCAGAGTAAGAAACTTAAAAAATCAGTGATAACCTTGTCATTTAACAGATTAAATGTGAACATCTTTGGCTTGTAGAGCTGCTCCTGTGCAATGTCTTTAATCAAAGTGAATGCTTTCCAGACAGTCTGCTTGTCCATGCTTCTTTACTTCCAGGGATAATAGACTGTATTTACTACTGAAGATTTAAAAAGCTTGAAGTGCTCAACTTTGACTAGATACAATCTCCTAAGCAAATGTGCCATATTAACTGGCAAGAGATGCTCTTGTTCAATTTTCAGATAACTCCTTGAAAGAAGCAACATCTGTATTGAGGAAAGAAAATGTGGATGTGTCAATGAAAGATTTGAAATAATTTATGTCATTTATTGAAAACTGTGCACTTACCGTGCTCTAAAAAATATCTTCAAAATGAGGGCTTCAGTTCTTGAGGATAACTTGCAAAACCATATTTATAATGTATTCTTTCCCCTCCTTTAGCGGCCCCTAGAACCAACACTGAGAGCACTTCATCCAGCAGGCAGGTGAGTACTGAGAAGAGCAAGATCTCCCTTTCTGCCTCTCCCAGCTGAATTTGTTGGGGTTTTAGCAGTTATCATTGCAGATTCAAACTGCATTAATCTGCTGTTCTGCAGAATTGCCAGAAAAATGTAGAGCAGCATCCCAATTAACAAATTTTGACTTAAGTTCTATGTAGGGAAAGCTAAATCAGTCAATTACAGGTGCAGAGTAAATGTGCATAATGTGCAAAGTGCATTAGGCTTGGATGTGGAAGTTCCTGGAAATGTAAGTTCACATATAGGATGATTTGATGAGTTTAATTGAGCCCTTGTGAGTCTTCTGCATTCCTTAATGACAGCATTCCCATACACTTAAATGTGCACTGCTTCATCTTCACTTAACGTTTGCTTTAGCTGAATTCTGTCAATTTTCCTTTTTATCACACTATAGACACAAACTTATATTCATTGAAATGAACAAAGCCATGCATTTCCCATGCCCTGTGAAAATCTATACATTTCACAAACCCCATTGAATTATTATATGGTGGCTTTAAACACCTTTTAAAATCTTAGTGCAATGAAAAGAGCTGTCACTTTCAAATGCCTTTGCTGGCTGAGCAAACTGATGCCGAAGAACTAGGATTTGCATTAGTCTGCTAATGTAGGTTTAAACTAAAATTGCAGAATGATTGGAGCAAATAAAATGTTAAGTGCCCTGACAACATAATCCATTATTTTTTTCAAATCAATTTTCTGCAAAGACTTTATCTTGTTTTTCAAAATAAGATCAGTGAATGTCATCCATGGAGGTTTGGCTGCTCAAGCCATTCAGAGCTGCAAAAGGCACAAAAGCAGAGGTTTTAAATGAAGGAAAGGTGACTTTGAAAAGAATTGACTCAAGTGAAAGGCCCAGAAAATAGGTTAGAAAGAAGTGGGGTTTGTGTGTGTCTATTTTTATAATCATTTATTGTGAAGAAAAATTTTCTGGGCAGTATTGGCATACCTTCCTAGTACTTTTGCATGGTCTTGAAGGAGGGCTTGTAAGTCAGTTATTTGAACGGTCTGGTAAAAGAGTCATCTTCACACTATTCTTACCTCACTACTGTATTAGTTAGAGGACTTAAATTATTAACGCTTACAAAAGTATCAGTAAATGATAAAGTGGTTTAAAAATTATTCATGTAAGCATAGTATAAGAACAGCTCAGGTAAAACTATCCCAGAACTCTAGTTGTTGTAAAGGTTTTCCCATCTATCATAAAGCTAGGTTAATTTGTTAGAAACTGAACCCAAGGTGAACCTACCCACAAGCCAAGAGAAATCTTCCTTCAAGTTGCTTGTCAGTTTGTTCCTTTTTTTATCTGATTTGTTGTTAAGTTTGCACTTCCTAAGGCAAGCTCAACATTGGTTGTGGGTTCCACTGGAAACCTCCTACATACCTTTGATGGGATATAAAATATTCTCACAGCTACAAGGATGTGATAAGTTTGTTTCTTTAAACAAGTGTTTGTGGTCTTAATTTTTCAGGTTTCCCCACAAATCACTTACGGTTTAATCAAGACAGCCTGAAAACAATTATCCAGTCAGAACTCCGAAGAATTCAGAGGGGTTACTTTAATTATATAATGGCAATTACTGGCACACGTGCATTACACTCGAAGCATGACAAGCCCTCTCCCCTTCCTTGTAATCTGATGCTGACTTGCAGAATCAGTAATGAAAGTGTCCTTAGAACAGCTACATTTTTTAATTTTATCCAATAAATTTGCTGAGTCAGCATCAATTATTTGAAGAGCTGTTGCTGACAAATGATAGCCTTAAATTAAGGCTGGCTAAGAAAACCATCTGTTGGCAGTTTCATACTTGAGCAAAACATGGCTGCAAATCCAGAAGGTGGTTTTCATCACAGAAGTTCTCACTTGGAAGGAAGCTATTGAAAAGTGTAGAAGTTGCTCGAAGGAAACCACCCATCTAAGAAGGCCTGATCAGAATTGCACCACTCAGGAAACACACACTCAAAAGTTCACCAATAATTTATTGCAGCAGTTTAGTTATATCTATGCTTCTGTGTGCTTTGGTACGTGTTTTTTCACATATGTGCAAATCTGTGTGTACACACACATATGAATTTACTGTAAGAAAGCAGATAGAGAAAGACAGTAATATGCTGACTGAGTCAGAGCTCTAAAAGAGGTCAAATAGGGGATGGGTCTGACAAGACTCGGGTAGCGACCAGGGATATTTCCCTTGCTCAGCTCCACCCTGTCCAACAAACATACACATACACGCTGTCAGTGATACCTAGGGGGTTTTTTGCAGCCTAGCTAAAAATTTATGAGGAAACCATAGATTGCTTGTGAGACGTTGGCCAGCAGCCCATTCCTTATACGTCACATGCCATAGAAAGTATATTGCACCAGGGATTTGCCCAGGCAGTTGCTAAACCTGTGTGTTTGACAGGTATAGATTTAAAGGGGCCATGGGTAAGTAGTCAAGATGTTGCTCATACCCCTGCTCATAAATGCCCTGAATGACTACAGGGCAGGAGTTTTTTTAATCCCTATGTATATTTGTGCAGAGCTCTCCTGATAGTGGGATGTGGGCACTGCTGAAAAGTAGAGATAGATGTTTATACTGGATTAATTGAAAACATCATTAATAATCCAAATTTTTCCAACTTCCTTTCAGCAAGTTTCTAAGAAGCAAGGGTGAACACCTTACTGATCCAAGGCAGATCTCTTTGACATGTGGGAGATTTCCTCACCAAAAGGCAATAAAAACAACTGTAGTATTTGCACTTTGTACTTAAAAATGTAAATTCACTTTGTAGAAATGAAATATTTAAACAGACCTTTTTTTTTTTTATCTGTGAAAAAGTAATGGCTAGTTCTGAAAAATTATCACATACAATGTATGTGTATTCTTTTGTTTTCTGAAATATGTAAAACATGTTGGAGATGTAAAAGTTTGCATTTAAACCATTTTTTTAAAAAATAACTTTGGCAAACAGTAGCATAGAAACCTGATTCTATGTACTTTGGTTTCAATAGTATGCCTTATTTTTCTTAATACTGTCATTTAAGTAGAGTTATGCTGAAAAATCTACTGTATTCTCCATTTTGTCCAAGCAGTGTTGAATATTTCAGGTTTGCAGGACTGAGAGAATTGTGTAAATTGCTGTTTACTTGGTTTTGCAGTTTTTAACTGAACAGATTTTTCATCGGTGGCAATATTTTGTTTCATTTTGGTTTTATTGTAATTATTAGGCTTTCCAAAGGTCATGCAATGAGAATACAACCACTAATGGCTTCAAAAAACAGTTATTCTACTTGGGATGCTTATAGAAAATTGTATCCTTTTCTCAATTTTTGAAGTGCCTTTTTTTATAGGTTTTGGTAGGATTTTTCTCCTGTTTGCTACCACTTGGGTCATTAACACAGTAAACCAAAAAGGAGTAAGGTCGATTGTAATGTCACCCAGGTCTGGTTCAGTCTAAAAGCATGTTTCTATGGTCAGTGCAAAGCAGGAGCAGAGTTTATATGGGTCCAAATTGTAAATCTTACTGTAGTGACAGGGAAGGATAAGCCTTTTTCCCCTACACCTGGCTACCCCTATCAACTCTTTGGCTTGCTTGGTGGCCCATTAGAGCAGGGGCTACTCATATTGCCCCTGCCTGAAGCTTTGCTGTCTGAAGAAAGTTCTCAAAAGTTTTCATACTTTCTCCATAATTTTTCATAATATTTTCCCCCCAATGCTTTTTTTTTTTTTTTTTTAAATATGTGTATCTGAGGGGAATAAGAACTTCCAGATATGAATTTAGAGCAGGGACCCAAATGAAAAAAGTTCTGCTCTTGAAAAACTGTGAGTTACAAGCAGCTGGGTTGATCGAAGCAGTGATAGAGGGACTACTGGCATCTAGGAGCTGACATGAGAAGGCTGGAATGTAGCAGCAAGCAGTGATTTTATTATGGTTTGTTTAAGTAATGGGATCTGACATGTGGCTAGCTAATCATAATAGCAACCTGGCTTGAGCTTGTACCTGGAAAAGATTTTTGTAAATCAGAAGGTTTCTTTTCAATTCCAACATATTCTGAAGTGATAGGAAACACTGTATGCAATGGAATTGTACCCCAGAAATTGTGTACTCTAAGCTCTGGCAACAGGAGAAACCAAGATGCAACTGTGTGTTATCTTGTATTTTTGTTTTAAAAAGTATTTGTTATTCTTTTATAAACTTTGAATTTAATCTTCTTTATAGATTAAAGATTGGTATGTTATCAAAATATGCTGGTGACTTTTCTTTTGCAACACAGAGGGACATGGTTGGGAGCAGATACACACAGTGGTGACTTCACCACTGCTTGGAGTTTACAAGAAACCTCATGACCTCACATTGTGTCCATCTTCTTCCCTTGCCTTTACTGAATTTTCTTTTAAGGTCACTCCTGTCTTAGTCATACCACTGCTTCATAAAAATTCTCTATATAGCTTCAACTTGGTCTCTTGCTTCTCAGCAAAGTACAATGTGGCATAAATAGAGATGACATCTTTTCCCCTCAATGTGAGTGTGAGCTGCTGGGCAACTTTCAGCCTGGCTGGAAACAATGAGGAGAGAGAGGCAAGCCTTCAGAATTCACAGCACATGGTTAGGTGGTCACAGTATGGTTAATAGCAGCATTGTGTCTAATTTCATCACTATGGCCTTTGGAGACAATATATAGGCTAATAAAATTTTTGCCATGTCCATGGCTTGAAAATTCACCCCATTTAAACTGAGAGGTCATGTGGGGAGGCAGATTTGTACTAGCAATGTGATTATATAATGAGTAGCCTTTAACACTGATCAAAATGTAAGTAAATGCTAAAGGCATTTTCAGTCATTTAATAACTCTACAATGACTGAAACATGAAGTGTTTCCTCTTTGTATACATTTCTGTGTCACTTTTATGATTTATTTCAATTATGAGCTATTACACCACTTGAATATAAGTAGAACTGCTCATAGTTCCAGTTAGAGTCTAGATCCCTAGTGGAATCATACTTGCAAGTTTACTAAATTCACCTAGGATTCCTCTATCTCCCATATGTCCGCAGGATATTTAAATTCAAGTAAATGTTATAGTTGTAACCAGGAACAGCCTTGATATCAAAAAGGAATCCATGTGGATAGGCCCTTAGGCTCACACTCTGTTACCAGTGTTTATTATTTACACAGAAATTAATTAGTTCTACTTTTTATCCTGTTCCATGTGTAACAATTTAGTTTCAATTTTCATTCTGTTGTTGAAAACACAACTTACATTCTGCTTCTCATTGACCAATATTTGTTCTAGTTCCAGCTATTGTGGAACATATTTGCTTAGAGCTTTTATAAGGTTGTAAATAGAAGACTGTAAAGTTTAAAAAATTCATATGTATTCAGTGGCTTGTCCAGCCTGTTGCAATATCCATTAGTCAACAGGTCACACAGTGAGAAATGTTCCATATTTTGTCAATGCTTTGGAAAACTTTCTCATTTCATTCCCATCCTTAAATATAGGCCAATTTAATAGTTCAAGTTTTACTGAAACCACTTCATTCTCAGTCTTCTCCCAATCTCACAAAATGCCTAGCTTTCAGGTGCTCATTTTGTAGAATTGGGACCTAAATGAGTGCTCTCCGAATGACAATTTTTCTTGCTAATGTCATTTCAGATGTTGAAAGACTGAAACAGAGAATACTTTAACAATACTTACTGCATGTAAATAAAGGAATACATTGTACTCTTTTATTTGGACCAGGCTTTTGCCCTTCATAAGAGCCGTAAGGCCGTGGAGAAAGTAGGTATTCCTAGAAAGCTGGAAGGAAAACAAAAATGCAGATTGTTTCATTAAAGATACTTGTTTCCAAGATTTTATAGATTAATTAATATTTTCCTTTTACAGTAGTAATAAAGGGTGGATTAATGGAGGTTAAGAAATCTTTGCTGGCAAAGATAATGTAGTTGTCCATTTTAAATATTTACACTGGTGTATTATATAGCTAAGTTACAGAAACTAATGTTTGCAAGTAAGAGCCTTTAATGCTGAAAGTGAAAGGTTTATTACTTTTATTTCCTTTAGGATGGCAAATTGATGTCATTTTGGAGTAATTACTTTGACATTAAATAGGAACCAACTAAGTTTCTTGATGTCTGAAACATCAGAATGATTGTAGTAAATCATTGATGCAGACTGTACTCTTGGTCCAATCTAATTGTTTCAGTTCAAGTTTTATAAGTGAAAACATGCCCTTTGTTTAAAAAGCATCAATAATACATGTTATTTTTTTCTTAAACAAAAGCTTATGTGGAAAGCATTCAGAACAACACTTTTCTCTAGAACATCCAAAGAGGGGGATAACAGGGAGAGAAGTCTATTTTTATCTTTAATCTTTATCTTTAATGATAGAAATATATGCAGTATTTTGCCTCTACTACATCCACCTTCCCTTTTTTGTCATACACTTTGTCATCTGACTTATGTCACCGATGGTACACAAAGCTTTTTGGAAGGGAAGATACTGAAATGAAAGTCCATTCTGTGCATGTGAACAATCTTTTCCATAAAATAGTCATCTGAGTCATCCTTTCCCTAGATACTGTCTTTACTCAACATCAATGCATAGGATTTTTTGCTTCATATCAAATACAGAATCCTTCTTTGCACAGGCATGTGATCCATTCTTGGCTAAATGGGTACTTTATGAAGAAAATCACCCATAAAAGATCAGCACAGTCTCTGGGATTGTAGGTGGACAGCTGCAATTTTTTATTAAGCCACTAATAACAGTTAATAAACTCTTAATAAAGATTTATAAAAACCACTCAGTATGTGAAGTGCATCGATGAAGTTTCATATATTTTTTCTAAGTGGTCAGTCAGGAAAAAAAAAGGGAAAAAAAAAAGAAAGAAGTGGTGAATGAAGCTTCCATTGAGAAACATAATTTCACTAAACCATGACTGACTAATTTCGTGTGATTGAGGTTTTTCATGAAATTTCACTTTTAAAAGTGTTTCTTGGTTTAGTGGTTATTTTTATGTTGGAACTTCTTTTCCTTTATCTAACAAGCATGAAGTTTCAGCATGGAAAAGGGACATTTTGTCCTATTTGTCTGCTTTGTGCTCCTCCCTACCCACTAACAAAAACTGGGCCAAGCAAAAGCAACACACTATTTTGTCACAAAATTGGATATTGCAAAAGGTAGCAGCATTCTTGCTCTTCCACGAACTTAAAAAAAATCCCATTTGTTTGAAACAAGTCAGGTTTCCAAACATTAGGTTTTCATGCTTCATCTGAGTTTTTGAGTGCCTAACTATCCCTGTGTGAGGCAGAGAAAAATAGGACTGGGTCTTCATGGACTGATGGATTTAACACTGGATGCACAAGAAATGTGAAGAAAACTGCAGTATGGGTAAGGGTATTTATACTAGTTTTTATCTATGCAGAACAGTTCAGACAGTGTGAATTATATGCAGAAATACAAAAGGCACTGTTCCAGCTTGCAAAACAAGCCTGCCATGGGACTGATTGCAAACATTCTCAAAACCTAAAATATTCTAGCATATCTCTACTTGTAAGAGTCATTTCACTCAAAGGCTGACGTGAACCAAAATCCACTTTGGCCACTACCCAAGGAGCATCTCTGGCTCTGCTGGTGTGTAGCTTCCCAAGTAGTCTTCCTGAATCCACAGTTTGAGTGCAGTCTTCTGAGACCCTCCAGGCTGCAAAACCAGTGGGACCAAGACCCAGAACAAAGAAATTGTGACAGATACTGCAAATTACAGGATATTTACTTCATAGCTCAGTTTTTTACCCTGGTTGGCTGTGATCAACTGAAAACTCCTCCCCTTTATCATCGGTGACAAACCCTCACTTCCTGCTTCTTAATCCATCAAATCCTTGCTCCGAGTGAGAGAACATCATGCTTCAACTGAGTGAGAGTCAATGTGAGTCTCAGCTAAAGAGCATTTGAAAAATGCTGTGGTCCCTCAATAGATGCATGTGCTCAGTTAACTCCCACCTACCAATTCCTCTTTCTGCCCAGCACCATATGATGGAGCAGTGTCTGCACACATCAATTCTTTAGCGCTCTGCAGATGGGATCTGTGCTTCTCAGTCTGGAGCACAGCTCTTTGTACTGAATGCTCAACACTGAGGAAGGAAGCTTGTTCTCTAACTGTCTCTTGCTGTTGTCCCGGGAACCTGAATTGTATCATTGCTGCCTTGTAGAGGTTTCAAGAAATACTTTGCAACACAAAATGTCCAAAGGAAAAGGTGCTGAAGTGGTAGGGAAAAAAAGAGCATGCAGTTTACCAAAAGCTAATAAAAAAGCAAAGAAAAAATTAAGCAGAAGGAGAAGAGAAAAATGAAAGTAGGATCATGGAGACACCCTGAGGAACTGAGGAAGGTGGCCACAACTCTGTGCTAAAGCCACACGTGGGAATGAAGGAAGAGCAGACGAAGAGACAACAAGGAAGGAGAGATAGCGGGTAGAAATGGGAGGAGAGTTTAAAAGAGGAGGAATGGAAACAAAGCAAGGATAGAAATGGTAAAGATAGAAAGAAATAGAATGCCTAATCAGGTTCCCCTGAGGAGGAAAGGTCTGAGAGGCCCACGAGAGAAAAAGAAAAGGGACACAAGTGAAAAGGAGACTGCAAATTTCATTTTGCTGGGCACAGCATGTGTCTCACACCACATCACTTTTTGTCTGGTACAAGAGGTCTATTCTGCCTTTGGATGTTTCCATGCCCATGCATAAGGTCTGAATCTGGTCCTTGGTATCCCAGTGATTCCAGTGCTTTTTTCCAAAAGACATTTGTTTTCATAGCCAATCTCAAGGCTTCCTTTAGATCCAGGAAGTCTGAGCAACATTTAATGAAAATGTGAAAGAAGAAACTAGCATATTTCTAAACTAAGAGCAGACTTGAGCAGGATGAGGAAATCTGAACCACAACAAAGATAAATTTCCTTTTGTATTTCTTATTCAGTAAAGATGCAAGCAAAATGTAATTAGATGCATTTTTTTTTAGTTTTTTTCTTTTATTCATTTTACCAGCAGATCCTCTACAGCCTTTGCTGATACCCTACAGTTTAACATTTTCTTTAATCAACACATAGATGACTAAGGATTACAAGAGTCCTGGATTCTCATAGTCTTTTTTTTTTTCTTCTTTTGTGGTTTCCTTTATGTTCACTCTTGGGGTGGCTAAAAGCTAATTATTTAAATCCTTCTCAAAGTCTTTAAAGTTTGCATGTCTGTGTGAGAGAGAAAAAGTCAGAGAAACAGACTGCAAGAAAGATGGTCAAGAAAACTTTGGATCCCACAGAAAATATCACAGTTCAGATTAGAACTATTTTCAAGGTACCATTTCCATGAACTGATGACAAGGATTTTGACTTGATTAATCTTGAATGGTCATCTGTAATATTAGTCAGTAATGGTACTTTAGCAGCTTTGGTCAATTGCAACTGTTAGTGTATCTTTTATTTTATTATTTTATCATGTTTTTTTCTTTTCTTGAGGGCTTGAAACAGTCCTTCACACCATGAAAGGCCACATGTACCAATTGCTCTCTCTGTTAAACAGTGTTGCCAATCTTCTGGACAATAGAAAACACGTTTGCAAGAGAACTAATGGGACAGATCATGCAGCATCAGTATATTATGACAATGCACTGCTGATGGTATTTTCATGTTTTGTTCTTCATGCATTTAGGTTATCATTGTCTTTCACCATAATTCTATTAATCACTACTTTAAAATAATAAACAATGAAAATAAAATAATACATTTTAGGAAAATGAAAATTAAATTATGTTGGGGAATTAATTGCATTTAAAGTTTATTAATGTTTATCATTTTTATGCACATTTTCATAAGCAAAATTCAGCTCATGCTGATCTGCTACATGGTTTTATCTTACTACACGATTTCAGAGAGGAGTTTCCCATTGTTTGAGTGTCTGCCATAAATATAAGGGAGCTGACTATTTTTGCCCTAAACCCCTGTTTGTAGTCTACCACAAAATGGTGTGGCTAACAGCCTTTTCTCAAAGATAGCAAGGAGTGGAATAAAAATGATTGAGGTGGAAGTGCAAAGGCAAAACTCCACATGTGGAAACTTGTAAAATGCTTTTTTTAACTATCTGTAAGCTTACCTTTCAGTGAATTTTCAACTCAGTTTTTGAAGAACAACACTTAATAGTGAAGTAGGATACATTTGCTACAGATGTTTCTGCATACAAATAAAATACCCCATCTAATATCCTTTGTGAATTGCCTCCAGTAAACACTCAGTGTTGTGGTTAACAGCAGAATTTATGTTTATTCAGACAATCTAACACGCAGGCAGATTTCTGTTCCCATATAAAGTTCCCTACCTTTCCCTAAACCACTGTGCAGACCAGCTGTGCTCTGGCTCCCTGGGAACATTAAAGCAGTGTTCAAGACCAGAGCCTGGGACTCTAATGAGAACGGTGTGGATTTAAAGGGTCAGCCAGATTTGAGAGGGCAGTGGAAGCATCACTTTATCACATCTTGTTCCTGTGAGAGTCAACATACAGTGCCCTTACAGGCAGGAGTTAAGGTGCTCTGCAACAAAAGTCTGCCCAGTTCCCTGGAGCTAGGGGCTGCCAGCGAAGTGAGTGCAGGCTGTGAGCTCACCTGCTTGCAAAGTGCCACTGCCATTTCCCCTTCCACCTCAGCCTGCAGTGTGGTGAGGGTGTTATTCCATTCACTCTGGAGTTTCTCATGCTCTTTGCCTTAAAAACCTGTCTGGAGGGTGCTGCTGGATGGTCTGAATGCACATCTGGTTAATTTCCAGCTATATATATGGTGCTTGGGTCCATTTCAAAGCAGGGCTCCAGCACCACAGCTTCAGATCATGGCTTTGTGGGCTCAGGCACAGAGTGAGACTCCAGACAAGCCCCAGCATGAGCTATCCCTGCTAACAGTGCCTGGCTCACAGCAGCCTTTCCATCAGACTTAATAAGTACAGGCATGAATAAACAGATGAAACAGATGGGACCTCCTCTAGATTGCAGAAGTGCTCAAGGACTGTCTTCCATGAGCAGGGAGGAGAAATGATCGTTTGCCAGCAGTAAGTTAGGGCAACAATTAGCTTGAATTTAATTTACAGTAAGACCTCAGACAAGGGTATAGTTAGCCCCAGATGCAAAGGAACATACCTGTGTTTGTTGGCTGACTTTCTGAGTAAAGCGGAGTATGTGAATCCAAGAAAGGGGTTTCAAGAACAAGGCAATGCTGGTTTTATAGACCAGATATATTTTTTAAAGTTGAATTTTATTTTTTCTCTTGGGTAAAGCTAGGATAAAAGTAGTTAATGTGTATTACAGATGTCTGTACTGATGTAATTGCTTAGGCCATCATCAGGATGAAAAAAATACTGATCCATGTTTTCTGAAAAGTCAGAAAATTACACTGAGAGATCTAAGCAAGCTGAGTTAGTAACAAGTGCATTATCTAAAATTTAGCAGTTAATCAGGAAATTAGGTTTATGTGTATTATTTCTAATAGTGAATAAAATCTCTCCTGCTGAATGGAGTCACAGAAGTTATATGCAGTGTTTATATCCTAGTTGAGTTTCACCATCCTTCTACAAGTCTTCTGAGAACCTGTTTCCAGTAACAGAATAAGGTTAGCAGTGCAGGTTATACACACATCTGTTTCCTGGAGCATGGCAAATCTGCAGTTTGCATCACAAACTGGGTTGCACATGTTCTAGAAAGCTTTGGGCACTGATTCTGAAGAGGAAAAAAGTTAATATGGGTTGTTTTAGAATGGTTTTCAGGTTTAATTTAGTTGGTTACTCTGAAAACAGAAACCTTTATAAATTCTCAGCAAAAGTAGAGACTTTACTTACCATAAAGTTTTTTTGACTGCACAGAGTTATGGTGGAGTTTGTGTTGAATTGTTCTCTGCAAAAATTCAGGTGAGGTTTAACAAATCTTGTTGGCCAGCAGAAGACAGAAAAAAAAATACCAGGAGAAAAGAAATATGGATTATTAACTAAAGTCTCAGCTGACTTGAAGCAAGTTTTATTTGTCTGCCTGACAAGCACATACATCACATGGAAGATTCATGTTTGATTATATTTTTGTTTTGTGGTCTGGTGGCAACTGAAACACAAGATGTACAGCTGCAAGTTCTCAGTAACTTTCCAGGTTATGAATTGGTGTGAAACACTAGAAATTATTTCAAACAGAATTGTGAAGGTAGTCAACATATAACAAGAGAAGTGGAGCAGAGACGTTGCAGTGAAAATGCATTTTCTTTGCAGATTTAGAAGATACGCCTGTCATTCCATTGCTCTGGGAAAAGTACTGCCACTCTCAGTGCTAATCCATTTTCCTCCCAATATAAGGCTATAATCTGTATTTCCAAAAAATGTAGACACTCCCACCTACCATGGCCACTAGGGTCACCAAGCATATGACAACATATAGTTAACTCCAGCAGTTTCAACACTACACAAGGCATTCACTAGATTGGAATCTAAAATACAAGTGTCAGCAGGTGTCAAAGAATGTTCTACACTTGTGACATTTTAGCAATTCCATATGTTCACCAGATTGGTAGTCAAACAGGAATTCAGCAAGTACCCTTCTTCATAAAAAAAAAAGGTGGATGAAGTCCAATTTTGTTGTAACATTCTTTGAACAAATACTATTTTTTTTCATAATCCTTTTATATGAGTATTTTTGAAATATTTTAGATTACATGTAGATATTTAGATCTACATTAATTTGTCTTTTTCTCAGCTTGTGCTCTCTTTCAGGGGTCAACTGTCCTATCAGTCTGCTAATACAAGGAATGGGGTAGCAGGCTCCTATAATAGTAGTTCCTAACCTTTTTCAGTTTGCAAATCTAATTTTTTTCAAATGAGTTGCTTTCTATTCTTGAGTCCATGCAAGGTATTATCAGTAGATATTTCTTCACAATGTTCTGTGGATTTCTTAGAAATAGTCCACAGACCATCAGCAAATACAGTTCACAATTTGAGATTACCACGGTAGAAAGAATACTGATAGTATTGATGATATTACATATGAATCCACTACCACTCATTTTCATCTGCTAATATTTGTTCTTGCACTTTGGAAAAAAAGTCACTTCTGCCATGAGATCTATTGGAAAATCTGATTTCTCCCAGTTTGCAAATCAACTAATATTACGGGTGTGTGTTTTGGTATCTGTAGCAATGTTGCTGATTGCCTCAATTAGAGTGTGTTTGTTTGTTCTTTTGCATCTATCTCTGGTCACATGTAATGAAATTAAGAATTCCTTCTTCATATTTGCTGAAAGCATATCATAACCAAATGGTAGTGGTAATTATATAGGCAGGAGGTGGGGAAAACTTTCCATATGCTTCTGTGGGGACAGAATCTAATTTCTTAAATCATACTTGGTATATCCCTGAAGATATTCCCTAACTCAGACAGAACCCTGAGCCTGGAGCAGTAGTGACTGAGCAGGGATCTATTTAGGTTGATCACTGTGACAGGAAGTCAGACTGTGGATTATGTGGTGCTTCTTCATTTTGACAGTTTGTGAGTTTCAAAATACGTGTGGAATAAAAAGGAAGAAAGTTAAAATACCTTTAATGGTACTAATTTAAAGGAATTGTTCAATTTAATGTTTAGAGGTGAGATTAGCTTGTAGGACTTGGATCTGTAAAACATACTTTTTTGTTTGGGTTTTTTTTAGGAGGAAATACTGTCTCCAACATTTAGTTTCCAGCATGCTACTTTAGATTTCAAGTTTGTTCTATCCTCTCTTTAAAGTAAATAAAAAATTAAAAGTTTGTACAACATTGTGCCATTTGGTTGCTACAAAGCCCAATGGCACTTTTTTCTTCTTGTTTGTTGAAAGCTAAAAATGGGGAAAAATCATAGTAGCCGTTCTTGTTTTGACTGATAGTGCGAATCTTGGGTTTTCTTCTAATTCTATCTGCCTTTGTGCAATGAGATGTAACTATGTTGGGATGAAAACTTTGGGAGACTGAGCTGGGACCCACTGCCAGGCAGAGATTGAGTAGGCTAAAGAAACTCTGCCTGTTCCCCTGCTCCGTGTCCCTAAGCAGGCAAACTTCCCCTTGATCCTGCTGAGAGTCACCCATCACTGCAACTCAGCAAGCCAAACAGAAATTTATTGAAGTGCTTTCTAAGTGAGACACTCTTGGAAAGGGCTTGCAGATTCAGTTGGGGGCCTGAATCTGGACTCACCCATGTGTGTCTAGATGAGAATCTCTCCCCACATCTTACATTAACTTGTTTAGGCATTTCCCAGGAATGCAAAGAGGTCCTCACCTTCAATGGAGAAGTTTAGGCAAGTTTCATGAAGATAATTATATACACAGACATGGAACTAAGTAATGGAAGGAGTCTTATAAAAAAAATTTCTATATAATGCATAGGGATTGATTTCTGATGGTTTGGCATATATGATTGAATTTACTGGTATCCAATAAGATACAAGAGACAGGTGGAAACAACGTCTTGAAGATCCTCCCTCCTTGTTCTGAAATTGTCTGGGGAGTTCAAAATTCATTAGGAATACACATAAACACATCACACTTGCTCAGGAGACCTGAATAACAATTCATAGGAAGGAACAAAACCTTTCAGACTTAGATGCTTTGAAACAACTGCCCAAAAACAGGCTCTGATGCTCTAACAATTCTAAAGAAGGCATGATTGAGTACCCTCTAAAAGAATCAGATCTCCTCTTGTGGTGCCTAGCACCATAAATGTAAAATCTTTGTCCCAAAGCATAACTCACATTTACTGATTGATTTTATAGCAAAATTACAAAGCTGAGCTAGCCAGAGAATGTTTATAATAGCATCTTTCAAAGCTTTCCTCCAGATGAAGCATCTGTCCCCCTGCTGCTGTGCCAATGTCTATAAAATATACTATCACTAGCACAAAAATTATTTTCATTGTGCAAAATGAAACCAGAAGTCTGTTGTGGTTTAGATTATTGTTTCATGTATTAATATTAAACACAATTTCTCAAACGGGTAATAAATGAGAACTGGCCTTGTGCATTATACCCAAGCTTATTGTTAGTGCTGTAAGGGGACAGCAACACAGCAGTTTGTCAAAATTCAGTCTGTGTTCAAACTGCTTGGGATCTTATTATTTTAAAACATCAGAATTGCGGACATCCTTGTAAAGATTACTTAGAAACTCTGCCAGAAGAATATGTTGTTCTAAAGAAAAACTTTATTGTTGTTCTTTGGCTAGGAGAAATCATATACTAGTAAAGTATCTATGTATTTTTCCTAACCAATATTAACATACAATTACACAATTTAATTGAAAGATAATTTTCAACTAACAAAAAAAAAAAAAGGAAGTCAAACATTTTCTTTTCTGTTTTTCCTCTTTTCTTTCCCCATTATCTGACATACAATGATCAGTTTAGGTTAGTAAAGTGTGTATTCCTGGTTTTGTTCAATGCACCATCTGTAAATTCATTACACAGTTATTTGGGAGCATTCATGTTTTTCTTTTCTACCCTTAAAATATAGAAACCATCACTAGTATGGTTTCTTCAGTGCTAAAACTCCAAACATGATTGTCTCCAAGGCATGCACTTTCTGTATACATAACCTGAAGCAACAGCCTTATATCCATCCAGTCTTTTGATGGAATATCCCATTCTTTTCCCATGGCAGCAGTGGAGCCATAGCACAGGACTTCATTGTGAAGCTGTGAAGAATACTGTGAATAATTACATCAGAAGCACAAAGTGCTTAACTTTCTTAACTTTCATGGAGCCAAGCCTCGTTCACATCTACAAATTTATGCTGTGTTCCACCCAGGAGGGTCAGAATGATTGTCTGAGGCTTAAGGATTTCAGGACTAACTGGTGGTAAATGAACATCTCTGATCCCATGAGAATCCATAAGGGTTTAATGAGGACTTAAATGCAACTTCCACCTGTCCCAGTAGAGAACTGAGTTTCAGCTTATGTTCTAAGTACCTTAATCTTGTGCTGTTCATCTGGCTCAGTAGAGAAAATGATCACTGGTTTCAGTGGGAGTGAGATGTACTTTCTAATCCTGCTTGTGTTAATTATGAAATGAACTCATCAGGGAGTTGGCTGGATGTAGCATTTTTGTGCTTCAGCTACAGCACCTCACAAGCTTCCATGTTTACATCTGGTATATTAATCTATAAACATTTCTAGATAACAATCTCTTCTTACATTTTGTTAAACTAGGGAAAATGACTGTTTTCCTACCGTCCCACAGATGTGAAAAAACATAGAGCATTTAGACTATAACAGTGATTTCCAGGTTACCATTGGCCATGGTTACCTTTCCTAGTAGCTTACAAGAAGTTTGTCAAACCAGAGCAAAGGAAATCTGTTCAGCTGTGTTCTAAGAAACAGTCACCCCATGCTGCTACAATTTTGATTAAAAGTACTGAGCCAGTGACATGAGAAAATTTTCACTTGAAATTTGTGTTCTACTCTCTGGAAGAGAGCAGAACTCAGCTATCCAGCTAAGCCTTACCTTAGGCTTAATTGGAATGTCTGATCACTCTTCTGTATCTAATTCAATTTGCTAAAAAGAAATCTCAACCCTCTATGACTGCTAAGGATAGATCCTATGCTTGGTATCCATCCTAGAAACATGCTTGTTCCAGTGAAGCCTTTCCATAGCTGTTAGTAATTTCCTTTAAATGACAAATTCTGCACTTTTTACTTGTCCCTTCAGTAAGGACTACCTGAGAAAATAGTTGCTTGAGAAGGAAAGGAGGCAAGACAGAATTAGGAATTTCAAGTCAATTCATAGCATGAAATTTATCACCTAGACAAAGAAGTGTCAATTTGAGCTCCAAAGCTGAGTATTTTATAACAGTTTGGAGCAAACCTGCTTCAGTGCTTGAGCTGCAAAATGATGATTTTCTTGCTACATATAAATCATCCTTTTGATTCTCCTTTTCTTTTCCAAGCTTCATTCCATCACTGAATACTAAGAAAATATTATCCCACAAAACTGCCAGGTTTAAGACTAGGAGAAAGGCAACAAGCATGAGCCAGGGGAAAAGGAGAATGAGATTTTAGTTCATAGCAAGACCTGTTTATCTGTATTAGGTGGGTCTGGCCAGACCTCAAACAAAATTTGATGGCATGGCTCAGCATCCCATAATATAGAAAGGATGGGAGTGCATTATGGGCAAGGTGCTGTTATAATGACTTTGGAGTTGTTGACTCCCTCAAAGGAATGGAGGCCCTGCAGAGAGACCTTGACAAATCAGAGGGCTGGGCAATCACCAGTGAAGTTTAAGATGGGAAAATGCCAGATTCTGCACCTGGAATGGGGAAACCCTGGATGTACAGCCAGACTAGGGAATGAGAGGCTGGAGAGCAGCACTGTGGAAAAGGGCCTGGGTATCCTGGTCAATGGCAAGTTGAACATGAGCCAGCAGTGCCCTGGCAGCCAGGAGGGCTGACCCTGTCCTGGGGTGCATCAGGCGCAGCATCACCGGCCAGGCAAGGGAGGGGATTGTCCTGCTCTGCTCTGACCTGGGGCGGCCTCATCTCGAGTGCTGGGGGCAGTTTTGGGCACCACAATACAAGAAAGCTATTAAACTATTATGGACTGTCCCAAGGAGGGCCACAAGGATGGTGAAGGGCCTTCAGGAGAAGCCATATGATGAGCGGCTGAGGCCACTTGGTCTGTTCAGCCTGGAGAAGAGGAGACTGAGGGGAGACTTCATTGCAGTTGACAACTTCCTCATGAGGAGAAGAGGAGGGGCAGGCACTGATGTCTCCTCTGGAATGATCAGTGACAGGACCTGAGGGAATGGCCTGAAATTGTATCGGGGAGGTTTAGGTTGGATATTAGGAAAAGTTTCTTCACACGGAGGATGGTTTGGCACTGGAACAGGCTCCCCAGGGAAGTGGTCACAGCACCAGCCTGGCAGAGCTCAAGAACAACACTTGGACAACACTCTCTGGCATATGGTGTGACTCTTGGGGATGATGCTGTTCAGGGCTAGAAATTGGACTCAGTTATCCTTGTGGGTCCCTTTCAACTCAGCATATTCTGTAATATAATTAGCCAAGTGTGCCAAAGGCCTCTGCATATCTGACCACATTCAGACATTCAGCACAATTTAACTGGAGTCTGACAAGTGGTGGGTCTACCTCACCCAAAATTTTTGTTCAGTCTTCAGGCAGATGAGAAAACATAAGCTAAGAATATGTATTTATGTGCACTTCCAAACCAAGTTTAAGGCGTGCCATTCTGCTGTAAAATCAACAAGTCTGAAAACATTTTGAAACAAATTAAATTCTGCAGCACCTCAGCAGAATTCAGTGAAAATCACAGCTATATTCTGCATAGAAGCAAAGAATAAGTAGTCATGGAATTTTCCCAACACCATGAAATGGAAGCCTGGCTTTATTTTGTCCACTTTGACTTCCTCCCCACCTGCCTATATTTATTACATTTCAATAACTAAGTGGAGCTAGAAAACTCCTCCTTTATTCTTGGACAATCTAATTTATAGATTTTTTATGTGGTTTTCTTAATTCCTGTAAATAGATTTGCTTAGGGAGCAGTAAACACACGAAAATTAATTTGAAGCCATAATCAGACTATAGAGTACAATTATTCTTTCCCAGACAAAACAAGCTTCAAGAAATTTCATGCTAGCTTTCTTCTGATGGGATGGACTGGAGTTGAACAAAGGATTCTTTCCAAGATCTTCATACTTTCTTTCCATACCTTGTGTAGAACAAGTTGCCCTAATTTTTCTGTTGCTCTTCTGGTTGAAATCTTCTAAAGTTAAATTTTGAAAATACAATTAATTAACTGCTCAGGAGCCTGTTTGCATTTGTGCCATGAAGGGCATGGTATTTTTTCAAAGAAATGGTGCCAGTTGTGTTGACATGATACTGATGGTAATCTGTTCCTGTTGTGTGTTTGCTCTTAACTACCACATCCTCTCCCAGGCCACATTTAGATAGGTGTTCATGTGCAGTGTGTTGGGGCTTTTTTCACTAACCTGCCATGTGTTATGTTCTTATGGGGATACAATATACTTCTGTGAGAAACAGAAATCCAGTCTAATCTGGCACCTGCAGTTCAGATCTAATACAAAACCTGACAATTTTCCCTATAATCAGATTCAGATTTGATACACAGAAACCAAATCTGTGTGGAGCCAAGTACAGGCATTGGGTATGAGAGAAATATTGCTCCATGTTTTCTCGCAAAGGAGAAAAGCCTGTCACGTGCAAACACTGCTCTGCTGAAGTTATGGCAGGCTTAGTTTAATTGGGACAATGTTGCACTCCAGCTCCACAAACTTGTGTCAGAATAAGTAATTTCATTCCTAAGCAGGAACAAAACTCCAGTGTAGTAACAAGGTTCTTTAATTTTTTCCTTGTGTAACAATCAACACATATTATTTTTTATTATAATAATTAGGACTAGAGAAATATGCTCTAGCCAAAATAAAAGCCAATTATATATTATTGTTACTAATACTATCTGATGATCTGATCTGCAAAAATAATGGGTACATTCTAAATGCCTTGGATGAAAATATTGAAACTTGAAGGAATGAAGTTAGCATCTAAATTAAAGGCCTGATTTTATTTTTTGTAGAATGCCAGGCTGTTAAACAAAGCCAAATCCAGTGGCGTGCCAGTAAGTTAACAACCTACCACCATGAGAAAAACTTCAGTTGGATTTATGGTCCCTCTGTCTGAACCTTTTCTCTTTGAAGATGCCTAACTTAAATCTGCAGCATGGGTGGCAAGAGTGTGAGAGAGGGAAAAGGCTGCAGTCACTTTTCTGGTCCCTCATGCAAGGCAATGGTACAACAGCACCAGTAGCCTGTAAGGGCTTTCTTCATGTCAGGAAGAAGCAGACAAACTGTCTCCTCTTGTTCTAGTCACAGCATTGCTTTCTTAGGAAGTTGTTTTTTTCTCAGCTTAAAATGTTACAAATAATAAAATGGAGCATTATTTTCTAATCTGAAGTTCTTTTGAAGTGAAGGTGAAGGTGATGTAAAAAGCCTTTCTGACTGGAAAGAAGTATTTTCTGTTTTGCTGTTTTAACTATTGGAAGACAAGAAAGGAGGAATCATGCTGAAGAAAAAACTAAAGCAAAAGATAGGGAAAAACCCTCAAGCATTTTATTGGGCAAGTAAATAATAATAATAACAATAATAATAATAATAATAATAATAATAATAATCAACCCCATCAAACCAAAACAACCTTTATTTTTAGAGTCCTTGTGACCTTATTTGGTATTCTGTCTTTCTGCTGGAAACCTAAAAAAATATAGCTAGGCAATGCTCATGACAACTATTGGACAAAATTCCCTTTACTAGGAGAAATGCTGAAACCTTTTCACTTGTTCTGCTTCACATTTTGAAGTTATAGCCAAACCCTCCTGCTTATATTTCATACTACAGCAACACAGGCATTTGAGGGAGAGATATTCCTCAGTGTACTCTTTCCCTGGAAGTCATTCAGAACTGGTAAGAGGAAAACAGGCATCCTGCCATGAGACAGCATTGTCCTCTACTTTCCACATCTGGCAGAAATCCTGGCTTCCACTCCCACCCCATTCTATTTTACTTCCCTGTAGAACCTATGGGGAGGGTTGCTTTTTTACCATTATTGTAATCAGTTATATGGACTTCTCATTCTGCCCAGATTTCTCCTCTGAATACTTGCTTACTAATCCAAAGTCCCCTTCTGTGCCCATCCTTGTATACCATCGAGACAACTGCATTTATTCTGTCTTCAGAGGGTGTCAGAAACATAATAAAGCCATGACTGTACATTGCATTGAGACCCCGAGAGAAAAATCAGTAATAAAACCATGTTTAACTAGCATGTGTATTGTAACTTATAACATTCCTGGACAGCAAAATGCAGTGGATGAAAAAGAAATAATGTACTGAATCCATCTAAAGGGTAAAATTCTGGACTTTTCTCCTACTTAATTAATTTTCTTTTGCACAGCTGTTCTCTGGTGTTTAGAAGTTTGTTTCAGATAATTCAAACACAGCATAGACAGAGTATCTGCAGATCTGCTCTAATTTGCACCACCTGCTGTATTTCCCTTGCCTGTACCTAACTTCCCATAAAACTCTCAAAGCCTTGTGTTTGCAGGTTTGACTATGGGTGGTTAACTAGACAATCTCAGTTGTATGGGAAGTCCTTGAATCTGGACCCTGCCTCAGCAAGTTCCGGAAAGCTTTTCGGAACTATTTTTTGTCTCCTCTTTTAGGAACCTCACACAAGAAAAACAGGTTTCCTGCGAGCTGTCATAGAGCGTATATGATTTTCTCTCACTCATCTCAAGATATGATCCTGGGAAATAGTTTGTAGTAGTGCCAAAAGGGATTAATCGGTTGAGTAATGTACAATATTGATAACAGAAATAAAAACATGGTCACTTTAAACTCCAAACTCCATGCAAGCCGAAAACCTTCCCTTTTCTGAACATTAAAATAATTAAAAAGTACCCAAATAAAATTAAAAAGTGTCATGGAAAACAATTTTTATTTGTAGGAAAAAAAATGAAATTGTTCAAACTCTCTTATCCTTACTTGGGCCGACTAATGGAATTTTCACTGAGAAGTGGAAAAGGAAAAATGTATTCCCCTTCAAGGCAGATTTTGTTTTTACAAAATAATTCCTTCAAGCTGAACTTAATTTCAGTGTAGAAGGAGACATCTACTCAGGATCACAAATTTTCCTTATGGAAGCTAGGCTTCTTTTGCATTTCCAATTTTTTTAAAGCAGAGAAATTTTCTCCTTTGAAAAATAATATGGTTTGCTTCTACTTACCTCAGGACAGCCTGTTTTCTTTTATTCATAACACACTCAATTGTTTAGCAGATATTACAAATTTTTCCTTTTACTTGGCAAATATTTCTCTAATTCTGTCTTTGACTATCAGAAAATCATAGTAGCATATGCAATCCTAGCAAGAGACTCCCTTTCAAATATTTCAGTGCCATAAGCTTAAGACAGTAGCATGTCCTAGACCTAATTCCCATGATATCTACCCTGATCTGCACTTCCTCTAATTTAGCCAAACTTCCTTAAGAGACTTTGTAGCCACTGATTTATTTTTTTTCCCCCCCTATTAAGTGTGAGCTACCTACAACATAAACTTCTCTGCCTTCTTGCTTTGTCATACCATTTCTCCTTTCTTAGGTCTATAGATTAGGAGGAAACCAAGGGTAAGTCAGGCCTGTGACCTGAACCTTCCCAGATGGTGAAGCTAGCTAACACATTCTGCTTAACTCAGACCTGGTATATTTTTTATTCTAGAAAATTATTATGTACATATAATTTGTTTGCTATTCTACAGTAGGGTGATATTGGATAGAATTTACATTTATACTAAGCAGTAGTGCTGAGTAAGTTTCAGAATTATGACTGTTGTTTTATGTATAACCAGTGCAGTCAAATAGAAACAAATAGAAACAATCAATTGTATCAGAATGGGAAAATTTGTTATGATTTTTTCACTGTGTTTAGACAACAAGGAAGGTGGTAAGAGGTTTCATGTCTGTAGGTAAGGCAAGTAGACGAGTTTGGTTTTAATGTTGCTGCATGTGGCAGCAGACTGGAAAACATTTAACTTATATAATGTTTCATCAATCTTTAAATAAACTTCAGTTTCAATCAGGATATGCTTTGAACCTGACACCATGATGCACTGGTGCACATGCTCCCACTTTCCATTGTGCTTCATCAGTTAATCGGGCTTATATAAGTGACCTTTCTCTATATCTTGGCAGGTAGTGAGACTGCCAAATGAGTGCACCTTTTTGTACCACTTTGGGCTTAAATATGTGAAACTTATTCCTGAGGACATCACCTCTCACTCTATCCTTCTGTTTCAAGTAAATGTTTTTTGTTTGGAGCTGTTATGAGAACACTGCTCCTTCTCACTCTTTCTAAATGAGAGCCACATGCTGGTAACTTGGGATCTCTTGGAGAACAGCGATACAGTTTCTGATACATTATTTTGGCACTTTACATTGACAGCTGTCTCAAGCGAAGTAATGAAAAACTCAGAATGACAACTATTCTATTGCAAATATTATCATCTTGGGAAACAGGTTGGAGAAGAATATAATGAACAAAAGTAATATTATCTAACCTTCTATTAAAGGACCCTTTTTATCATGAGCAACCAAAATATATTAAGCCAACATAAGCTGTGACAATACTTTATATTCCCAAATAGACAAAGTGTGCAGCTAGAGGTGAGACTTAGATGTGTTTCATAAATAGAAATGTGGCAGGATGACTAAGATGCGTGTGTTCTATTTCCATTCTGACAGGCAGTGGGACTCAGGGTTTCTCATTTTTACCTTCCTGAATTTGAATTTTCACACCTATTGCCAAAATTCTGTCTCTCAAAGTTCTTTCTTCCTTCCCACCTTCCCCAAAATCATGCAAAAATTCTAAGCATTGGTATCATGTACAGATCACAAAAACCAGGAAATACTGTGGTTGAGGTTGGTATGCGACCTATTACTCTGACATCCTCAAATGATGGTATTATTATAGCCTTGCTGAACAGAACTTTTCTGGGTGTGCCAGAAAGAGAATCAAATTCCCCTGAGTACCATGGCCATGCTTTAAAATTTAAATATTTAGACCTTATATAAAAAACATAATTTAAACATACAGTTTTAGCAAGTTCTCTTCCCTATGTTTATGCAGTGGATAATACTGGATTTCCAAGGAGGAACATGTGTGTTGTCATGTAACTGTGCTTATATGCACAGAAGGACATGTTTTGGTCTCAGTCAAGATATGATAGTAATTAATTCTAATTGCACTAAGGTTGACAGTTACAATATTCTTTGAATACTTTTTTTTTTCTCAAATGGATATCCTGCTTTTTATTTTTATTCAGTAAAAAAACCAAGCTGAAAAGAGCCCATCTACCATGGAAAAAATACTGAATCCAACTTGAACAATATTAGAAGGAAGAATGTAGGATATTTCAATCTGTAGCATAAATCTGAACCATTTGAACAACCAAGCAGTTGATAGCAGTGATGTGTTAATACTTATGGTGTAGACCAGTGCTGGACAGCAAAATGTGGATTTTGTTAAGTGGCAGAAGAATAAAAGGAAAAAAATAATAATAATTTCTATTCTTGCCTCCTCTTGAAATGCCTTTCTAGCCCACTCTGTTTTGTTTTGGTTTAGCAGTTTTCTTATCATAAGTGAGATTAATTTTTATCAAAAGAAATTAAAATAATTTTTAATAATAGTAATTTAACTACCCAAGATGTAAGATAACTGGAATAATGATCTCAGCTTAATAAATTCCTGTGAGATCCCCCATTGGTACCATCTTCTAAGTAGGAATGAAAAAAAAAAAAAAAAGCAAAAAAAACCACAAAAAACCCCAACGAACCTAAGAGAAATGGCACATAAATTATCACAGACAAAAGTCAATGGGAAAAAAATTTACCCAAAATTTAGCTGTTTGCTGGAAAATAATAAGATTAAGTATAATGCTTTTTGCAATATGTGGAGGCTCTCTGAAAATGTTCTGTTTGAATTAACTGGGAGAAAAGAAAAAAGGTGACCTGGATCAGAGGAAGGAAACATTTAAAACATCTGTTTTTAAAGGAAAAATGAACTTTCTATTAAAAAAAAAGGCAAAAAAAACCCGCCAAAAACCACCAAACAAAAAAAACCAAAACAAACCAAAACCAAAACACAATTAAAAAAAACCCCAAAAAACAAACAAACGAAAAAAGAAACCAAAAAAAAAAACCATGCGACAAGATTGGATTTGGAGTTGTTGCCACATAGGTGGTTCAAGTACCTTGGGTTTTTCTGGCCAACATGATGAGCCCCTAATCTAGACAAAAAGATGAAATCAAATGAAATACCAAAAATAGTACATCAAGATGACACTTCCCAAAAGATAATATTCAGGTTCATTATGGGTTTTGACCCAAAATGAATATCAAAGTTCTGAGTAATACCTTTTCTGCCTCTTTCCACCTACAACATCACTTTTGTATCTAAAAGGCCCTAGAAATGAACACAGACTTGAGGGACTCTTTGGATACTTTTTCAGTAAAGGCAGTGTCAGTGCTTTCAAATTTATATCAGAGACTGGAAGACTATGGATGGGATACTCTTAATTTTTCACACAGAGCAACAAGAATGTTCTTGAAAGCTCAACTCTTCTTTACATGATGGGAAGGTCATGACCAAGAAAAAATGTCTCAGAGTCTTTCTTTACAATACCTACTACAGCTGGGATTGGATGCCGGTTTCCTGGCTGCTTTAAACTGTTCCAGCAGTAAACCTCATTCAACCCTGTTTGCAAGTAGAGCTGCAAGATAAAGGCTTTGTTTTAATTGGCAGTGTTGTCCAGGATAGGGAAAAGACAATGTGAATGGAACAGGAAGACTCAACAGACCCGCCACAGAGAAGGTTACATCTGCCTTGACATTCTCTACACTGGTTGCTGCTACTGCTGGCATTCCAAATATTTCCCCCAATTCTTTTCTCTCTCTTTTATTTTGGAAAGAGTCCTTTGCAAATCTGAAGTAACTAATGAATAAGGACACCCACAAATATTTACTAGTGCTGATAAACAATGGAAAACTCAGTGAACAATCTCAACTTATTTTTATGGAGATGAAAAGCCTTGCCAGGTCTAGAAGCCTCAGGCCACCACCATTAAAATAATAAAGGCATCATCAGAATAAAAGAGACTTGAAAATTGAGTTCTGGACCTTGTCTCCACAGCCAAATGCACATTTTAAAAGCAAAAATATTGCTTTTAAACCATATTACTTAAGCATATATGAATGTCACAGGGTGGGCTTTTAGTACATTTATCTAACAAGCAAATATAAGCTTCTGGTTGAAGCCATTTCCAAAAAGACCTTTGGCTTCTTACCTGTGAAGATGAACAGAGAAGTAACACTATTGCTGTTTCTACTATAGACACAGTTTGTAGGAAAGCGGAGCTGTGCACAATTATTCACAGCTTTGAAAAGATTTTCCAGAACCAGAGGAGATTCAGAAAAAAGTTTGAGATGTACTTTTCTCCATGTAAGGAGAAAAATAAACAGTACAATATACTTAGATAATCAAACAGAAGACAGAGAAGCATTTTAACTGGCATGGGATATCTCCCTAGAGAAAAAATGCCTAGTGCTACTCTCCTGAATCTGCCAGGGCTAGGGCCCTGCAGGATAAGGGGGGCTGCCCTTGGGAGTCTGTTGAGCCAAGGCATGACGGCCAGGACCTGTCCTGCCACCCCAGCCAGGTGCAGGCAGCTGGGGGCACTGGGACTGTCTCATCCTCAGGAATCAGGCACCTTCCTGGGGATGGGGACAGGCTGAGGTGTGGACATGATTTGGACCTGGCTTGGCAGGACTGAGGGGAGCTGAGGACTAGCCCTGCTGTAGAGCTGCTGACACTGGGGCTGGCAGACCTGGGGGCTGACACAGCGTCCTGCGCTGTGGCCACCATGGAGGAGCCCTGTTGCTGTCCATCACATTACCTCAGACCCTGTGGCAGCCCTGCGTGGTTGGAAATTCCCTCCAGCTGTATTGTTATTAGCCAGTTTGATTTTGTACCTCACCTGAGATGTTCCTATTGGTTTCATGTCATGTGTCATCAATTCCTGATTGGATAATTATATTGTACCAACCCCTAAGTTGTAACCCCTTAAAAGCAACAACCAGAGAGCAACAAACCATCTCTCTGTCCAGCTTCCCTTCAAGATAAAATCTCCCTGCTCCTACTGGACAGAGTAATAAAACTTGGAATGCAGCTAAAGAGAGTTCACTCTTTCCTCCTTATCTTTGCCTCTGCCTAGAAACTGCTTGATGCTAACGGCCCTTGGATCAGACAGGGAAAATGAGGCACGGAACCTCAGTTACCTAAAACACCATCGCTAGTTTGTGTGGGCATCGAACCCCACGACAGCAGATCGGGCCAAAGCCAGGCAGGGCAGGACGGCAGCAGTGAGAGAGCGTTACGCTTTCACTGAGCTACAAGCAGCAGCGCTGCCTAAAACAGAGTCCCAGGAGTCAAGGCAGGGACATGATGGACCAAGGTCATGACTCCACAGCACGTGGACTTAATAATGAGAATGATCATTCCAAAAAAGTAGAATATACTCCATTTTTGTATTATTTAAATGCATTCTGTGTTACTTTTCCAGAAGATAGGATTTGCTGTTGAAAACATGTAAGCCAAGTCAGGCAACATGGCCTTTTGGTGTTATATGATTTTCTAGTCTGTGGATCTCCTCTCCTGCTTCAGTTTAGACATGGTTTCCATTCAGCCTAAATCAGACCTTCCCTGCAACAGAAAAAAAATAAAGTATTATCTCTTGGTACCATATCTGTGTGGACAGTTACCTAAGTTCAATTAAATCCAAGTAAATTTTTTGCATCTATTGGCTTATGTTTGGGCTTTAAGCTGAATTTAGGATCTGTTCAGATATAGCGCTGATCAGATCAGAAAACACTTAATTAACACATAGTACCTCCTAACACCATTTTTCCTAAGGTGTCGAGTAAAGATATTGTCACCTTTGTTTGTGTGCTTCATTTCAACAGTCTAATGAAGGAAATCAAGCAGCAGCACTTTCCAGCTGCCTGCAGGATGTCTGTCTCAGATGGGAATAAGAGTTATGGAGATAAACAGAGGAGCTTCCTCTTGACCACTGCATTGCAAGATGATCCTCGCCTGGGCATGGCACAGCAAAAAATACTTTTTCCAAATGAAACCCTCTTCTACATGACGTAGGGCTCTAACTCATCATGTGAGAAGATATAGTTTGTGTCCATTTCTACCCAAACTCAGATAGAGAAATCATAGGCACTTAGTGAAGCAGTTGTTTATGAAGCCAAGTCTGTTTGAGAGCTGGTAAACACAATTACTGTACTGTAGCAAAGGAGCTGGCACTTGCAAGAAGCTGCTCTTCTATTGAGTGTTGTGCTTGCAGACTGCCTACTGGGTTAATGGGACCAGGAGCGGGAAGGCTTGAAAGTTTTTTGGCCCGTTGTTTTGCAGCAATCAGTAAAGTTGGAATTGTCACTGCATTTTGCACCACGGTAAATTGTTGTGTTACTACAAAACTTCTACTACCTGTTAATATCTCTTTTAAAGTGCCACAGAGGCTTCAGAATTTGTTTTGGGAGTTGTTAGGATTTGCATAATAATTTGACAACTTGAAAAATGGTAGATAGATACTGGTAAATGGTAATAGGAGGAATAGGAAATATTGTTTAAAGGTTGGACCAGATAATCTTTTGAGGTTCCTTCCTGCCTGGGTTGTTCAATGTTCGCTTCTAAAGGAAAGCAGAAAATTCTTGACAGAAGCCTGCAAAAACCTGGGATTGATGATGCTTGAAACAGATACACAAAATAGCTTAAAAAGCCACAAACTTACTTGCTCTGTTGTTCTGGTACATATGGACCCTGAGGGACAAAGCAGGTTTTGAAAAATAGATACTTAAAGGCCTGAAATTGAGGGTTTTGTAATTCATATGCTACCAGAGTTGACAGTTTAAATACCACAGTGGCAGAATGTTTTTTTCCCATGGCCCAAAGAGTCTACTTAACTGCAAGTTCAAAATTTTGTGCTGCGGCCCTGGGCATTTCTAGCTTGCACTGTCAAAGGGGCATGAAGACCATGCTGCCCATTGCAACACAGGCAGGCATGGAGGCAGCAGGGCTACGGCTGTCCAGGCTTGTGCATGAGAGACCTGGGAAGTCACTATTTGAAGCACACTTGAGACAATGTAATGATGTAAAAGGCTTTTAAAGAGTTTTCCTAATTTCAGCATCCCAACTGTACATAATGAGTCAGTGAAACACTTTTTTTTCTTTATTCTTTTTCCTTTTTATTTTTTTCTTTCTGGTAAACAACCAGTTTGCTAGTTGCCTCTTTTTTTTGTTTGGGTCTTTCAAACTACAAGATTAGGTGGTTTGTTATTCTTGCCTTATTTTTTGATGGAGAAAATGTGAATGTAAAACAATGAGAAAAAAATCCTGGTATAGAATGTCAATGTAGTACCTGTATTTACTTATATTGCATTAAATGAAAGTGATTAGGTTGCACATTGACTGCAAGGCTGATAGAATTGTGTGTATTTAATGTCCGCAAGACTAGAAAAAAAACCCTGAAGGGTGACCCTGTAATGATGTTCACACACTTAAAATATTACTGTGGAGAAAAGTATTGTTTTTGTCTTCTTTCAAGGAAAGGAACTGAAATGATGAACTAGATCTGTAGCAGGAAAGATTCAGGTTTGACACCACAAAATCCTCTCCATCAGCAGCCATAATGAAGAGCTACAGACTACAGAAAAAGCTTATGTATAAGGTGTTAATGAGAAGGCTGTACATGTTGTAGACAAGAATTAGATGTGAGTGATGCTCAACTGAGCAATGGGATGGAACAAACATCAATTCATGTTCCCTTTTAGCATCTTTTTCTACCATGGATCTTTTTCTCTTCAAACTTTCAAACAGTTAGAGTTTAACTTTTGGGGATTGCTTTGATTTTTATTTCCCCACCTTATCCCCCAAAAATGCATATCTAACTCCACTCCAAGTCCCCAGGTCCTGGAACTTGTAGCCTTTGGTATATGGTCAGGTTCCAGAATGGCATTGTCAACTTCGTCTCCTGAACAACAAGTAAATGTCATCATTGCAGAATTCTCCAAGAGTTTGTATAAAAAGAAGGGATTTTTATACCAATAATTTTTATCTTTCCCATCATAGAACTTCCATTAGAGTGTTAGTGTAAATGCAGCTCCAGCTGGGGCTGGAACTTCAACATCCTTTATATTCTTTTTTCCTTGGAATATACCTAGATAATATTGCCTCTAGTGTAACCCAGCATTATATCCTATCAGATCTAAGAAGCTGAACCATCAGTAGTAACGATTTTTTTTAATTTTTTTATTTTTACAAGGGCATGTAGTAGTAGGATGAAGGGAATGGCCTTAACCTGGAGGAAGGTAGATTTAGATTACATATTAGGAAGAAACTCTTCACTGTCAGGGTGGACAGACAATGACAAAGGTCGCCCAGGGAAGCTGTGGGTATGCAGTCCCTGAAGGTGTTCAAGGCCAGGCTGGATGGGACTTTGAGCCACCTGGTCTAGTGAAAGGTGTCTCTGTCCATGGCAGAGTGGTTGGAGCCAGATGATCTTTAAGGTCCCCTTCCAACACAAACATTCTGTGATTCTATCATGGGAAAATTTCAGGGAAGGCTAAGTTCTTAGTTCATCCCAACAGCTGTTATAATTGGGGTCATTTTACTTGAGTTGTAGTTGGTCTTATCTGGTCAGACACAATATTGCATTATGTCCCTGCTCCACCTCAAAAACCAAACCAAACCCCCCAAACTAAACTAACCAAAAAAAAAAAAATCCCTAAACCGCGGACTTTCTCTGCCCCCCAAAAAAAACCCCAACAAAAACCAAAACCCTAAACTAAACAAACAAACAGACAACATCCCACTCCCCCTCTACACCAAAAGGGCACCCTTGAAAAAAATTTAGGAAAAAATGGGAATGTCTCTATTTTCCCTTCCTTTGCCCCACCTTAACTTTCCAGAGGGTAGTTTAATTAGTGTCTTGGGAACTTGTCCACATCAGTGAATTTTCCTGGAAAAATTTCATCCAGGATTAAGGAAACTGTGCCAGCACTGTGACTTTGAACAAAACATGTCTGTCTCTTTTAGGCAACTTGACTTTTATTGTGAGGCAGAAAGAGGTTTGGGAACTATGGCATCTCCATTACAGCCAGCTCTCTTATCCCAAAGGTTATTGTGAACGAATCAGGTGCATTCATTTCACTCCTCATCATCATCCCTAAGCCTGCCCTCCTGAGAATATCTCCATGTACAGGTTGGTATTGATGAGCTGTTAAAGAAACATACGAAGATAAAGGACTCAGGAAAGTTTTGATGCCTGCAGATGACATAAACCTACTCCACTTTTAAAATTGGTGGGCTTTGCCACCATTTTTTATGGGGTTCATAAGAATTTCCACCCTCCTTCTCACCTTCTAATCTGAAGCCTGGATGACTGTTTATATGGCAAAGCTTACTTCTGCTGTGGTCGTCTGAAAAATGTCATCTTGGCATTTTTCTGCTCTGGTATAATGAAAGAAGTGCTATAGATAAATTAGCTTTAAACCAGACCACCAGACACTATAGGTGCCAACTTCTAAGACTTTAATTAATAGCTCACTTTAGCAGACACTTAAAATTTCTGTTCCTGGTGAAGACTTCGGGTAATGCCAGCCACTTTTTTTACACCATCGTGAGCTGCTTGTCTGCTTCTGGTTTTGTCATAATTGTAACTAAATATTACTTTTCCTCCTTGCCTTTTCTTCTCCTTATTTGCCTCTAATTTGTGCCTCCTCAAGATTTACATCCCATTTCCTCTGATCTTACCCACCTTCTATGTTCAGCAAGACCTTAAGTTTGGTAGTGCTAAAGGACAGGCTACTAATTCAGCATTCCTTGCATGCCCAAGTGATTTGCACATTAGCAGACATGGAAGAGTGCTTTGGATGAAATGCAAGCCCATGGAAGACAAATAAGGGTTTTGCTAATTATTTCAATATAGTCAAAATTAGCTTTGCTTGTCCAAAACATGTTCAATTCCCTCTTATTTTTTAAGTGGTATCTCTTCTTAGGGATGAAAAACTTAGGTTAACTATGTTGGTCTCTGAAAGTCCTTTTTATCATGATACACTGAAGAAGGTATAAAATAGGTCCCTTTACCTCTTCCTCTCAGATTTTCCTTTTCTGGCTTCACATGGTAGTTTCTCAGCACAATGTATTGCAATCTTTTACTAGAATTATATTATTTCTTTGCATTTCCCTGAATAGTTCTGGCCCCACTGCAAAAGATGTCGGGGGTCTTTTTGACTGTTAATTTTTATGACTTCAAAGACAAATGAAGTCTTGGGGTTCGAGGAGCAAATTTATGTTTGTTCCAAAATCTATATGCAAGATACTTTTCTTCATGTACAGCCTAGGGCTTCCAGTTTTAAATACAGGCTCTGCATTACACAACATCACTTATTTGATGAATTCAGCATGTACCTGTCTGCAAAATCTGTCCCCTGACATTTATACACAAAAAATGAGTCAACTAACAGAAAGGCAGTACCTACAAGAAATGATAGTGGAAAGATCATCTGATGGTGAAGGACAGGGCATGGCCTTTTCCTTCTTTGCTCTCTAATTTCTGTGGTGGTTTGTATCACTCAGAAACTGCCTTTGTAAATACATGAATTACAGGAAACTGTGGATAGAGGTGATGTGAACATGGGTCCCAGTGGTTCACATTGCAGAGACAAACATATACATGCCCAGTGTTATATTATAAGGTTTTTTTAGACCAGGTTACATTATTTTCCTCTGCTTCTGCACTTATTATTATCTGGTCTTTGACATGACTTGACCTATACTGCATGGACTGTGAGTGGCTCTGTGTATTCCTGGCTCACAGCCACCTTTGTTTTGTTTCAAGGTAGCATTGAAACAGAAATGATGAGATAAGCAGTGTTAAGAAATGCCTTGCTCCCTCCCAACACTCCTGAGCTGTAATAAGAAACAATTACAGTATTCTCAGGACATTTGGCTAGGCTTTTACTAAGAGACTATTTTATAATATAGACTACCTTGTGCTATTGCAATATTTTCCCTCTAGAAACTTTAAACCACTTCATATGTTTAAGCACATTTTTATGAAAAGGGAAGATTGAGACATGAAGTCCAAGGCTGAAAAACAAATCAGCTGCAGTAGCAAGAGCAAGACAGGAACAGTGAGAATAGACCACATATTTCCTAACACAGCATGAACTGTTCTTATGCACAGCTTCAGAACTGATTTAATTACCTTGGTGGTGTTGGTTTAAGCTGTTCCCTGTTATGGATGTGCATCTCTCTGACTCTCGTCATAATTTTCTATGTTAAAAATGAAGCAGTTTATGTTCAATATTAAAAACTGAGACATGTACATTTGTATCTCAATATCAATTCCATGTAGTCACAGGTTAGTAGCTATTCTAATAAATATAGCATATTTTAAATTATTTTGATACTTTTATAGACAAAAAGCAGTTAAAAAACAAACAGAGAATGATGTTTGCAATCTGTCTTGGATCTTCATCAACAAACCACTTCTCTCCATTCACATCTCCTGCACATTACAAAATAAGTCTTTAAGTGCTTTTTCTCACTGAGGAATGTGACCAGAATGCTCCACTTCAACAGCATCCAAGTGATTGTGGAATAAAGAGGCTTTTATTTCAGAACAACATTTCTAATGGCAATTATTCCAGAATAAGTTATTGCACAGTATCTATTTGATTCACTTTTGTCATACAAATTCCAGACTGATTTAGTTAAATCAGTATTCAAACTTCATGTAGGCAAACTCCCAGAGTTCTATTCTCAAAATATAATGTACTCTGAAAAAAAAATTAAAGAATAGACTGATTAGATTAGATTGGTCAGTAGATTTTAGTCTTTGTATTTTTCACCTTTATTTTAACAGATTGCCTATTTGTAATTAAGATATCCATTAGCCAGTTCTGAAAACGTTTTTTATTTTAAGAGTAAATAGAAAGGCATTTAGCAGAAATGTAAGCTGCCCTTTTTCCTGCTTGGTAATCAGTTCTGCTTTTGCCTGGCTGATTCAGGAATCCTGTGGGACAACCTTCTTTACAAAACATGATCTGTGACTTCTCTTCCTGAGTATGTTAGCTCCAGAGGTGTGCTTAGGAGAATAAACAGCCCAGCTTTTCTAGACCTCCAAATCCAACTTACTCTGTGCTTTGGGCAAATGGTTGTGCAAGCATTTATTTTATTAGGCCTTGTTTATCTATTATTAACTGTTAGCTATACAGGAGTGCAAGACTGTGGTTTTGGTCTGTTGCTTTGTTGTTGTCTTTTAATATAAACAGTCTTTTGAACATCATGCTTCGCCTTCCGTGGGCTGGGGATACGGAGGAAAATTAAACAAAACAATAAATCAAAATAAAGAAACCACACCAATGAACAAATAAATAATGAAACACATGATGTTTTTTGTATGGAACTAGATGCAGACAAGTTCATTAACTAAATCATCTAACATGAAATTTAATGGATAGCAAAAATTAGGCCAGTGGTAATTTCTCACATTATTTAGCTTTTTTTATTTAAAGTATTTAAGCATTCTCAGCCTATCTGTCTTTCAGACTAGTGTTTTTATTTATATAACATTCCAAATGACATGAAGTTAACTTTGGATAACAAGCCTGGATCAGCCTATGATCCAGACATCCCTACTATATCTGACTCTAATGAAAATACAGACTTCTGCAGGACCTTCATCTACCAAAGCACAAACGCAGGCATTTAACAGGGTCCAGAATGTCAAGCACCTTACTAGAATGAAGTTTATGTCAATTTAAGTATTATTGTCCCTCAGGTATCTCCATGCTACTTGCCAGTGAGAGTTAAATACCAGTGGCAATGGTGACCTGTCCTGGAGGTTTGTTCAGGAGCAGTGGGTGTGTAAGATTTCCACATCACTTGCCAACTAAAACATGAAGGAAAAAGTGTCCACTTGTATGGTTAAGAGAAGGGGAGAATCTAAACCAGCCTGGAAAAAAGCAAACAGAAAATAGCATTAACCTGGATGAACTGGGTGTTGATATGGGCAAATTGTGCTTACCACATGGCTGAATGGCTGAAGGCAGTGGGAAGTTTGGATTCAGTGGGCAGATAATTCAGGTTGAAAGCTGTAGGTTTTTTATACCTTATCCCTAAGAATTTTCCCATAAACCAAAAGTAGCTATTTATGATTGGAGGCATTTGACACATGCAAGGGTACTATTTTGTGAGAGAACATCATGTTGTATGCAGACCTGTGAGAAGCAAGAATCATCAAAACTTTAAAGGACAGAAAAAAAAAAAAAAAGATGAAAAGATGATGAGCTTTTCCAGACCAGTGACACAGAAACAAAAGGCTTCGACTCTTCAGAAGAGTTTCAGATAAGGATACAATTCTTCAGATGAATACTAAATCTTGTATTCTCCTCTATGGGGAAGTTTTGACACCCATTCTTCCTCATTTTCCCTGGGATCCGATATGGAAGAAGCCAGAAATTCTGGAGGAGTTATTGCTGGACCTCAAAGGACCAGAGAGATGGACACCAGCTGCTGGCCTTCACTGGCTGGTGCCTGAGGAACACGTTTGTCCCTTGAGTCTCTGTCCCTCTAGGAGATTCTCTCTGTTTCTGCGCCCCTTTTGAGCCTCCGTGTGGCCTCTCAGGGGAGCCTTTGCAACACACACACACACACACACACACACACACAAATAATATGCCAGAGAGAGGTCAGCATCACCTTGGCCAGACTTATAGTCTGTGCAGGGAGAGGCTTAAACACACACCCTCCAGCACATACAGGATCCTGCAGGCCTGAGCATGCTGATCAGGTTACTATGCCAGTAGGGATGCCTGGCAAACTCTCTGCAGCCTGTCTGCAATAAGAAGGGAGAACACCATGATAAAAGGAGCTCTTAATTCCTTTGCTAACATTACCACTTTTTGCTTCCAGACCAGTTCCTCATTGCCCACAGGGACTGAAGTTCAGATGCCTGTGTCCAGCTGGGTATAGGTTCAGTGGACTTGTAGGAACTTCACCCATTATGCAATGGATACCTTCAGGCAGGAGCTTTGAACATTGTCTGCCCATCTTTCAAAGGGTCACTGAAAGGTGATGTTGTTGTGAAGTCCCTCTAGCCATCTCCAACCTGCAGAGAAGATGGCTGTTCTTTGAATCTTTCTCAGATACTCCCTGCACTTAGTGATATTCATGTAACTTAGGGAGTCAGGTTCAGTTATGTATCTTTTGTAACAGTGTGTGGACCCACGCTAAAACATTTCCAATTTTTAGTGGTTTTACATTTGAATTATTAGTGCAGAGGTTTACAAAGCAGCAGTTAGCCTGTTAGTTCGATTTGTGCCCTTATTCTTTCTGAGTCTTTTGACCCTTTCTTTTACTCTCTCTCTAATTTTCTTCTGAATAGTTTCTTCATGTTGTTGTTATTGTTACATTGGCTCAAAGGTAATTTTTCCTGGCAACACAACCTTTTATTTGAGGGCTTATACTGTTGTTGTCTTTTGAAAGGATTTTCCATTCTGCCTTATAATTTCAATCTCTTTCAATTTTTTTTGTTTCATCAAGCAAAGACCATTCTGTTGTGGCTAACTTTCCAGACTGCTCTACTGAAAAAAACCAATAATATATAGATATGCATGTATGTATGTATGTATGTCTTATATATAAGATACACATACACATATGTATGCAAAACATATGCATGTAACATATATAGATATATATGCATAAATAAATATTTATATTTATATTTATANAGGGAAGTACCAAAGGAAAGGTGACCTGAAGCTGATTTTGTCAGGCCATAAAAATTACTGCCTCTGGTTCATTATTTCACAGTTGTGTTGACAGCATGACTGTTAATGCTCTGTGCCTTTTTTCAGCCAGGGACTAGCAAAGAACAACTGTGTACCTATCCTAAACCAGAACAGTTCATTTCCCTGAAAAGGTCACTCCTTATTGAACAGCTCAGGGAAAGAGTAAGATGTAGCAGTAGCCTCCAGCTGGGAGCATGTGGTATGGAAGGAGCTGGAGGAGAAGTGGGGTGAGTGGAGTGAAATGACAGCTGTGAATGGGATAAGTTGATCCATGTAGTTATACAGAGGTAGACAAATGTGGAAGGATTCCCATCACCAAATTATGCTATCTGCAGTCTTGGGCAGAGAAGAGATATGGGATGACTAGAGGCTACTGCAAAAGTACGAGACTAAGCTGACTCTTCATCCTGTTTCATGGGAAACGGGTCAGAGCTAACATTTTCGTGTCCTAGAAAAGATTACAATTTAAGTACTTTAATAAGAGCTTAGATTTTCCCTGGAGTCTGAGCCACCCAGCTCTCATTGAAAACCCTAGCCAAGACTAAATGGAATTTTTTTGCCAGACTGAGCACTCAGACACTGCAATGACAGTTGGAAGAAATCCTAATAAGATTGAGGTGGGGCAGAGAAAGGGAATGTGTTTTTATTTTAGAAATCACTGTTTAGTACCTCTTTGAAAAAACAAACTATATCTACACCAATCACGCAAAACAACATAAATCTAATAAATGATTCATGGTCATCCACCTTGTAATCAATCATGGGAGGCTTATGTACACTCAAAAGGCAGAAGGGTGTTTATGAGGACAACTTTCAAATTCCATTAGATCTTTTACGTCTCACTTTCTGAGTCACTTCAGAAATACTTTAATGCTGTTGTAAGCAGAGTCGTAAGAATAATATTCCTCATTTATAGGCTGACTTGGCTTGAAGCATTAAACATCCTAACAAAGTCTTTATGACTTCTCATGTATCAGCTTATTCATAAATGAGAAGAATTAGGGCCAAAGAGTAAGGGAAGACATAACTTGTGTCTTTGCACTTTGAATGTCTCTGTAATTGTTGTTTTCTTTCACAGGTAAATTACAAAAAAAATAAGTAGAATGCACTCATGACTGCTGACTGAAAGCAATTCTAGTGACATAAATGAGTTCATAGGATATACGGAATGAAATTATTATGAGTGCCATGGGTTTTACGGTAGATTTGAAGGCAGAAGCTCTGACTCCACACTTGAGTAGCTCTTCAAAGCTCCCCCAATGCACTGGAGAAGAGCGCATCAGGCTCAGGTTGCCCAGGATTTATTCCTGTCTAGCATACTGACTTTTCATGTTGTACTAGGGCATCTCGGTGTACATCGGTTTCCCACATTGTAAAAAAGGGTGAAGATATGCGTCTCTTTTTTTAAAGCCACTCAGTATGCACTGCTGCAAAGCATCCTTTAAGAATGAGGCATTATTATTGTTGAGTTCCAGTCATGTGATGGTAATCGCAGGACTGGGATTACAGATTCTTTATTGGGTATTTAAATAACCATAAAAGCCTGAACTGGTCCTGACTTCTCCTGCCCTTATCTGCAAATAGATTCTGACTGTATTTTCAAGGATTAGTATTGCCTGTGTGGGATTAGACCCACTTGCAGCAAGGCCAGACACTAACCACAAAATAACTGATTATTAGACATCCATATGCTGACTTGCTGTCTTGTGATGTATTATTAGAGGTCGGTGCTTAAGGGAGGGATGCAGTGTATAAACAACATTTAACCAGCATTTCTGATATTGCCCTCTATATCCCACAGAGCCAACACTAATAATTTCATCACAGGTCATACCTTTTTTATGTATTTCTTAGAGCATTGGGGCATGCAACTCTGTGCAGTAAAATTGTTGCTGTCAGCCTTCAAAATCAGTGAGTTCATTTGCCTTATTGCTTGCAAATAAAATCTTGTTAATATGAATTTGAAAGATCAGAAGTTGGGAGCAGTGATCATATCCCACTGCTTAGATTCTTCCATCTGGAATTAGAAAAGCTGGGAACTATTCCAAAGGGTCCCATTAGCTTGTATGATTCCAAACCCATCACTCAAGTTTCAGAGATATGTAAGCACCTGACACCTACTGGAATCCAACAAAGAATGAGATGACCAGTCCAGTTTGAAAATCTTGCCTTTGTTTCTGTGGTGCAATTACTTTTCTGCAAAGTGAGGATTTCAGAGTTTGGGAAGTGTTGAGCTACAAAGTCTAGCCATGCAGGAATCCTCTGGGAATAGAAATTATATGCAATGAGTAGAAATCCAAAAGTTATTAACTTAATTGGAAAAAATGTGTTCACCAGTATAGCCTTGTAAATATAAAGGTCACTGACAGTATATGCTGATAAATGTGACAGCCACTGTCTCCAGGGTGAGGAGCATTCGTGAGGAGAAAAAGATTCCATGTTTCCCCAAGCATGGCTTTTTCCTGAAAGTGCTTCTGTTTATGAGGGAGTGGGAGATGTCCCAGGTCTTGTGTTGTTGGACGAAAAGCCAGGATCAATTGGGTTATAGCTCACATGCATTCTTTCCCCTGACATTTTCCTATGTATTTCTTTACCAGTTGTATATTAGATACTAACCCTCTTTTTGCTGTTCTCTTTTTATGGGCAGTGAAAGATATGGCTCCCCTCCATTTTTGATCCCGCAAAACTGTAACCAAAACCACGGACAAGTATGTCTTCCGCTCTAATAGGATGTATTATGTATCGTATCATTATCTTTTGGGTTTTGCTAGCTAGCAAAATAATAATACTTAGCACTGACATAACAATTACCTTTCAGAGCCCAGTGTAACCATTGTCTAGTTCCATGGTTCCCAGACTCCAGTGCATGCCCTGGGAGCAGCCTGCAGAGAGCTGTTGCCTCATGCTGTTTGAATACCTGTGTTTACCACCACAGCTCCATATCCCCTCAGTTTGGCAACGTAGAATTGCAGACAGGAACCCCAGAAGACAAAACCAGCTGGGGCCACCTGCAAATTGCACAGAATTGGTAACTTGACACCTGGACTTGGAACGGTTTATGCTTATACACAGTGTAAAGGCAAACTGGTTCTCAAAAGAGAAAGTGTTCCAGTGGCTTCAGGGATGTTATGTGACCAGGAAAGTGAGGAGAAATGGTCTCTAAGACAGCAGGCTTAGAGGCTTTCACTGCTGATTCTTTCTTCAGAAGAAATTTGGATATTAAAGGTATTAAATCTAGAAAAGTAATTTCATGCAAATGCAACCTTTTTGCATGAGATTACCAGTAATCTATTTTTAAAGGGCTTACAGCTGTAAAAATAATTGTTTAGATTTCTGCTTATCCATCTGGAACACAGCATCCAAACTGTGCCTTCCTAACATCAGTCTATACAAACAACCAGAACACAGTTGCTCATAGTCACCTCCACCTACACAAAATATCTCAGTATTTTATCTAACTGGAAGAGTTTCAACAGCCTGGCATAAAGGCTCTCCACTAGCACATTACAAATCTTAGTTAAAAAAATATTGCTGTTCTTGATCACAGAACACAGAAAGATGAACCTGAATCTCCTTAACTGCAGCTATATAAAAAAGGAAGTGAGAGCACAGCTATTTTGTGCCTCAGTTATCCTGCAGCTTGAATCTTCAGCTTTCGCTAAGTGTGCCCAGAAGCAAAAGCATTTTGGATCCAGAGGAAATAAACAACATATGGGGATAATATTTTCCTTCTGATCCTCCCAGATAGCTAAAAAGCCCCAAAGAAACAAAGAAAAATATTATCCTTGAATATGTTTAAATTTTTTTTTGGCTGCACCAAAGTTCCTTAGATCATTTAACTACATCCAGGTAGCAGAAGGCATCATTTAGGGTTGGTGACATTTTGATTTCCGTCAAATGTGCTTTCTGCTCTTAAGAAGGAACACAAAAGGCTGATCAAACAGGCACAGGCAAGGATTGGCACAAGCTATGAACTTTGACCATGTGTGCCAAGAAATTGTTTGAACAGCTCCTGGGATATACCTAGGCACAATCAGGAACACACAGAGGCCAGCAACCATTAGCAATATTCAGGCTGGATGTGGCCAGCCTTTTTTTTGGAAGTATAGGAGTGGCTGGTCTAACCCACTTGCTCTGAGGGCCAAAGAACCCACCCTAGCTGTTTTTAAATTTTTAATACATGTGTAAGCACAAAGGTTTTTGTGAGCCCTCAAATCTCTGTCATCTAGGTGTGTCAAAACATCTCAAACCAGGCTCTGTCAAACCAGCTGGGGCTTTGGACAAAAAGACTGAGTTAAGCCCCCAAGTTCTGTAAGCACAAAGCTAATCAACAAATGGAGACCGGAAGAGTAAAAAAAGTATATGAAAATAAAATCTCCAGCTGTGAATTCCAACACATCTTAGGAAGGGATGTACTCGGAAAAACAGTTATGCATGAGTCCTTGAAATTCATTCTTTTCCAAACAGTTCTTGATGGTTTTCAGCAATGGAGTGCAGCATAGTACAGGTGTCACCCAGGGATTAAAAGAAAAATTGAATCAAATTAGTATTGTTCCAGAGAAAGAAATCCAAAACCTCTTCCAGTCTTGAGGATGCAAAATTTCTGCAGAGTTCATCTTTTTGTGGCAATTTGTTGAGGGCACTGTGAAACTTGATCATTTTTGCCATCCTGAATGTTTTCTGTAGGCATCTGCTCTCAAATTAAAGCTCTGAAATATAACTTCTCAGAGCTTTGCCATATAACAGTCACATTTCCCTTGGAACATATGAACACACATATTTGCATTTCTCTTGTGCTAAACCTTATTGCTTTGCCCTGAAATATGAAATAATCTTTTGATAGTCTTGTTTTATATCTTCAAGTTGAAAATAATATTGCAACTTTAAACTACAAAATTAAGCTGGAATTCTCAAGAGAAAAAGGCTGTTTTGTGAGGTTATTAATCCTTCCTGTTTCCACTCTGTCCAAAAATACCACAATTTCAATTTTGGTCACGGCATTTCAGCACTTCTTTCTCAGCCAAAATCTCAAAGTACTCCAGTCTCCAGTGCAAGTAAAGGAAAACAATAAAGGGTCATCTTAAACTTGTATCCTCCTTTCCCCTCTACCCCCACTTCAGCTTCTTATACCAAAACTACCCCTCTCCCATCCCCTTTTTATTTGACAAAGGAATAATTTTTTAGTTGCAAATTAAATTTGATTCAGCAGTTCTAAGCTTTTATTTTTTTGAGGAGAGAAGATTAAAAAAATACAAAAAACTGTAATTATTTGTGTAAAATAAAATAAGGCCTGCCTTGTATTAAAAAAAAAAAAAAAACGCATTCTGGAAAACAAAAATTTAACAGGAATATTTTGATAGATAACATATAAGTCCATTCCAGAAAATGTGCATATATATGATTAGCTAAAATCAGAAATACCTTTCAGTGTATTCCTACATTAAAAAGTCATTCAGTGGAGGCATTATCAGAAATCCATTTTAACAGATGTGAGATTGCAGTGGCTAAGAGCCACAGACAGACATGAAGAATGATGTAAATGCAAGGCCGGGATGTGCAGTTGGAACATTCTTTTTCTCTTCAGTTGGACTTTAGTTTGTAGCAATTAAAAACCTTCCAACATTAAACTACCTAATTAAAGTCTTTCAGCCTTGCAGTCTGGTACTTTTAAATGGTGTTATTAGGGGCTCAGCAGCTTCCAGGAATGCACTTTACAATACCATGCTGACAAATTTACTCTAGCTGTCTAGTGGTTTTGGTAGGCGTGAAATGGCTTTTTGTAAAATCTGTTAATTGTTTGCTCTGGTTTATAAAAAAGTATTTCAGAAATAAAAAGAGTGACATACAGCTAAAGGCAAATGGTTTCTTTCCTAATAAGGCAAAACTTTGTCTTATTTTATTGTCATTTATCAGAGGGGATATCAGACACCTGCTGCTGTAAAAACAGAAATACAAAGGAGAGGAGAGGAGAGGAGAGGAGAGGAGAGGAGATAACTATGCAATCTAAAGTGGGCAAGGCAAACCAAAGTGGGTTGCCATGTAAGTTAAGTAAACAGCAGAAATTCAAATGTTCTGCTTGCAGAAGACGGAGGGGATGGCAGTAAAAGTGGGAGTCATCTGCCACCTACATTGTCTCTGTTCTAAGTTGCTGTCCCTGGGGACAGCTCAAGAAAGCAGGAAAAGGCAGTTTGGTCCCTTTCTGTTTCCCCAGAATAAACTCAGCTCTCTTAAGAAAATGTTTCTTGTAAGAGTGAAAGGTCTCAAAGGGGTGGGTGTAGGTCATAAACTTATTGCACAGCCGAGTGACCTGCAGTCTGACAGTAGTCAGGCTTGGAATCTGATGGACTTTGGACTTTCTGATCAGACTTTCTGATCAGGTTAAGGTCATGAGTTGTCTTCAAGATAGAAGTTCTCTGTGTCTCTCTGACTGCTGACATTTGCTAACTTCCCTGTTTTTATGTATAAGACCAAGTTTAAATTCCCAAAGGTGATTTTTTTCTGACCACTTCCAGAGACAAAAGACAGTAAAATAACTGTGTTTTGCAAAACTTTAAACCAGCAGCAATAAGAGAATGAGAATCCAAAAATACTAAATTGAATGGAGAGTAGTAAAGAATGTCACAGGCCGACCGCAGCTGCAAGTGATATATCTGTATGTCACAACATGGAGCTGTGACCCGAGGGACCAAAAGCAGCATGGGCAAGTTAGTAGTGTTACTGTGGACTTGTTACCCATTGATTTTAATTACATGGCAACACATTTATGTGCCTCACATAAATCCCAGTGAATGGGATTAAGTCCCATAGATATATGTAAATCTACCTTTTTCCTGTCTTCCTAGAATTCGACTTTTCAACCTATGTCATAATCTACTAGCAATATTTTTTAAAAAATAAAAATAGTACAGTTTATATCAGATGTCACAGCATAGGATTGCATATGTACTATTTCCCCAAAGAATAAGCATACCACCCCTCATCTGCTAAAACAGTATTTTGGGAGCAACCATACATGGCATGCCAGAACATGAATGTAGATTTAAATGATCTGGGCGCATGTTCATTCACTTTAATTCAAAGTATTTGGAACAACTCAGATGTACCAAAGCCGAGACCAGATTTTCAAGCAAATATTAAAGTGGTAAATTTTAGTTCCTGGATACAGTAAAAATTAAGAAATTTCCTGTCAAATCCTCTGGTGTGTCCTGGGGTATCTATGCTGACGGATTTCAATTTTTAAATGGATGATAAATTGTTAAGGATAGACTCCATAAAGTACTAGCTTCAGGAGGCTTTGCCTAACTCAGGGTATGTATTTGGCACTCTGTTTTCTTTTATGCTAGAACATATTACTAGAAGCGTCTCTCAAGATTAACATTATAGCTATGAGATGCTATTCAAGAAGCAGAGGAAATACTGTCATCTTGTCACTAAGTCCAACCCTACATTTTCCTTTCATTTCCTTTGCAGCTCTCGGTGATTCACAGAAACAGATTATCTGCTGTAAAAAATGCACCAGTATTCTTTTGAATTTATTAGTAAATGCTATCTCCTGATCCCAAAGCTATAGCCAGCTCAGGAGCCTTTGGGAGTTCTTAGAGAACCAGTGTTCTTAGTCTGTTGGTTTTAAAGCTTTCTGTAACTGAGAGTAGTATCTTTTGTGTGTGTAATGTCTTATAAGTACACTGATGAGATGTAAGGCATAAAAATTGACTCCTAAATTGTCAAAAATCACAAAAATCCTATGCAAGTAGTTAGTGTTTTTACAAACACATCTTTCATAAGTAGAACATTAAACTGCATATCAATGTGGTTTTGTTTCCATATTGGCAGTTTAAAATTTCCTCTATGAAAGTTTAGTTCATTTTAACAATGAAAACCTACTGTACACATATAATTAGGATGGATTACAGGAAAATCTCAGAAAGTGACTAATGTTTATGTCTGCAAAAGGTTAGAAAAAAACTGCGAGCTCACTTTTGTTTCCAAAGAATTTTTTCCTCTACGTGACTTACTGTGGTGTATTTAAACAAATGAGCTGCACTATTTGTGGTTTCATTGGAGATGATGTTATTGTTCATTCCTGTCTGGAATATCCAACAGGTTGAGCAGAAATACCATCAGTATTCATCCCTACAGTTATTTTTTGACAGGTGGGAATGGAGTTAGTTTCTGAGGGACCTCAAAAGTCAACTTCAGGTTGATTGTTCCCTCTGTGTGGGATTGTGCAAGATGTGTTAGTCATGTACCAATTATATGCTCAATGACTTGTGTCTTGTCTGGCCTTATTCCCTTCTCTGCAGGCCTGTCTGAGACACTGTAGGGAAAAGAAATCCAGGTTAATTAATTTGTGTGAAAAATAATAGAGAATACCAGAAAACAGGTAAGAATCTGTAGTAGAAATAATTGAAAAAAAGGGATGCCATATGGAGAAAAAACAATTGAAATAGAAGGTTAATTCAATTTTACAGATACTGAAATCCAGGAATGTAGTATTACACATTATACAATAAAATATGAAACTTTAAGGAATATAAATATAAATTTGTTTAAAATTTTCCTCATTTTATTTCAATTTTCTAAACATACGAGTAAGTTAGCCAGCTTCCCCTAAGTATGCAGACACACTGTTTACATATTTACATTTTAGATGCCTACACATTTTCATTTTTCCTTCTGCTATTTGCAACTATTGAAATATGAAAAAACTGTCCAAAAATAATAATAACCTTAAAATACTCACTGTATGGAGATGAGGACTTTTTTTTAAACATTTTACTTCAGTCAAGTGACTCCTTAGCTATGTTTTTGTAGAAGTTAAGGTTGAGACTTCAAGAACAAGTCATATTTACCTGTGTTTTAACCAACCTTTTAATGAACAGAATCACGCACACTATTTTTAGAACTGTGCTATGTACAGGAATTTATTAAACAGAAACAATAAGCTCCTTATTTCAGCTCGATACATTCTTATTCACACAGTTATAGAACATGCCATTCTTTGCCCATAGTCTTGCAATGTGATCTGTTCACCACCATGACTTGCATCTGGTCAGTCAAGGCTTTATGAGACACTTGACATATACATAAATTCTGAGATGGATATTTTTGCTCTTAAATATATGATTTTATAGGTGATATCTTTAAAATATTTCATGGTTTCTTTGTACCCAGCTTATACAAAATTTCTCTGTCATCAATATTCCTATTAACATTTTGTCACCTGAAAGTTTGTCAGAAATTACATGCTTCCCCAGAAAAGCAATACAAATAGAACACTATTTAGCATTAGATCATCACCTCTGGATTTCCCTCTGAAACCTACCCACTCAGAGATGACTTCCTGCAAACAATTACATTTCAGTTACTGCTCAGTTAACTAGTTTTCTTGGTTTGTTGCTGTGTTTTTTTATATCTGTTGGCCAAGTTTTTTGTTTGTTTTTATAAAGTGGAACCCATTAACATGACAAACATTTCACAAAAGTTTGGCAATATTGTATGAATTCTTGCATTTTAATCAATCAAAATATTATTACAGTTAAAATACAAAGTCTTTTGTGAAAATACAATTTCCTGTAAAGGCCATTTTAATTGAATTCTATGACACTACTTTCTCCTAATCTTTATTAATGAAGTCCTTCATCAGTTGTTTAGATAGCCAGAATAATGTTTAGGAAGTCAAGGATTATAACTGGTTCATTCTATTTATCTTTTATGAATATTGGCATGACAAGAGAATTCTTCTCTTCTATTGGAACTTCCTTACTCTTTCCAAACTTACTGGAAAATTATATTTGCAATTTAAACACTCAACAAGCCCTTTTTAAAATCTTGGATACAAGTTAACCTTTATTCACTGGTTGAAATGTCAAGTTTTGGTAGTTTTTGTTCAGTATCTTCTGTCAAAGTGGAAACTATTTCATCAGACTAAGAGCTAGTAGAAATTTGCCAAGAACAAATCATGCCTAATTTATTTTGCTCACACGGTGACTGAGTAGCTACGACACTGATGGCATTATATATTCCCCTTTTAATGAAGTTTTTGATCATCTTCTGAAGATCCTAAGAAAATCTTGTGCGGACTTTAAAGTGCATGCAAGAATCAAATGGGTAGCAGCTCCAGACAGTTGTTAGCAATGGTCAGTGACAGGAAATACCCAGTCTCACACCACCCTGGATACAGGTGCGCTCCATATTTTCATGACTACAGGATGAAAGAGAGATTATGCTGATGAAATTTTACACAAAGTTGATTGGAGGCTAGAAGAATAGGAAAAGAAATCAAAATTATCTTATCTGACTAAAGAAATGATCTAAAAAAAAAAAAAAGATTGTATGGAATCCAGTAGTTACAAGTTTTAAGAAAAAATCAGCAATGTAGATATAGGACGGAAAAAGCCCCCACCAAAAAACCCCAAGAGTGTAGCCATTTTTTAAAAGCTCTTCTTGGGATTTGGTTGTATCATTTTTGAACACAAGTCAGAAATGTTCTGATGTGGAAAAGCTAACACCACAGTGGATGTATGAACTGGACAAGACAGGAAATAATCCTGCTCTTCTTAGCACTGTTAAAACCTTGGCTGGAGTTTAGTTTTGAACAGTGCATTTCAAGAAAGATATGAAAATATTGATGGGAATCCAAACATGATTGACAAAAATGCTCAGCAGCCTAGAAAACATGACCTATGATGGGAGATGAAATAACTGGATTTGCCTCACTTAAAAAAATGTAGAATGAAGTAGGCATAATAACAGTGCTGAGCTGTATAAATAGTTTTGCAAGGGTGAAAGGATTAATTGTTCTCAGTGACCATGGTGGATTCAACAAAAAGCAGTGGGCTTAATCTGGAGCAGGAAGTAAAAGATATTGAGAACAGTTAGATGGGAAATTTGATATAGGCAAGTATAGTAGAACACTGGAATAGAAAACCAAGTGAGATTGCAAAATATTCTTTGCTGGAAGTTTGTAAAAACACAGTAGATAAATACTGTCATGAAAGACATAGGTATTTTGAGAGTAATGAAATGTACTAAATAGCTTCTTAAAATCACATCAAATTGATTTTTGTGATTTTTCTATTATATATTTAAAGTATTAATAGAGCCACTGTTTTCCCTTATGTACTAAATGCAGAAAAATCTTAACCTTTTCATTTTAATGTTCTATTCAAGCTTTTTCTGATAGCATGTCCCAGACAGTTTTATCTTCTTTATAATACAATTGACAATTCTACCACTAACAACTGGAATAAGATTCATTCTTCAAGAATTTTATTTGTTCATCACAGCCTTTAGTTTACCCAATCAACTTTAAGTCCTAATTTCTAGTTTACAATAATTTATTCCAGTTTGCCTCATTTTACAAGTTAGATATGTTTTAAATAACTGCTTTAATTTTCCCTCTCAAACAGGCCATTTTTATAATCAGTGAGGTCCTCCTTTTGGATTATGGGATTGCAGCTTCCTGACTAACAACTGACAATATTCTTAAACATTTCACAATTGTTGTTCATATTTTTCTACTTAAAGTTATTCCTGTAAACTGATTTTGTTCAAAATTGCTTTGAGATTTTTGAAATTGGTAATGTTAAAACCTCATGTGGCACTAATTTGGATATTGTTCTGTTTTGTGTCTATAAGATACTGTGTGTTCAGGTTAGCACAACTTTTCAGAGTACTGTGAGAATAATTTATTTCTAATTTTTTTTCCCAGCATTTTGATCTGAGAATTGTTATAGGTGCTGGTGGAGCATTCCAAGAACATTTTATTGATAGCTGTATGAGGAGTTTCATGTAGCTCAAAACAAAGAACTTCTGACTTCTTTTAATTATACTCACATTTTAATTATAATCCCTTTTTCCTACACAGTACATACTTCTCTTTAAAGCATTGGTATCACAGAAAACACTATTTCTTTGGGCAACAGTAGCTGCAAATTATTGAAGGAAACAAACTTCATTGCAGAGTAGAGAACCAGAATCTGGGGACCCACTGTGGAAATGTCACCTGCGAATGTGTGGCGAGAGCAGCACCAAAATGATCCCCAGGTTACACTACATTTTACTGAAGAGATGAATGCACAAACACCATTGCCAGACAGGAAAGCAACAGAAATTCAGGTTGTCCCTCTAATCTAATCCACATGCAACTGCAGAGACTTTAGATGCAAAGTCTAGGGGAAGCTACCTGAATGTGTTGGTTTTGCTTCTTGGAGAAATGATGGCCGTAGTTTGCAACTCACTAATATGTGAGTAACCTCATGTGTGGACCAGAAATTAAAAACAAAGTGGAAAGCCTATGGTGGTCCTGAAAGCAATTACATACAAATTAAGTGGAGTGAGCAAAGTTACATACTTTCTCCTTCTCAAGCTTGAACATTTGCACCAGTACAGCCTGTTCCTACAGATACTGTCATCTCCTTAACAACTGCTGTAACACAGAATCATGTGGAGACTTTTAAGGCTGTGTAATACCCCATTCATCCATCAAAGCAGACACAGTACTACAATTAATTGCCAGGATACACATACAATACAGGCATTTTAAAATTTTGTTGTTCAAGGGTTTGGAAACATCCCCATAGTTGCTAATTATTTCTTTTTGCACTTTTTGGCCAGCTCTGTAGCTGTGCAATGTTTGACCTAAACCCCAGGGCTGAACACAAGGGGTTTGGCTCAATCTGAGCCCTCAATCCCACAAAGGCTGTGGGCGATTTGTGAACCTGAGGGAGCCCACATGCCTGGTGGTATGCTTCATATCCAAGGAACCAACGTTTTAAAAATATGTTATACTTAAAGAATCAAAACCAGGGAAGGGAAGAAAAGGGAAGGGATTAATTTGTTTAAAAGTCTCCCAGAAAGAGAAAAACCTATAAACCAGAATGTCACTAAAGCCTGAGTGGCCTCATAAATGCGTAGGTCTGACTGAATTCCTAGTGTGATGGAGAAAGATAAACACAAGAGGTAGGCTTGAACTCTGGATTGTGTCTTCCCAGCAAGATGCACAACTTTACCAAAATACTTTGCAACAAAGGGGGTCACAAGAAGGTTGAGACTAATTTAAAGTCCAAAGTTTTGAGAGAGAGAGATAGTGTGCAGGTCTTTTCTGCACATATGTATAGGTACCAGCTTAAACCCTTCATTCCTCCATCAAGAAAATACATCTGGAAAAAAGGAGTGACTGGTATACAACAGGATATGTGAATCAGTGTGTCAGTGTTTTTCTTTCTACATCTGCTAATTTTGAAAAAAAGAGACCAGCTTCTTTCCTAACTGTGTAAGAGACACTCCAATAGTTTTCTAGATTTCAGTCTTTTGCAAGAAATCCCTCATAAATATCAAGTTTCATATCCTTATGTTTCCAAAACATAAGTAAATGTGTCCATTTCCTCCTTGGAATCACCCTGTACTGGGTTTTTACAACTGATACGATTTATTTGCACTCAGTCAGAAAAAAAACAAAACAAACCACAAACAAAAAAGCCTTTCTTTTGTTAATGTATGGCAAAAATCTGTAGAAGTGACTGGCAGATCTAAGAGCTGAATTTATTACATTGCCTTACAGCCTTGAACACTGAGTGCTCAACATTTTCTGAAAATTAGATATGTGGAAAGTGTCATAAATTAAACTCCCCCAAACAAGTAGTGATTTGATAATATACTGGTCAGCTGTTGAAAGCATTGGAATACATAGGTACATACATACATCCATTCATATCAATAAAATATAAACAGATTACGATGACGTGGGAAAGTAGAAAAAAACTACAAAAATTTATTTAGAGTGTTTTATAGAGAGCAACTGAGAACTAACATATTGCCACATACATTATATTAGGTACAGCAAGTTAGAAATGTCCTAATTAAATGTGTTTTTTGAAAATGTGTATTTTCATAGAATAGAGCATCTTTATGCTAAAACTATTGCCCTTAGTCTTTCTCCTTCACAGAACATAATATTGTAACTCAGCAATCCAGGAAAATAACCCTGTAGGTGATCCAGAGACAGGAATGAAGCAATTAACTCTCTTTGCATGAAAAGGAAATGGAGATAAATGCATGTTTCATCTAATCTGAACATCAGATTTGAAGGGGCTATGCACCCCTTGCTAAAAAAATGAAACCCGCTCACTAAGTACTCTGGTTGCATACATTAATTTATCTCATGGATTCTGGAGGAGGCTTGTGTTGCTGCAGGTTCTTTCTGACCATTAGGGGAATCCATCAGTGGAAAATATCTACAGCATCACTGATTTTGTGACTGACACAATATTACTCTGGGCTGAGGGAACAGCATAATATTTCCTTTAGGTATTTCCAAAGAAAATTAAGCATAAGCAGACTCAATGCTGTTCAAACTACTAACATCAGTTTTGACACTAGCAAATAAAAAAACAAAAGAGAAAAACTGCATCTGACTAACAAACTGTGTTTTGTTATCTCAGTTCAGAAAAAAACCTACTGAATGGACAGGATTTGACATGCATATTTACCTAACATAATCCTGAAAATACCCCATCCTGTGCTTCATCAAGTCCCCTTATGTCTTTATGTACTGTACTGAAACGAGTTTGCAGGCCAGGCCAGTGGAGTCAAAAATAGCTTTAAACCTTCCCTGTGGTCTCTAGTTCCCGATGTCCCAGCTGGGCTGACTGAGCTGCAGCAGCCTTCTGAGGCTGTGTCATCCCTGACGCTGTTGAGACCTGCAGAGTATTCCTGGGTTTTGTGCTCCTCCAGACTATGCTTGCTCTCACCTCTTCAGGTTTGTCACCCAGACACTCAGGGCCTGGCTCACAGCATCTTTGGCAAGGGCCTCCTCAAAAAAACAGAAACAGAGAGTTAGATCATCACAGGTCCTTTACAGCATGAAAGAGCTAAAATGCAGAATCTCCTTTTCTTGTCACTGTAAACATTTTCAGTGAGGAAGCAGTTTCCAGTTTTCCTGCTCTTTCTAGGGCTATCTGAGTTTTTATAACCTTCTCCTACTTCTTTGTTTCATGAAATCTGATGTGCAGTTTCTTCCCAATTCATTTCAGCTTTCCAGTCTACCTAAATTGGCTTGGTTATGCAGCTGTTTTTCTTTCACAGAGAAAAGGTTTTTGTAATAGAAAGATATTTTGAACACATACTTCATAGTTTTGATAAAAAACAAACAAAAGGAATTCCTAACCAAAAATTAATAATAATAAATAATAATTTAAATAACCCAAAGGGACACACACATTACTGATTTTATGAAAATTAATGACATTACATTACTTGAAAAATCAAGCCACCATCCTGTTTCCAAGCCACCAGTTTTAAAGATAACACATCATGTACAAACTCTCTTAGAGCTGTCTGGTTGAAGGCACTGACCTGAATCACAGAGCAAAAAATGCTTTGAACTCACATGGGACACACACATGGAAGGAAATCTTGCACTGCTGTCTTCAGGAGATAGGAGTGCATTTGAAATAGATCATTACAGTTTCATTTGATTTGGTTCTTGGTTTTCTCTAATAGAAATGGAAGCAAATAAAAACAGGAAAGACAAAGGAAAAAATACACTAATGTTTTTCTGCTGAGGTCACAGTAGCTCTTTTCAATGAGAATATTTTCAAGTGGAATTTATAAAATATTTCCTTAAAATAAAATCACTGATATAAAAAAAATAAAATGTGTGTGTCTACCCCATATACCTGGAAAGAAAGATTGCTTCCATTTGAATATTTTTGGTAATATGTCCATTTTAGTTTTATAATCATAAGTGCTGGGAATTCCATCACTTCTCTGAGTAGTCCATATAAATTTCTAATAAATATCCTTGTTACAGCAATCATCTTACTGTACAATCATGCCACATACTGTACACTTTTTTTAAAAAAATGGACAGAACAAACACAAAGAGTCCTTACACAGATATTCTCCCTCGCAAATGTCTACACAGAAAAAACAGTTACTAAACAGAGGAAAATGAAGTGTTGCATTTTTGGCAGTGGTACAGAAAGACATAATTGCTTCACTGAGTTTTGCAAAAATAAGGAATTAATTTTTGCAAACAATCATAAAAACAGCTTTTTATTCTGTTTCAAGGCGTCCTGATCCAAATTTTACTTTGCCACAGCTTTTTGTGGCAGAAGAACAAAGGTTGTTAAATACTTAATTACCAGGACAGTACACGTGACTGGTGGATTGAGTTGGATAAATGAAGCTGCAATTATTTCACCACAGTGTGGCCGACTAAGATTGATACTTGGCCTTCACTCAATGGTTTTCATCATTCCACCAGAAATAAACAGTGCACAGACTAATCTCAATATGTTTATGCATCAGTAACTTAAATTGCTTTTGGAAACTGTGAAATTTCTGCTTGTTGGTTGTAAAAGACAGCACAGTTTTGATTTTTTTTCCTCATGTCCTGTGACTTAAAATCACAACACATGCTATTTCTAAGAGCTGAGACCAAAAATTAAATGAACATATTTTTCTTCATCAAAATCCTATTCTATTCTGTCCCTTTTGCAAAGATGAGAAATAGGACTTGGAAAAAAATTAAGCTAGGAGTCCAAGTTTCAGTTTCTTTCAACAAATACATTGAGCCAAGAATTTGTCTAAGACTGAAGCAGGTTACTCTTCCACAAATTTGGTTCTGTATGCTAAACCTTCTACAAAGTCTAGAAATATGGGGGTACACGCAACATCCAGCCCCAGTGTTGTGAAAGTACCTGACTGAAGGATGGCTCATGGTTAACAGTGGTGCAGTAATGAGGATATATGTCTCCAGTATGGAAAGGTTTATGTTCACACAGCTCAGAGGTCCCGCAAATGACAGGACCCTTATACCTGAACATCCTTGTCTGATTTTAGTTCTCCACCCAATTTAGAAATATAACACTCGCTGCAGAAGCAGTGATGGGAATACTGGAAAGGACATGAAAACTGTGATCTTTGTTCCTCCTTCCTACCACGCGACCCAGCCTTGTTCCAAGAAGGAAGACACTAAGAGATGATGCAAATCTAGTTGCTTTTTATATACCAATGCGTCTGCTGTTGTCTTCCAACATGGCAGCTGTCAAAGTGCTGTTTCAATAACTGAATGGTTATAGAAAGTGCTCAGCATGGACATTACTAGAGAAATACAAGAAGCTGTGAAAGAAAGAGTTCATTAAACTGTATTTACTTACTTTTTTCAGACCTGCACCATATCTTTTCTGAAGAAAGATACAGTTAGAGTCAGAATTAATTAATTTTATGCTCTTTTCTTAGTGTGGTTTATGTGTTTCCATTCAAGCAAGGACAAGCATAAACCTTCCGAAGCATATCTATGACTTCCTGACACATAAAGTCAAACCATCTCTGTTGTAAAGACTATATTTTCTTAATTGATTGATTTTCTATATGATTTTCTATAATCTGAATGAGGCCTAGCATAACTCTTATATCTATTAGTCACTCTAAACAAGGCTGTTGTTCAATGTCACAAAACTAAATAATTTCCATACAGTGGTTTTCTATTTATTTACCATTTTCTAAAAGACATCTTGTTTATGTGTATTGGATTAGTTCTGAATCGGCTCTAAGTTAGCAACATCATGTGCTCTATATGCTTGACATTTTTTTCAGTTAGGGATTTTTATTTTTTTTTTTATTGTTAAGATTAATTCAATAAGGGTTTCATATGCAGGAAGCAGAATACCATCTTCAGCTGGTTGATACCCTACCTCTCAGTCGTCAGTGGTGTGCTCAAACCACTCCAAGTAGGCTTGAAGGCACAAGAGAGATGAGATGATTTTAGCAATGAGATACTATTTCTTACATGCAGAAAACAGATCATAAGGCTAAGGAGAAGCCAAATTATAGAGTAAAGAGAGGCAGGGTAAGAAGGACAGATCTAGGAAAAGAAGGACAGTAGATGTATACAGCCTTGGGTACATTGGATCTTATATTTTAAATTTACTCATTAAATCCATTCAAGACATTTCCTACAAAGCCAGGCTGGATGGGGTTTTGAGCAATCTGGCATAGTGGAAGGCGTCCCTGCCTGTGGCAGGGCAGTTGGAAGTTGATGATCTTTGTTCAGGTAATTTCCAACCCAAATAATTTCATGATTCTACAATTCTAAAACAATTGTCTGGCCATAGTAGAGAACTAGTACCAGTTCCTGAAGGAATGATGTTCAGGTACTACAGGGCATTTAATTTTTGCAGTGAATGTGGTTGACATGGGTTACCATGGTCAAGAGTGACAGTCTAAGAGTAGAATTACAAAGCTGAACTTGGTACAGATTCAGGTAAGCGCCAGCATTACGGGAAATATATTACTGAGCAAGGCCAAAAGGGGAAAGAATAAGGATGCTTTATCTATATCTACAGGACTAAATCCTCACAGTTAGAAAATACTTTCAAGACACTTGTTTCAGTATTGGACTCAATAAACTTAAAGTTTCAGTACAAATGGCATAATTGTTTTGAACTGCTTATCCATTGCATTTAATAATATTGAAAATAATTAGAACTGGCCTAAAAAAACCCCTAAACCATAATTTCTTATCTATTACTCTTCATTTACTTTCTTATTCATTTTAGTTAAAAGTTAAATCAGAATATTTATTTGCATGTGTGTTATGTCTCTTATTTTGTAAAGGTATATGGTTTGCTTTTCTGTGGTTCGTGGGATTTGTGGAAGCAGGTAGGGAAGTCAGGCAGACAGGCTTCAAGATGGCGAAGAAGAAGGTTTTATTTACCAGAACTTCTTTTTATACACAGTAATAAACAAGTGTCTATTGGCCAAAGACAATCCACCCCCAAAGACTTATTGGTCAAGGCTTGTACACCTCTAACACAAAACACAGAAGTACAAGAATTACAAGAAGTACAGTTTATCTGTATTCTCCATGAGAGGGAAAGGAAAATTCTAAAACAATGCAACTACAAAGGTATGTGCTTATTGAGGAAGGAAATCTTCCAGTTAGCATCAATAATGTGATGCAAGTGGTTCAAGTTATTAAGTATGGATGTAAGAAGCTGGTCTTGGTCAGCCTGGGGAACTAGAACTCAAACAGTATCTCTCACTCTCTAACTTGGGTTTAAAAATATTTCAGGAAATTGGTTTTTTTAAATTATTCTAAAAAGCCTGAGAACATGCGTCAATGTCAAATTTCTAAACAGCAAAACTTCATTTAGAATGATTTTCCAACTTATTGAACTTTTTCTTCCACATCTTCAAAAACCTCTTATCATTTCTCATTTATGATGTGCCCACCTTTCACATCATGCCCTTCTCAGTGCCCTTATGTTACTCAGTCCCTTTCAATAACTCTTCGTCTCTCACAAGCACTGGATGGAGAACATATTAAGACATATCAATCTACAGTGGAACAGATGACATGAATACCTACAATGGTAAAAAAGAAGAGGGTGAGGGGAGACAGAAAGAAAATTATAATTCAGTTTCCTTCCCCTTAATATTCCTTTCCTCTGATACACAGAAAGAAATGGGGAAAATATTTTAGCTTAAACATTATTTTGTTTGGTCAATGTTTCTCTGTAGATTACCTGTTTGTAAATTTTAATTTACAGCATAAATATTTTTATAATCCATATTACATGTCTTCTCTAGAGTATTTTAAATGTTATTTATGAAAATTAAAATTTCAATGTCTTTCCTCCAGTAGTCAACTATTTAATTCTGAAAAACATAAACCTGGAAATGTGAAGAGTAGCATATTAATTAAGACTCAATCTGTAGACTTTCTAACAGCTTTCCTGGAAATACTCTGAGCTTAGTGCCTTAAATAACTGTAAAGTGACTTGATTTATGATTGAACCATCTATGTTATTTGCAATATCTTTTATTTCTTTACTTCTGTTCGTTTCAACCATTGGAAAGAGATAGTCAAATACAAGGAGGCTTCTTATACATCTTTGAATTCATGTTGCTTTGGTTTGCCCTGGCCTGTTATCACAGGAAGATTACTTGCAGCTACTCAGAAACTCCTCAGTAAATAACTTTGTATAGTATAAATTTTCTTTCACATCTGTTACTATGATAACAGGATGTACATTCAGAGTAGGCATTTTCTGGAGATTAAAATTCCGCTCTTCAGAAGAAGGAAAGTAATCTCCAATGTAAATACATCATAATTTATTATTATTAATTATACACCAAAGAATAAATTGTTTCAGAATTATTCTTTATTATTAGAAATGTTCTATGATCTACACAGACTTGAATCTTACCCTTAAGAAGCAGAATGAAAGCCAAGCAACCCTTGACTAAGGGACTGTTGAGACTAAAGCTATCAACTTCAAATTATACTGGATGATTACAGAGCTTTCCTCTGACTTTATTCAGGCTTTTTTTTCTTACACAGGACAATGGCTGAGCCTGGTTTCTACAATACAGATGAAACAAAGAAGAAATCAGCTAAAAGAAATGTTTAATTATAAGTGTGAAGTGGAACAGAATTTGAAAATTTACCTACTCTGCTGGTGTTCTAAACAAGTTTAACTTTCTTGTCTTAATGAGAGTGGCAATATAAATCTTAAAACTTTGCACAGTTTGCAAGAGTGGAAATACTTGGGGGAGACTGAATTTTCTTTTTCATTACTTTCTTGCATTATCTGCATAAATCTAATCATCTAGCACTTAATTTGCATTTCTAACTCATACAGTATTGTGTAATGAATTAGCTAAACAATCAACATCATTAAGGTTTCCTTTTAAGAAGAGCAGAATACAGTACTGAGCCTCCATAATTCTTATATTGAAATTACTTACTCATTCGTATCTGAATTTCCATTCCCATAATTTCCATTTTGTGGTTCATGGAAATCCTTCCAGAACTAATCAGAGATACCACTAGTGACTGTGAGACACTGAAGTGATGCTAAAGATGGAATTTTTTTTTGAGATGGGTCTTCCTAATAGAGGGTATTTGCTAAAAGCAAGTTCTGGTTAAAGTAAACTCACTGATATGGAAGATGTTTATTTGTCGCACAGTCTCTTGCAGTTCCATTTCCTCATTTTGCTACTTGTTGGTTCAAGATGCAACCACAGACTCAACTGGTATTAATTTCCAGGTTATCCAAAGCAGATGGAAAAAAAAGAGAATGAAGAAGAAGCCATTATTGCCGACATGATGCCCAAGACAGCTTGGGATTTTTACAATGACTGTATCAGTGTACAAACATAATAATTGCTACAGAAGAAACCAGAGGACCATCTAATTTGACCTTCTGTCTTCAACTGAGCTGATTCCAGCCATCTCAAATGTAGACATAAAACCCCCTAACACACAAAATTGTGCAATGGTCTGTCATAGAGGAAATTATTCCTGACTCCAGCTATTGCTCAATTATGGCCTGAAGCGTGAGGATTAATGGTTCTTGTGACTTCTGTCCCAGCATAAGTAATTGCAGATGCTGTTATTATTCAGATTGATGGATAATTCTGCTCTGAACCTTCTATGCTTTTCCTTCTACTAACCTGTGGCCTTAAATGACGGAAGATTTTGGAAACACAACTCAGGCATATCCTATCATGCACCAAAGAAGTAGGTTCTATCTTGGTGTGAAACTAAATTTATCTGCAGAGAAATATTATCTGAGATGATAAATTGTGCAATCATTTGGCTGCTGGAGGGTAGGACAGCTCTGCAGAGAGATATGGACAGGCTGGATAGGTGGAATGAGACCAACTGTATGAGGTTCAACAAGGTGAAGTATCAAGTCCTACACTTTAGCCACAGCAAGCCCAGGCAGTGCTACAGGCTTGAGACAGAATAGCTGAAAAGCTACCCAGCAGAAAAGGACCTGAGGGTGCTGATAAACTGCAGCTGAACATGAGGCAGTGGTGCCCAGGTGACCAAAAAGACCAATGGCATCCTGGCTTCTATCAATATGTCCAGCAGGACCAGGACAGTGGTTGTCCCTCTGTGCTCAACACTCAGGCCACTCCTCAAGTTCTGTGTCTAGTTCTGGGCCCCTCACTTCAGGAAGGACATTGAGGTGCTAGAGTGTGTCCTGAGAAGGGTGATGGAGCTGGTGAAACTTCTAGTGATTAAGTCTTATGAAGAGCAACTGAGGGAGCTGAGGTTGTTTAGCCTGGAGAAAAGGAGGCTTGGAAGGACCTTTACTGCTCTCTACAGCTGTCTGAGAGGAGGGTGGAGCCAGGTGGGGTCAGCCTCTTCTAGATAACCAGTGACAGGATGAGAGGACATAGACTAAAGCTGCAACAGGGGAGGTTCAGGTTGGACATTAGGAAGAATTTCTTCATGGAAAGGATTACTGAGCTTTGGCCTGGGCTACCCAGGAAGGTGGTGGAGTCGTCATTGCTGGAGGCATTTGGAAAAAATGGATGCATCCCTTAACGCCATGATCTAGTTCACAAGGTGGTGGTTGGTCAAAGGTTGGACTCGATGATTTTAGAGGTCTTTTTCCAACCTAAACGATTCTGTGATTCTGTTGCAAGCCACCCTTGCCACATTCTATTGAGGTTGAGGATTTGAGACAGGATAAGTGGGTGAGGAGACGTTGGCCCAGGTTAGCTGTTAGCTCCTGGCTGGAAGTTGCATAAGATAACCATAGCCTGACAGATGTTATCAGCAAGTTTAACCAGTCTGGTGAGCAGGCAGTTCCATGAATGCTGAGATGGTCTCCTATACAACATGCACCCTTGTTAGTAAGTCATTCCTAATCAGGATAGACAGTCCTCCCCCCCAAAAACCATTCTGCTTCATGTTGTATTTTGATCCCAAAGGTAGCTATTTGCAGAAAGGTATCCATTAAGGAGGTAAAAATATGTTCATCTGATGATTTTATCTAAAGGTACACTCACTGAAAGGGGAAGGAAAAAACCCCTGAAAAATTCCAGGATGTCTATGAGTTACAAAAGAATCTTTCAGCAAAGCGTTTACTAGGTAAATTTTTACTAGGAGCTCATGACTCCTGCCTGGAATAAGATTATTTTGTTGTTAAATTGAAGCAAAATAAATAGGCAAACTTTGTCCAAGAGTCATTAAAATTATTGGAAGAATTGGCCAAGTAGGTGCACTAACTGGTGAGGGTAGAAAGACTGCGATGTTTTTTGTGGACAGACCAAAGACATTAAGGAACTATCTGTAAAGGCAACATTTCTTACTACCTATGAAATTACTGCCGCTACTCATTTTCCTACACATGATGCATCACCAGGTTTCTGGCAGGTGTCTTAAGGAAACATTTCTGCATTCTATTCCCGTTAGGAGACTCTGTTTTTCAGACTGTCATTTGGGTTGTATTTGACAGCCACAGTGATTCACTGGAAAATGAAACACATTTTTGATTGTATAGAATACACCCAGGTCTTCACACATGATGATTTGATCAGGAGAAAAATGGTAGAAAAGTGAGTCCAGATGCTCAGAGGCACTTCTGGAGGAGCCAGGCTTGGGTTTTAAAAGAAACCAAAAAAAAGAAAACTCCATAGTATAAATGTCACATCAGGGAGGGAGGGAAACTGGGGAAAAAAGTTATGTGAACAAAAAATCACTCTTGGTTTGAAAGTATCATCACCTACCTCTACTAGGACACTAAGAAGGAGCCAGCCATCTGCAAACTAGTAGGCAAAACTGTCTTGTGTACATGCATGAAAATCTGCAGAAGAAATTACAAAACAAACCAGCTTGTTAATCATTCCTCAACAATTACAGTTGTGACTTCTTCACTCAGAAGTGGATTTTTGTACAATCATCATCCAAAAATGTGGAGAGTATGATGGATGCATGGAATCTGCTAGCAAAAAATGGGCATCTTTTAACTTAAATACAGAAGATGAGTTTGGTCATAGACATTGGGTGGAGAAAGGGGTTTTTCTTTTGTTTTGAAATAAGAGACAAGTATTAGCTGTATCTAGAAAGCAAACAAAAAATCTAAATGGATTTTCAAAGAAGTTATTTATTTACATATTTGCAAAGTGATTTTCTGAGAATATTTAGGCTTTCTTTGTGGTCAAAACCTGAACATTTGCATCCTTCCAAAGCCCATTCTGAGCACATGCTGTTTGTGAGTAGTCTTTTCTACATGGGTTAATAAAGAATCCAAAGGAGGACAAATACAAAGATACTAATTTGCAAGCCACACTCAGATTTTGTCTAAGGTAGTTTACAAGTGACTTCAAAATCTATCAAAAGGCTTCTGCCTGCTTCCTTGCCAAAAAGAAAAAAAATGAGTAGGATCCTGTTCAAGTATTTTCTAATGATTTTCCACCTGTTAAGTTCTCTCTTTTCTCCTGTTTTACATCTTTTTGGCACCTTTTTAATTTTTTTGTATTTAGAATTCGCCTTAACTGCTTAACTCCTTAACTCATCTCAAAAAACTTAACTATGCTAAGTGTTCCTGTCACTGCCTGCTCCCTGCTCTAAGTTAACCACAGCCACAAACACTATCCGTGCTTCTCCCTTTCTCTTACCAAGAGTCTTTCGGTAATACTTCGAACAGAGCAAGTAAGCTACAAATTGTCACTTCATTTCCATTCCTTAAGCAAACTTTAAAGAGACAGTGCTCAGTTAAAATACCCCCATATGTTATATGGATGTGTTACTTATAACCTGGGTTCTTTCTGATCTCATAAACTAAGGCTGGCTTCTGCCAGCAGAGTTTCAGAGAGTAACAATATTCACAGTCTGCTCAAGGTGGATAGATACACCTGGACTTGAAAATTCATAGTACAGACTGAAGGACTAGGTCAAATTTAAGAGCTACCTCAAGAAGTGGTAATGGCATTGAAAAGATTATTTGCTAACAGTAGTTCAAAAAGAGCGTAATAGCTGAATCTAAATTTCAGATTTCAACTTTCTAAATGCTGAGTAAGTCTGGTGACAGTGGAGAAGCTCCACATACTAAAAAAAAAAGTATTTCATATAGAAAACTGTCTTAACCTTATAGTATTAATTTGGCAGGCATGCAATGCAGTTATTGTCAATGGAATTAGTTTTGAGTAGTTATAATTTTATTCAAATAATGCTTGGCTGTAGCAACCAAATACCACCTGGCTAAACTATAATTACAAGTAGTCCATATAGAAGATTATACTTGAAAGAAAAAAGGGAGGAGATATAGATTAGCACAAACCAAAATGTTTTTTTCCAAACAAGGATTATTTTTTAAATAAAAAATCCTAAGCTCTTTAAACAGGAAAGTTATTCTAACTAAGATTTGTTAGTTTACTTAAAATATCATGCAATTGTATAGTTTATACAATGGATATACCACATATTTCATTGTAGTAAAATGTGCACCTAAGTGTAGATAATGTTGCAGCAGATGGAAAGAGGTTGAAAATTGAGGTTTATAAAACCAAGTGAGAAAAACAGTATAAAGCACTCTGAACTTAGTTGGTTATAGTATCTGCTAACTGTGAAGTGCCATACGAGGCGTCACACCAATCTGAATGTATCAGCTTCTGTCTGCTCTCACTATTGTGATGGAATACTGTGGAGTCCTTGGCACAGCTGACATCTTCAAAAGCAGCCACTTCAATACTTTAATTGTCTCCTCTGTAAATCAGTAATGGTGGTCATGAACACATGGTACATCACAATTTGGGGACACTCAAAATCATAAATGTTTATGAGGTACTTTTCTCTCAGTTAACAAAGGGCACTGAGACAATACTACAAGGAGAGAAACTCTGGCAACATGCTAAAATCACGTTTTCATGTCCTGGAATATGTTGTTTTGAGGGATTCTCAGCATCATTAACTCCACCAAATAATTGTTCTGTGCCTAATCTAGTACATGTAAGGGTCAAACTTGAAAATATGTGCTCAGCCTGTATTATTCTGTGCTTGAGAGAAATCTTTCCAAAGATGACTGAATAAAAGACCATATCCACAAGTGTGTAACCCTTAATGAAATTCATGCTGATCATTATGTCAGTGGCCAGCCACTGTCACATGGGAAATTTTCTTAGGAAGTTTCATTTGCCTGGTGAAATCTTTCCATGCTCCATCTACTTACTAGTATGATGTGAAAAAAAGGAGGAAGGAAAAAATAACCCAGATATATATCTGTCTTGGATATTCTGATGAAGGGGTGCATGAGAAAGCACAGCTTTCTGCTCACCAAAAAGATGGTTCTGCAAATCAAGGTTTCACTTATGGATATTCCTTTCAAAACCTATTGATGGGAGGAAAAAAATGTTAAAATTACTGGTCAAAAAGTTATTGCTGTGGTTTACATGTGGGACAAGGAGACCAATTATATGAATAGGCACAAAACTTGCAGGAATTTCTCTGCAAGGCCACACAGTCAAAAACATAAATGTATGTGGGTAAACCAATGTCGAGCTTGTTTACACATGAATAAATCCTAATTAGAGAAATGGAAAAATGTCTGAATCTAAATTTAAAGTGGAGACTGTTCATGAGAGTCATGGGTGACTAAAAGTAATTAAGGCCATCACATAACTAAACAGATGTAACAGATTAACCATGTGTTTCTATGTTTGATGTAGATTTTTTGTTTTGGATACACTGCAGTTTAAAGTCCTTTAATGCTGCCTGAGATACATCTGCCATTATTTTGATTTGGTGTATTTCTTGTTGCAAATGCGTTTAGCACTGGCTGACATTTAGTTTGTCTAAACAATTGAAAGTGTTTACAAAAAAAGTACTTGTTCAAGCAAGCTAGAGTACAGGGAAATACATTCAAAATATACCAAATACACAAAAGCTATGCAGAAAAATAAAATACATTTGAATGCTTCCTTTTGCACTCATTTTTGCTAGAGATGTATTTGGATAAAAGTAGAAGAAGGAAGCCCAGTTTCATCCAACACTACTCAACAAAACTAACTTTTCTCAAAAAATAATGTTCTGGGTTTTATTTTGTTGAGGAATTGTATTTTTATTTCCAGCCCTGTAGAGCTCAGATGTGCTAAATTCCTAAGAGTCATCATATTCTACCCATATGTCCCCAAAATGGAATAAGATAAATAGCTATTATTTAGCATGGCTTATTTTCCTCCCAGATAATACAAAGCCGTACATGATAAACATGCTCAGGTAATTACATATGCAGATGCAGCACTATGAGTAAGATTACATTGAAACTGGAGCCTTTATAAGAAGGGTGAATTCTCCCCCTACTACAGGAGCGAGGAATTTTATATGTGTTTTACTCCATTGGCTTTAATATTGTATTGCTCAATTTGCATGCATGTGCATGAGAGAAACCCCAAGGTACATCTTGTGTGTCTGTGGTTTTGGACTTGCTGAGACAATGACACACCTACCTTATACAGGGTTGGGAAAGAATAATTTAAAGATGACGAGTGTCATTCAGAATGGCCCAGAGTCTCATTTTATGATAATGAGACTTAAACATTGTGTTGCAAATTCTCTGCATTCATCAAACGGAGGGAAAAATGGGTGAACTCAATTAGCTTTAATAAAAAGTTATGACTGATGGTGCTCTCCGGCTCCAGGTTGGCCAACCAATATATGATGATCCTGATCTGAAACCTGTGAGACAGGGGATGATTGTAATTCCCTATCCCTCATAATATAGTGTAAAAACTCCTTATTACCAACAACTGCACTGAAATTTCACAGTGGGCCTCAAAATTTCTGAATTATGGCCCTTTACCCCTGCTCCTCCAGAAGCTTTAGCAAGTCAGTCTCTGCATCGGCATGTCTTAGTTTTTATTTCTTTCAAAGAATGAAAATAACTAACATTTTCATCACTGAGTAAAATAAAATATCTTTTGAGGACGTTTATAATGAATGCATTTACTGCACACTGCTCTGGGAAGTTCCATTAGATTTATAGCATTTGTTTGCCACGGAGCCAATCTCTAACCTCAGGTCACACAGGCTTCACCCATCTAGAGTCCTCAACCAGCAGCTTTTGGAAGGGCAGACCCCTGTGGTTTTCTTTGGACTGAAATATTCCTGTGAATCAAAAGAATTGAACACAGCAATTAGGGGAAGGTGCTCATGAAGTCTAATGTTAGCCATCAGAGTTGAACTCAATGATCCTTGTGGGTCCCTTCCAACCCAGGATATTCTGATTCTCTGATTCTAGGCCTAGGAACCTTGTCTCCCAGGCTTCACTCCCTAAAGGCAATAGCAGAGAACAACTGTCTACTTCAAACAACCCCCACAGGAGCCTTTCACCTTCCCCATGGACTGCTAGGAGAGCTTAAGGAGGCAGGCTTCAGCTGCTCCTAGGCTGGTATTTTGTGCACTCATTTATGTCTCACGTAGAGAGAGTCTGGAATTCAAAGAGTCATGCCACCAATTACGTCAGCTAGCACAGCTAGAAGAAAAAAGCCTTAAAGTACTAGGTCATCTTGCCTATCGTCTACTTGCGTGGGGTCGTTTCCCACACAATACATGAATATGCCACCCATAAAGGCAGCTAGTAAGAGCAGCAACTGAGTCTGAATCACACAAACAAAGGGGGAGGGAAGTTGTGTAAACTTTGTCATATAAGAAGAGGACGTTTTGCCCAGGGTTTTAAGGACTTCAGTCTAATGGTTCCTAGCAGCTGTAAAACTTCCAAATGTTACCCCAGTAACTGGGAATTTTCCTGGTGATGTTGTAGCTTTATGCTGCCTCCTTCTGTGCTCACAGAAGATGGAATATGTTCAAGGAAAATACAGGTTAGGCATTCCTTATGCTTAGCATCAAGTAAGTATACTGATAGTGACAAAACCAACCAGCCTAGAGAGATATTAGGTCTGGAATGACTTCTCTCCATTTTGCTGAGATCAAGAATGGCTGTGTAAACAGCCTTACACTGCTCAAATAAGAAGCAATTGACTCAAGATATGATGCTAAAGGACAGGTGTCAGTAAAGCTGGAATCCTGGAATCAAAGAAGTGACTATTTAAAACCACATCTTGGCTTTCAACTTACACATGACAGGTCAAATGAACCTCAGCAATTTTTGTGGCATTCAAGCCATTCAATATCAATATACCCTCTTGGGGACAACTATCATTACTTTTTATTTTCTATCTTCTGTCTCTCTTTTGGGCATGTGAATGATTCCTTAAACATTTATGAAGACACCCATTTTCATAGAATCTGTAGGATTGCATTAGTGTCTGGACAGTCTACAACCTGACAACACTCACTGAAATCAGCAAGATATTTATAAGCTATGCAGTTATTCTCTGTGTTTAAACGTTTTCAAGACTGACACATATACATATACATATACATATACATATACATATACATAAATATACATATATTTATGTTCTGCTNATACATAACCATGAGATTTTTTTTTTCTGATATGAATTTGGGCTAAAAAGAAGATAGGATGATTACATTTTGCTATGTATTAATATTTAGTACTACACTTTACAAGTGTCAGATAAAGTTCTCGTTTCTTCTCATTGGAAATGCAAGGCCAAAATGTGCAAATTTTTCTAGATACAGATTGCAGTATTTGGACCTTCCATAAGAAAATAAATACAAAGTCCATGATTGATAGCTGCCTTTCCTTAATTTGCTAAATGAGTGGTCAACATTTAATATGATGCAGCGAAGTACATATTTTGACCACAACTGAGTCAGGAAATAAAAATGTCAAGACATTAGGAGTGTCAGAACTGCTAAAACTGATACTTATTTTATGTAGAAGATCCCCAGTTACTGGGTTTGTCAAAAGAGACAGGAATGTCTAAAGCAAGCATATTTACAAATTACGTAATGGTGACACAAATATTGAGTTAACAGCTTAAAACAACTCAGCTAATTTTTTATAATTTTATCCATCTTAGGTTTCAATATAGAAACCTATTTTCATAATTGTCAAAAAACTGTTGTTTTTAAATAGATTGATATTCACAAAATCCTTAAAGATTCATAAACCCACATGGTCTTGCTATTTAATTTCCAGTTGTAGTAGGCTCTCTCTTGCAGGATGGGTGGAAAACATTGGGGCCAAGAAGAAAGAGGACATTTTTATAAAATGGTTTACTCCTGACAGGCCAACATTTGTTGTCCTTTTGCAGCTGACACTAGGGAGCAAATGTAGTTTTTCTGCATTTAGACTTTTTTATCACCTAGAATATAAGTTCTCTGCAGCATAATCTTTCTGTACTGCTATGAGATCCTTTCTGCTCTACAAGAGCACATCACAATATTAGCAATAAAATAATTTTATCTTCTTTCTACATCTCACTTAAGAAGCAATTTAGTTTTGATTGATGTCCCAGATCATCTTGTGTCCAGTTCCATTCACGTCTGTAAAAATATTTACTTGCCCTCTAGAAAATAATGGCCCCTGATGTAAAAACAGAGTTGATTTCTGAGCCAAATCTGTGGTCAGCGCTCTCTTTCTCCTGAAATCCATGAGAATTGATCCCAACGTTAGTCTCAGAGCACAAAGAAGTGGAAAGTTTTCTACAAATGACTGTGTGCACCATGCGGTTTGAGCTTTTCATGTGACACATTACAAATTCTGGTAAAGAACTATGGCCAAAAATATAATATTCCTTACACTGTTCTGTTCAACAGTTCATCAACTTTTGGAAGATTATATACCATATTGCTAGAACTGTCCATTTCCAGGATTTAATCCAGAATCTGAGATAGTTTTCTTTCCTTGTAAGAATGTAATTAAAATTGCTGAAGAGCCTTTACATATTATGAAATTAAACTATAAAGCCAAATGCTGTTAAGTTGCCAGGAAACGGTCCTGCCTGTTTTCTGACCTTCTGTTCATGAAACTCTCATGTTTGACTTCTATCCAAAAGCTGAAATTAAATGTACAATATTGTGTAATGTTTAGAAATTGATGTCTTAGACACTAGTGGGAAAAGATCAGCTATAGACAAAGCTGTTCGTAGGGGTTCCTGCCTCCCATGTCCTTGGGTGTTAACGAAAGAGAATCCAGGACCTATTATGATGTTGGAGAGGGAAATAGCAAAACATGATTTTGATTTTCTGGAAGAGAAGATCTGAACAGTAAACTATCCTCTGAAATATCAAAGGAACTTGAAAATAAAGGAGCACAAAGAATAAACTCCATTGACTTCAGTGCAGCTTGGCCAAAGAATATTATGACTTAAAGTGGTTAAATCCTGGTATGTGCCTAATACCACTTTTTCCAACAAAAGAAACCTTTTTAAACTTACATGGAAAGCACGGGCATGTTGCCTTCACAGTAAAAATAATTCTGCATATACATTATGTTTTTATGTAAAATATATTGTTTGTGCTTTGCAATGTGATTTAAGTTAGGAGAAGTACAGAAAAAGAATACTGTGATTGAAACACTTGTACATTGTTGAAAGAGCAATGGAAGATTTTTTTAATTATTTGTTTCTTTTCTGCAACTTACTATGTGTTAGAAACCTTCCATATTTAAGTGCTTTGAGGGTCTCTGTACATTAATAGAACCAAGTGAAAAACATTCGTTTCAAACAGCAGTATAGTGTGATCTGTTTCTAATTACTTCATTGTGTTCATTTGTCTTTGCTTTTAACACATCTTTTTTACACATTTGTATTTGTGCGTGAAAGCCATTTTATAATTGCACAGACATGTTTCACAACAGCTGAGGAGACTATGTTGAAAATCTCTGCATAGTGGAGGCTGCTTGCTGTTAGACAGCTCAGACTATTTATTCCTTGCTGAGCTATTAAGAAACCCTTCAGGGAAATAACTTTTCATCATGGTAGATTCACATTGCATGCAGATACCAATGGTGGGGTTCATTTCACCCAAAAGGGGCTTCTTGTTTCAGTTAGCTGTATAGGATTCCCATAAAACTTAAGGGAAGACATATGCACCTTATAAGGGCCATGTATTTTAGCTGCCCAAATTATGGTGAAATAAATTGTTCTTTGGAAAAGACAACGTCTCTCCTTTGACAAGAGGACATAAGATTGATCAGTTTAGATGAGACACCCCAATTTTAGGCTGTCAGATTAAGGAGGGATGGGTCCTGCATCATCTTTTTACAATTAGTTGTGATTTTTGCCCTAGTTTCCTAACACAGTCAATGAGTGTTTCTGGATAAGGTCCTGTTAGTTATGCTGTATCTTAGCAACAAGAGACCTGAAATGGCTACCTCAAAAATAGAGTAAATAATAAAAAGAAAAGACTGTGTTCCAGTGTGGATCAACAAGTGCTACAAAGGCACGGAAAAGAAAACTTAGGAAAGTAATGAAAGCTTAAACTCATATGCTTAAATTATTGGCATACTGGAACTATGTTTTATCCCCGTAAGGAGCAAAGCTGCATGGGACAGACTCCCACGGCTCTGAGGACAGGTGCCAAGAGCAAGTCTGTCCTCCTCAGCAAGCAGCTGACCCAGATAAACAATTAGCAAACAGAAGGCTTACTTGTACACACATTTTTTTTCCTTTATGGCACCTGCTATATTGGCCAAGCACTGCAGCAAATCCAGCTTCTGCCCCAGAGTTGGACAGATTGCCTGTGATTCCCAGTGGCCCACGGTGGCAGTGAGCCCAGACAGGCAGCTGAGAACTGCACCCCATGCTGAAATTTGTGCTGCTGGTGCTCTTGGAGCTCACACTCCTCTTGCCGTGCTGCAAGAGCATCCAGAACTGTGCCCTTGGAGACATTTTGGAATGCTCCTCTTGGAAGGAGCTGGGAACTTGAAGGCATTCACTGTGCTGCTGAGATGTTGTGAACAGCAGAATAAACTTTCCTGTAAAAGGGGCCATTTGGATAAATTTATCTTGTTCCCAAGTATTTTTTGGGAAGTCCTGTACACCTGCACCACAGTGGATTTTCTGAATATTAAGTAAAGACTTTCTATTTCGTATAGACATATGAAAAATGTATAAATATATATTTTAGAAGTATTTCTTCTAAAAGCACATGCTCTTTGAATGTATAGATGGCCAGACCTCAAAAAATGATTTAAGTGTTTTTTTTAAAAACAAGCCAAATATTTTCAAGGCATCTGTTTTTGGTGAGAGCACACTGATCGTTTTGTAGAATATTTATATATATCTTGATGCTTACAGATTTTATAAAAGAAAACATTTATATTGTGGCTTCTGAATCAAACAACATTAAGTATGTAAATAATGAAAGACTGGACATTTCTTTTTTAGTTGGTTTTTTTAGGCTAATTTTTTCAAGATCTGGATGTAAATGTAACTTGAATGGGTTCATATGTAGTTAGGTGCCTTCAGACATGAAAAAAATAAAGACTCATTTGTTTGAGAGAGGTTTCATATACTTTGATTGACACTGAATTATAGGCCTGAATTTCTTTAATGTAAGCATAACTTAGAAGTATTTCAGCTGAATGTGAGACAAATGGAACAGCTGAACTGTAAAGAGCATAAGAATAATTAAGCCTTCTCATCTGAATGAATTGTGTACATTTTTTTTATGAAGTTCACAGCCATGTGAAATTCCGTTCTTTCTGTCCCAACTGGTTTGGAGGACAAAAGGACACAGGAGGGATTACTTGCCTTTTTTGAGATGGGTATGTCTTGAGTTGTCTTCATAATCCTCAATTTGTTTCAGATTTGTCAAGAAGATTTTTCAAGTTTTACTGACCCTTGAAATAAGCTCAGGCTGAACTTCTAAAGTACAGTTTGCCTGTCAAGTTAATCCTATCTCTGAGCTGCACAGAAAGTTTACTGTTTTGTTCCAAGCCATGGAAAACTCATGATTATGGTTTAGTATTGCTTTGAGTTTTAGGGTTTGCATGAGCCCAGAAACCCAAAGTTAAACTAATCAAGTGTGTGAACCCTTGGTAACTGAAAGAAAACAAAACAAAAAACAAAGGAAAAAAAAGAAAAAGAAAATGAAAAAATTATATTGAACCCTGGGGATGTGAAACTGCCGAAGTTCTCAGAGCTTCAGTATATGGAAAAGAATGTTATTGCAGCACAAGAAACATTCATGTAAGGAGAATAACACTCTTTTTAAAAGTGTTGAACTATCACACTGCTTTTTGTAAGAGATGCCATGACTTGCTAGCCCTAATTCCTTATTCATGAACCGTGAAAATGTTTAAACTCAGTTGAAAAAAATAAGGAAAAAAGTGTATTTTTTTTGTTTAATCTGTATGGAATCTAAATAACACAACTAATGGTATATAATTAAAGGCATGAAAAATGGTTTTTTTGGATACCTTACAAAGCTGTATTACACAGAAACTTTGTAACTTACTTTCTGTTATAATCTGTTTGATATATATAACTGAGCATTTTTCGGCTCCACCACCAGTTCCTGAATTGCCACATGAAGTGATACTCTAGTCACTTCAATATCTGCATTCCTTTTTACACACACATAGGTAGGTGGCTTAGTCTCTTGGGATAGTTGAACAATTTTTCAGATTTTTTTCAGTATTTTGTACACTTTTCATCTTCAGCTCTGAATTCAGCTTGATGAAAATTGCCATCCTCTAGTCATGGTTTGAAAGATGGCAAGCTCCTTTCAACTTGCAAGCAGGACTGTGCATTTCAGCTTGAATCAGTCCACTTGCATATCAATACGCTTACAGTTTATTGACTGTTTTATTGCATTTTCTTAACTCTGAGAATGGAAACAGTCAAAAAATTTGTAATAACAGAGTTTCAAGGGAAAGAAGATGACCATCATATCTGTAAGGGAGCAAAAAAGTCATCAAGGAAAAATTATAGTCATCTCTCTGAAATATTATTACTTACATTGAGATAAGCACTGTTTGGATGACTCAAAAACACTTCTGCAAAAGGCTGTTTGCACCTTCCTTTGAGGTGGCTCAAATCCCATGGCTTTTCTTTGCTTAGCAAGTTGCTTGTTGCATGGTTACAATTTGCAATATACAAAAGGAAACAAATCAAGCCACTGGGGAGGTGTTGGCAAATACTTCCATCAGTAACAGATGCTTGAATGATCATTACTGGCATCCAGATCTCTCAATCTGTCCTCCATCCCAGCTCAATTCAATGGGAATTTTGCCTGCATCATTCAAAATACTGTAGGATTTGGCCCTCTTAATTTTCCTAAGAGACACACTATGGAAGGAACCTCTCAAATAAAAAAAAATCCCAAAAATTTCTGTGTCATTGTATTTGATGTAAGAGAATCCTTCTGCAAAACTGAAGAGTATGCAGTAAATTTTGGGACTAATACTCTTCATGTTTTTAGAAAAGAAATAAACCTTTAACACATAGTAGCAACATCTCTTTTTGTTTTGAAAGCACACACTTTGCCATCTTTCGGGTAATAGTCAGCATCTTTCTAGACAGCCACTGTGTTCTCACTCTTTATGGCACATAATAGGGCATACAGGACTAACTCGAGTGATGATGGGATTCCACTCATCCAACTTACATTGACCACACAGGCTTCTAGTCAAAGCCACTTCTTTGTACTCCTAAGATGAAAGAGAGAGGTAGACACCTGACGAGGGATCACTTTTAGGCTTTCTTACATTTAAAGGGTGGGTCCTGACAAAAAGCCTCTCTGTGTCTCCTCTGTCATAAAGAGAGCCTAGCTGACTAGCTTAGGTTAAATATTTTAAATTCAGCCTATTAATTTCATCCTGTCAGCCTGAAAGTGTAAGAGTCTTAGACAGGTTTCTCCCCTGTGCTGAGACACCTACTTAAAGCCACCCCACTGTTGATTTGTTTGTTCCTCCTGCCAATGCTCTGCAGCATCTCTGATGCGTCAAAGCAGGTAACCACATTGTCTTGCTGTTAGCAGTCATCTGTGCCCAAAGGGAACACTGATGGTTTAGCCAAGAGGCATCTATTCACAGGAATTTCACACATTTTATGTCTCCAAACTTGCTTAAAAATGGCCATATTTTCCTTAATTAATTTTTTAAGGAAACTCATTCTTCATCTAAGTGACCATTTTTTACATTTTAGTTAATTAATTTCAACTATCAGTACCTGTGACTAATGAGATACATCTGAAATAGATGGTGTTTGGTTTTGTTTATATTTTCATGTCTCCTTTGTTCTTTTTCAATTAAAAACACCCACAAATAAAGCCTGACTGAAAAATCTCCAATAGCTTATGGCAGCTCAGTTTTGATTTAGTTTCCTGCTTAGTTTGCAGTTTGAAATTTACTGCTGCTGTTTCAGGCCAGAAGTTTCCAGGTTTTGATGTTCTCAGGTCAGAAATTTTGCTTTCTTGCCTCCAAAAATCAAACTCATCTTAATAACAACAGTGACAGCGATAGGGACCCCCTTCCTACTTCTCCCTTAAAATTTCCCCTGTGTCCCTTTGACTCTCACGGCTGGAACAGCATCCCCACCACTTGCAACAGCAATAGTCCCATTACACTGTTCTCTTATTTGAGAGTGGGCAGTGAACAGTGACTCTGACAACTGCTTGCTTGTGTGCCCATGCATCATTACAAGGCCAGGCACACAATTTCACAGGTGTGCATTTTAGGAATGTCATATGTGCAATGCAAATCAGTTTAGTCTTTCCAATTTACTTAACAAATGAAAAATGCCTCCTTAGAAGCCAAGCACTGCCTCTTATCCTTCTGCTACAGGCTGCACTGGCTTTTAAATGACTACCCGATAATTGCATTAAAGCAAAATGAGTTTAACACCTCTGTCTTACTTTTTTAAATCTAATTTATCTTCACATTTAACACATTATGTATAATTCCATGCATTTCTCTGCAAAGTTTATATAGAGAGATTTACGAATTGTGCTGTCTTTTATAATTCTGTCACCTTTCCTCATGTATGTTTACTTTTCTGTAATTACAGAGATATTCCATATAGAAAAAAATTTTCATTCCCACTTGATGAAAAATATCACCAGTAAACTTTGTATCAAATATTAGGAATACACACCATGGGCTCCTTTTTCTTTTGTTTTTCTTTCTTTTTTTTTTTTTTTTTTCCAGAGGTGGAAAGGGCTACGAAGGCCCTTTCCAAAGATAGAGAATATTAACATCATTCCTCAAAAGTCTCATTTTTCATAACAGTGTTGCCTTTTAAACATACATTACGTGTCCAAAAGATGGTTAAATAGCTAATGATATATTTATATATACATAGTATGAAAAAGTTAACTTTTTTTCCTAGTAAATCAAACAAATCTATGGATAAGTTTATATGAAAAAGTTCATAAACCAGTTGAATAGTGCTCATTAAAGCAAAAAAGACAGAGCAAAAACCGAGCAAAAACTCATTAAAAGAAGGCCTTTTGAACATTTTGAGGGAAAAAAAAAAAAATTTTGTATCTGAGCAAAAGGAGAATTTTGATTTTTCAGTAAATTTTATTTAAAAAAATAAAATGAGTGCTTGCATTACCAAAGTACATCAAATTAATATACATGGGCAGTGTTAAGGCTGCCCTGAGTAAAGAAATCTGGTAATTGCAAGATGAATGAACTGAGAGTAACAAATTATGACTGCATTGTATGTGGTATTCCAATTGTATACTTTTAAATTCTCCTCTTGGAGTAAAGTATGCATTCAACAGCAAAATAGTATTAAGGTCTTTTGCCCTGAGAAAAAAATCTATTTTATTGGAACATCTTTATCATGAAGTTCAATTAACATCATTGAAAACCCCAAAGGACTATTTTTGAAAATCAAAAAATTATTTCCAATATTTTTCTTTTGCTATGAATTTGGAAACTGGTGGATTTTTCCAGCCAATATTATTTCTTTACTATTTAAAAAGACATGTCAACAGAGGGAGTATTGCATTATGCTGTAACAAAACATAGCTGTTGAAATCTTTCATTTCAGTTTTACAGAATTGCTGCTTCATGCTGATTGAAACAACTTTTCCTATTGCAGCACATTCTGTGCTTTGATTATGTCTAAGCTATTTGCATTTTAGCACAGGTGATATGTAAGTGGAAAAGGTCTTCAAAAGAGCAAAACCTCCCACAGAGTGGGAAAGATTCCAGCTTTCATTTATTGTACAGCCAAATGTTGGTGTGACACACCATGTTAACTCCAAATTAATTAAAAATTTTATGTAGGATGTTATAAAATTACTGGTCATAATTCTGCAGTCAAGACTGAGTGTCATATTTATATAGTCTTTAGGCTCACAGTCTTAAAATTCATTAAAATCTAAAAAGAAAACGCTGGGGACAGGAAAATATATATTATAAATTTCCCTTAAATAAATACAGACTGCTTAAGCTAATACAGGTAATAAGGTAATAACATTTTACAGTTTTAAGATCATCCTGTGGCTGAGGTAAGGAGAGGTGATTGAAGGGATATTTTGCATTCTCTTGAGCTCTGCTGATGGCTTGAAGACCTTCAGATCATGCCAGTGTGGGTACTAATATCTCATAAAAGCAGATTTTTGCACACACTGTAGTGTTCCCGAGATCCCATAGAGTGACAAAAGCACAGGGGGAGATAGTAGGGCCACCAAAGTAGTGATAAACAGGGGAACCCTCAGCTGACTGAAATGATTCCCTGCATTGCCCCTCTGCAATAGCAGGGCAAGAAAGCAACAGTGACCAAGGGAAGGATGCCCGAAATGCAGTGTGCAGTAATCAAAACATCCCACTTCAGTCAAGAAAGTTTTTTGGTGCCCTGCCCTTAGCCCATACCTGGACTCATCTGTGAAAGCTGTTCCTTCCATGGTGGTTAACAAAATCATGATTAGTGGTACTGACTGCCAGAAGTGACTTTGTCCTCACTTGCACATACACATTCAAGAATATAGAAAAAAACACAAACATACTTTTTATCCAATTTCCTAGTCCTGTAAGATTTTAATATATTTTGCAGTCCTCTATTATTTTGTTGTTTGCTCAGAACCTTTCCACAAGCAGATTTTTACCTTCCAGGTATAAATAAATACAGGGAGAAGGAGACAGGTGTTTAAAAGAATACAGAGTTGAAACTCTTCAAACTAATAAGTGTCTCTGATGAGAAAGAAACTTTTGTTTGCTTTATGCCTTTATCCTGAAAAAGATCAGAAAGCATTTGAGAGTTGTAAAGTATGTATACATAAGGTTATTCCATTTGATTTAACATTTGACAGGGTGTATAAGACATTTTAAATCCCTCTATATACTTTGAACTTCTAACTGAAAGTCTTCTCTTTGAGATGTAGTTGCTTAGCTTACATTAAAGAATTCAATGGATTCAGTAATGTGGACTAATGCTTTGACTTTTTTAATCACAATGTGCCCAGTCACTAGTCCTGACCTGAGAAAAAGGAAATAGCTCACAGTAAATGCAAGTTTATGATGATTGAAAAATAGGCCATATAAGGAAGTTCCTGCCCAAGTTTTCTGGAATCTGATATGCCAAATCAAATTAAATATTTAAGCTCTGTCAAAAGTGATACATTCAGACTTTGTCACATATGTAATACCAATATTTTAAGGTCCAAGTTGACAGAGTTCTTGTATATGCTAATATCTCCATAACAAACATCACTGATCTGAATGCTCTAGCCAGTTGAAAATTCAAGTCTGGATCAGAATTACCTTACTTGGATTGTGAAGTAGTTTTGTCCTGTATCTCTGAGAAAGCAATTTGTTTTGGCTTAGTAGCTCAGTTCTCTGAGAGAAGCAACTTGTTCACAGCCCAATTTTTCTTTTCAAAAAATATTGAATAGCATTTTTCATGATTTGGCCAAGTCACAGTGTTTGCTTAGTAGGGATTTACACTTTAATAGAATCCTTCAAATGTCACTGGTATACACAGTCAAACATACACCCTTTTCATTTCTTTAAATCCATATTTTCATGTCTTGGTAGTTAGCTTCAATTTGTCCCATGAGTTTCTACTGAGATTCCCTTCAGAGAGGATGAATTCATTCACCCCTGTCTGTCAGTAACAGACAGGCCTTTTTGTATCTTCTTGAAATGGGAAAATGCATTCTGAATTTTTCCCAAAAATGCTGTCCTTGTTTTGACCAGTACAGCACTTAGTGAACCAAAAACCCCAAAGTGTGTACTGTGAGGGCTGCTGTGCCATGAAGAAGATAGCACTGATCACAGCCTGCTTCACCTTCTGAGAAAGAAGTAGCAAAATAGGCAAGAAGTACAGGGCAGAATTGGGAGGAAATTTTCCATGAGGATTAGCCATCAGATGATGTTCTCTTTGACAGGTTAGTAGCTAGGTAGAAGCAAGGACGGGTAGGCGGGTAGGCATGGACATACGCATAAATCTGTAAGCCACAAAACAGCAGCCAGGGCTCAGGAGCTGTCAGTGTCCTACTAGAAACATTTAAAATTGTGGTCTGTGAAATGATTATGATCCTGAGGATCGATGTCCTCTGCCATGACCAGCACAGCACTGTGCAGGCACTGTGGTGAAGGACACTTCACTCATCATGAAAATGAGAAAATTCATTTCCTTTGTAGCCTCCCTGCCTCTTCTGAAACTCTCAAACCCTTTCACAGGCAGGAAAAAATCAGCCTGGCCAGTCCTGTTTCAGCCATGACCCGCTGGGTTGTGCACAAACACACCATGTGCCATGGTGTCATCATGTGGTTGTGATTTATTTGCATACCTCCAGAAAGATGCATTTTGAAGAGTAGAAAAGAAGTAAAGAAGTAAAGAATTAAAGTAACAAAGAAGTAAAGAAATGAAATAAGGAAGTTTGGTGGTAGCATTCTGTATGATTGACATTTCTGAAAACCAGATGCAGATTTGATCAGTAGTGCTGAATTATTTTATACCTGAATTATGAATTGTAAAAAATAAGGAATATTTGGATTATTCTTCATTCTTTGTCTTACTGTCTTTTCTTCCTCAAAGTCATTGAGGCAGGGGCTGTCTCCTGCTTTGTCTATGGAGTGATTAGCACAGGTTGGGCCCATGGTTGAGCTAGCAGTGTAAATACCTACACCAGGCCAAATGCTTCTGGAACTACCCACAGAAGAGGCCATCTGCCCTCGTTTTGTTCTCTGACTTTAATAAAATGAGCTGTCAGTATTTTATTCCCACCCTTATAGAAAGGGAGGGAATAGAACATTTTTTCTCTCCCTGGCAGGTTCCAGGAACTTGATGTAGCTCTTTTAACAGTATAGTTGCTTTTGTAAGTATTGACAACCATTTCACAGCCATTTTCCTGTGCCTAATTTGATGCTGATTCAAGTCACTCAAAAGTGAAGCTTCATCGCTTTTGATTTCTGTTAAGAAAAACTTAGAGAGCTATGCCAAGAAATACCAAGCAGTAAAGTTCTTCCTTGGCTGCAGTTTTAGTCTGCCCATTGTATGTGCCTTCTAAAAGATGGGTTTAGGAGAAAATGTGTTCTTTGTTTGACTATAAAGGACCCTCTATAGTCAATAAAGACTAATGTTAAAATGTCTGGGTTTTCCTTTGATTCTTATACACTGAATGCACTGTGAATAAATGGTAATTATGTGACCAAACAAATTTACAATACAATGGGCAGCATCACAATTAGGAGTAACAGAATATGTATGGTCTGCAGATATTGATTCTCAGAGTTTTTTGCTCTGTGTTGCTGGGGGTTTTTTGGGAGAGAGGGAAATTTTTGGGTTTCACGGTTTTGTTTTTTTTTTTGTTTGATTGTTTGTTTCTTTTTAAGTAAAGCCTCCAGGATGAACTCAGAAGAAAAAAATTAAAAAAAAAAACTCAAAAAAACAGCAAAAATTTTATTTTATTGTTGGAAGCCAGGCAGCCACGTACCTCAGATAATCTGGGCTAGAGTTATTCTTGAGGTCAATTAGTAAAATGCCTGTATAGTTCAAAAGGTGACGTGCAGGGGATATAGCAATATTTTACCATTCAGGATGGATTATCTAGTAAAAATTGAGAGTCCCAGAGGGTTTCCATATATCACTGCAGGAATTCTGTCTGTGGTAAAGTAGAGCTGTTAATCATTAAATCAGTTTCTCTTAAAGATTATTTTTCTCTTAATAATACTTTCCTGTTTATTTTTTGGACTTGATTGTGTTTTTTCAACTAACCTGCTTTCCATGGGAATGTAATTAATTTTTCCAGAGACAAAAAAGTTTATTTTAAGTCTGGCCAGCAGAGACTACTGGAGTGACAGAAAGAAAAAAAATAAGTAACAGCTGAAATAAAATGTCAGATTGAACTTGTCACTGATCCTTGTGTCCTAAGGATCTTGTTTTGCAAATCTGGGCTGCTTTTCAAGTGTCTGTTCAACCTCAGATAGCGGGGGACAGTCCTAGCTGAGCCTTACATCAGGGCAGATTTGGAGTTCTTTTATGTTCGTTTGATTTGGGAATTATGGCATCCTAACCACCCTCTATGGTTTCTCCAGTAGTCTTAGTTGGCACCTTTTTCCAAAGAGGAATTCAATGTAAAAGAAAGAGGCAAGTCAGCTCCTGCAATGGTAGGTTGGTCTTATTTGGGTTCCAGGTACAAGAAATTAGTTTTCAGACTCAAAAAGATTAGGGCTTGGCACCTTGCAAATTCAGGCCAGCCACTCCCCAGGGAGGGGAACCACTCCTCAAATACCTTCCAGCCTTGGGGTCATGTTATGTTAATCCTGCATACCCTATTGTTTGTGTGTATGCCCAGAAATTTGGTCCTGTAGCTTTAACTGCATTCAGCAGGCAAGATAAACTGCTGGGCACGGGTTGTTTTGAAACTTGTCCAGGCTTCTTGGCTGAGGAGCGAGGGGGAGGAAGGGACATTCATTGCTCTGGATGCTGCTGCTGCTGTAGCTGCTGCTAGTTTTTTCCCTGGGATTGCTTCTTCGTTGTCTCCTTTCTGGACTTTTTTTCCTCAACTTGGTTTCTCACCTGAGAACCCGAGCAGCCCCCGGAGGTCAGTAGGTGAGAATCCTCTAGGGGGCCACCGGAGCAACTCCACCTGGCCTCTGGGGACCCCTGGAGAGGGGAAACTATGCCTGAGGAGAAGGACACTAAAGTTCATCAGCTGTTTACTCAGGTTTAATAATTCCTTTTCCCCTTTCCCCTTCCCTTGTGCCTTACAGGGCACCCTGCGTGTTTTGTTAAATAGTTTTTTTCACTTTCATCCAAGAAATTCTGTTGTGGTGGGGGAGGGGGTGTTGGAAACTTTTGCTTTGGAGGAGGCATTTATTCAGAGCACTTTCCACCTAGAAAATTTGTCTCTAACCTGAGACATTTCCCTACACCAGGACCTCTCTCCTTCTCTTTCTGACATTTGCAACTCTCTAACGTGAGTGAGGCATGAGAATTTCAAGTCTCAGGGCTGAGATATGCTCCTGGTACAAGCACCCTGTCCTTGCCTGAACCCTGCTGAAGGGTCTGACACAAGTCCTTTCCACTGCCCTGAGACTGCACACCCAAGCAGGAATAGGGAAGCAATCACAGCAAAGGAAACATTCATCACACAGAGGCTTTTCTGCTAATTTGAGTTCAAATGGGTTAGAACCAATCCCAGCAGACTCAATGCTTCTCCCCTCTGTATTCTTTTTTAAAAAAAAAAGTCAGAAATACCATGGTCTGAGTCAAACTGTATGTTATCTTCCATATCAAAGTGCTCTTCAATCTTTTTTCTTAGACAACATGTTTACCGTAAGGCTAGCAATGGATCAGCTAAGGGTTCACCTGCTGGAACATACCTGCTGAGGAACTGGAAACCTTGACAAAAACGTGGCTTAGGCATGTAGGGTCTGCAGACTGAACTCTGTGAGTTCAAGTGATTTTTTATCTTGGATCTGCTATACTAGAATTGACTAAAATATTGGAAGTTGATCCTGTTGTAATTACGTTTTATCTCAGGTTATGAAAGGCTTTTTTGTTCTCTCACCTTTTAACTTAATTTGTTAAATACTAAGTGTAACAGGAACAACTGAGCTACTATTGTTTTAAATTCTGTCCTTTTGTTCTCCTCTCTCTTTGAAACATCTCCTCTTCATGGACAGTAAAAAATAACTGAAAGAGAAGATGAAAACTACATACTTTTATACACTGTAAATTTAAAAGAAAAGGAAGTGATGGAAGTAAAAAAAAGAAAAAAATATATAAACAAAATGTACTCAATGCATTTAATGGAAATTTTTTAAAAAAATGTAAGAGCTATATATACTCAAAAGCTAATTCTATTTAACACAGCCCCCACAGGAAGGAAAAGTTTCACCACTTGCCACACAAATTTCTCTTCTCTTCTCTTCTCTTCTCTTCTCTTCTCTTCTCTTCTCTTCTCTTCTCTTCTCTTCTCTTCTCTTCTCTTCTCTCAAAAGATTAACTTTTTTTTCTGCAAAAGAATAATGGCAAGCTGTGATTATGTTGCTTTCATCGTGAAAGAAGTGAGGGAACACCAGTGTTTACAGATAAATTTTTGGGGTTTCATGACTGAGGATTTAAGAAGGCCCACATTCCTACATGAATTTAACATTTTTGACATTTGTATTTAACATTTATTTAACATTCCTCTGCCATTGTTCTATATAGTTTTATGTATATTACCTGCCTCATTGACACTTGCCTTTCTGGCAGTGGACACTTCTTTCTGGATATGAAAGGTTCCCTGCCCATGGCAGAGGGTTTAGAACTTGAAGATTTTTAAGGTATTTTCCAACTGAAACCATTCTAGGATTTTATGAAGGTCTCAAGAAGATTAATTCTGCCTTCAGTGAAAGAGAAGATGATGTTTGGAGGAAGTTCAGAACAACCAGCCACAAGGGAGGTCTTCATTAAAAAAAGACTTTGAAGATCTCAGAGAGTCTCACAAGAAACATTAAAATTTACTGTACTTTTGTATGTGAAAGTACTGTGACTACATAACTGAATAATGAAAAGTCCAAAAATGTTTAGCATCAATGTGTATGTTAAGTTGGTCTGAAGACAGAACCTAGGTTGGTCTGCGATTTTCGTGTGAGCCACTGAAGTAGTAATTTCTTAGAAAAAAATTGATAAAATATGCTAAAGCTTCTTGGCTAAATTCTCCTCAATTACATGAGGCATGCTGTCAGTGCCCCAAAAAATCTGAATCAAAGTCAGCCTAACTTTTGGAAAGAGAATCATGAAATAAGATTTTCACAGAATCCTTACACCAGAGGCCAAAAGGATTTTCTTTAGATGGAATAACTCACAGTTGCTGAAATTAGTTTATTTTCTTATCTGACAAGCTCTGGCAAATTAGCCATGCTGCACACTAGTGAAGCTCTCAGTGCAGCTGCTACTGACATCAGAGAGTTTGGAATGTGTCTACAGCACATCCACTGGGAAGAGTTACCAGTCATTCTCTGAAAGCAGACAAGGTGTGAGAAACTACTGCACATCTAATGAGACCGCTTCTATCTTTGTTAAATATACTGTTTATGTTGAAGATGTTTTAAGATCATTTAAGTCAAACCAGAGTGTGAATTCACCTGACATGACAAAGCACAGCTGGAAGAAAAGACTTCCTTCTCATCAGTTTTTTTTCTCCTTAATACCTTCATTCTGGGAATTTTAAATGCATTTGTTTATTTGCCTTTGTCCAACTTCCTCATCTAAAGTTTGCTTTAAATTTTTAAGTCATTAACTCTGTCTTGAATAAATACTCAGGAGGGACTAGGCAGCGAGAGACATCAAGCCCCAAAGACTTCTGCTCTGAAGAAGTAAGAGGCGTATCTAGCACCACTTCACACTACTGACACCACTTATCAACAGCAAAACATTGGGACAAATTTCAGTCAGCTTCACAATATCCCTTTTCCAGTGATGAGCTTAATGTGCCTTCTGCAGAAGGAAGAACTGCAGCAAAGTCCAGCTGAAAAATATTGCAACTCTTACACAACAACAGAGCATAGGAGAGAGAATTAGATACTGGCTTAGATTAGATACCTTAGCCAAACCTGTAAGACAACCCTTAGGTTGAGGATTGCTAAAATCATTCTTCTTGAGAGGCAGTGGCTTCTGAATGCATTCAGGACTTCACAAGTACCCAATGAGCGTGTGAGGACTGTCTTTGAACATGTCGCCTGTGGCATCACAACTTCTCCATGGTGCTCCTGTATCAACGTGCTGTAACTCCTTCCCTCTTCAAATACTAGTAGTAAGTTTCTCAAAGCTGTAGCTAGAGCCTTAGAGATTGCAACACAAAATTCACCATCTGCAATTATTCATGGCTTTCATACTAATCTGTACTTATACTTACCTTGTCCAGAAATAAAAGTTGCAAAGGTATGTAGAAAAATACATATATTTAAATCCTGCTCTGAAACTCACTTAGATGACCCTGCAAATATATCACAGTAAAACATTACTATTTCATGCAAGGTTATATCTAAGAACTGATATATAGTAATGTCTTAAACAGACTCTCACACCTAGTCATAATTTTATCTGAAATCTTATTCTTCATTCTTTTCACGTCAAAGTGAAATAAGTCAGAGAAAGTCAAACAAACCTCTTTGACTTGCTCTCAGAAATGTATAACTGCTGATGAATATAGCTGAGAACAGCCATTTAACTGATAGTTTGGTTGCTCCTCATGCATCCAAGAAAATTCTTGGTTTGAATGTTTTGTTTGGATTTTTAAGTGTTGCAAGGAGCAGATACAGCCAAGGTAGTCTAGGAAGCTCCCAGTTCTGTAGAATGCTTGTAGGTTCAGCTGCAAGCTGTTAAGCGCCTTAGCTAAAATTGTAGGAAAGGCTTAGCCTCTCTAATGAGCTTTCAGTTAAAAGTCTCTGAACTCAGGGTGATGCTGCTCTTTCTACATCCATATGGTCTGTGCATCAGGATTTCTTTCAAGAGGTCCTTAACTCATGAGGAAGGTACCCTTCCTCTGGATGTTTTCTGCATGAATACTCAGACAGCTAAAGGCTCCATGCTGCAGTGATAGGACTATGCAGAACTGCTTCTGAGGTAGTTAATTATGTGAATAGAGTTGGAAAATCTTGTGTTCTGCAAGAGAGGTGTAATATCTGGTACAAAACCTGGAAGTTCATCTGCAGATTTCTGAAGAATTATTAATATCTGAACTGAGCTGTGGAGCCAGTGTGACTTCAGGGTCCAAAGGCTATGAAGGAAGTTATCAACTTTTTGACAGGGGAGTTAATTTTGCTTTTTCTTCTTTTAGACCCCTCTGAAGACTGCATAAACCATTTTAATATAGAAAACCAAAGTTATGCAAAATGTTTACAAGGAAACCAAAAACATATTACAAATTGGAAATCCAGCATGGGGTTGGTCAATGCTTAAATGCCTTTTATGAAAACTGCTTTGAGAGAAGTCAGGCTGATATATGGTTTTGAGCGGGGATTATGGGAAGCAGAACTCTTGGCTGAGTTTCACGTTGCATGCTCTGAGTTCATTTCAACCTGAGAATTATGCAAAATTGAAAGCATGAAAATTCATATGGATCAATACTGGGAAATACACTGAAGAACTGTTTTCATGATTCCTTAGAGCTTCAGGGCAAGTATTGGTTTTGTTTAGTGCACAGAAGCTGTTTGTGATTTTCATTACTAAGATCTTCAGGAAAACACTACTTTGATGAATAGCTGCAGATCACTTTAAGATAGCTTCTCTATGTTTATTTTCTTCCTTCCAACACATTATAGAAATGAAAGGCTTAGCATAAACATTGGCCAAAGTATATATAGCTGATTTATGGAAAATCTAAGATGTAGATGTATATTTCTAGAGTTGAGGTGCAAACTGGATTTTGAAGTACCTTTTGGATAGCCCCAGAAATCAAAAGTAAAAATGAACTCCCTAGTATGCAGTCATGTTCAGGATTAGTCATGAAAAAAACCCAAAAGATTTAGACATGTCCAAGAAATGGGGGGTTTGTGGGTAGGAAAAGACTCTGCAAGTTCATATGGCCACTGTAGCATAGACTTTTGAAGGCGAAGAGCAAGCATAATACAGAAAATTTTGTAAAGAACTGGAGAAGACCTGGAATAATTTGGGACCTGGATAGAAAAAGCTGAAAGTTGTGGCATTAGGTTTTGCAAAGGCATAGACTATGTAGGAGGAATTTAAAAAAAAAAAAAACAAAAAACTTTAAGACTATGTGTTTTGTGTGTAAAAAGGTATTTGTGTCACCTCAAAAACTCTCCTTTAGCACTTACCATGTAAGTTTATAAATTCCATCCATAGCTGGAATCAGTACTGCAGGAATCCAGTGAAATTTGCTTTAAAATATCAGAGGCTTCAACTTTTTGATGAATAAAAGCTCATTAGCAGAACCATACACTCTTTAGCAGACCACTTTTTCTGGAAGCATGATAGGTACAGGACTAATGCGTAAACAACTGCCTCTGACTTTTTACTCACTTGGTGGTCAACCTGCCAGTGGACATCAGGGAGTAGGAGGAAAAGACCATGAAAGAATATGAGTCTTTTATTCCTTGAAGATGACAGGCAGGAGAAAGAGAGGAAGCCTAAGTCCTACCAGCACCTTCAAGTTCACAGCAAAAGTGAAACATTGTCTTGTGGCAGAGGCACAAAAAAAGGCACAGTAGGTAGAGGTACCATAATGCAAATAATGAGGAATTTATCTTAATATAAATAGATAAAGAGCTACCTGGATACCTGGGTACTGAAAAACAATAAACAAAAAAAAAAAAGATATTTTAGTCTCTTTGGAATTACCTATCAGCCTGGGTAATTCTAAGTAACACTGAGGGTTCCCGTTTATCCATTTAACCTAATTTTTTATCTTATTTCCCTTTAAGCTTCCAGATGCAAATATTTGGAAAGTCTGATCATATACTTAGTGAGGGAAAATAAATGTTTCCACAGCCTCAGGCTTGTTTTGGGTTTTTTTTCCATACAAACATGCCTCCTTATCCTCAATTGTAGCTGAAGTAGTTTTGCAGCATTCTTTTCAGGTCTGCCCTACTCTAGCCTACTGGAGGTCATCTCCATTAAGAGCATAGCATTGCTTTGAATTTATTAGTGATTTAAGAATAAATATTCTATTGCTGATGAAGAGTTAAGATAAATAATTTACTTCTTATCCAGGGGTTTACTAGAAATCTGTAGCAACTAATGAAGGACTCTCACCTTTCAATGACCAGATTTGGCGTTGTGTAGTACATGGAAATTTTCCAGGAGCAATTGATAACTTACTGGTTTTGCTTACATTCCATCACTCTGCAGGATTTAATTGCCTTTATACAGATTAAATGAAGGAGGTTTGGAAATGCAGACAGCTGTGAATGAGTCTTAACGTTAAATTCATACATGCTTAGTTTACAATGCCTCTCCCTGTCAACAAAAAAGGAAGAGAGCCTTTCCTAAGGGTAGGTATAACAAGAACAGGTGTTTTTGATGCAGGACTACTATGACAGAATATTTTGAAACAAATGTATCTCAAGGTCCTTATAAGAAGATTCTTATGAGCATAAGCATTGTGGAAAATAATTTGATTTTTGCCCTTTAAAAAAAACCCAAAAAACTGGTCAGTGTTCTAACAAATGTAAGACCGAAATCAAAATGTGCATGTACTTTAATCGAATTGATGAATTATTACCCTGGGAATCTGGAGATAATATCAGAGGGAAATATTAGTGGATATTCATGGTCTGAGTTAAATATATGGAGAAGCTGGGAGTCTTTTGGCTTGAAGTCATCCTTAGCTTTCCAACCTAAGTAGTAATAACAAAAAAAAAGTGTCATTCCTTTTTCTTATTAAATCTATCTGTTGTAAATATCACCTAGCAGCTGTACAGCCCACTTTATCAGGAAGTGTGCTTGAGTTCGGATAAAGTTTGTTATCTCTACTGAAGTGACCACCCTGTTAGATAGCAGTAGCCCTGTGTGTTTGCATAACTCAGAAAAAAACTTCTTCAACACATAATCCCTCTGGCCTTTTCACTACAACATTAAATCAGAAAATCTGTTTTCCAGTGAAACGACATCCCAAAAGAAATAAAACTAACACTCTGGCTGCAGCATCCCGTGCCCAGCAACAGTGAACTTGCCAGGCAAGTTATTCACAGTGCTAAAGCAGCAGCAGGTTGTGCCTCAGCTACCTGTCTTGCACTGCTACTTCTATTTCTCTGATAAGAATATCCAGAGTGGAGAGCTTCTGTGAGAGTGTCAATCAAAACTAGATAAAAAGTGATCTGTTCTGAGCAAGGTGACTGGCAACTGTGCTGGTCAAATTTGCAGTCTATCTCAATACTGGCAATATAGCAGAGCTTTCTAAAAACTGCAAAATGCAAGAAAAAATTTCAGGATACAGGAGAAAGGGACTGTAGATGCCTGATCACAAAGCCTGTGTTAATGGAGAAATTCCTTGACGAGTCTGAGTTCTGGCCTGATCTCTTCCACGCTCCATTCCAGCACGCAGATTTGTGAAGGTTGCAGCTCCTCATAACTAAGAACTGGTGGCTTGAGGTTTTCACAAGTCCTGTCTGTTTTGTAATCCTTTTTGGAGTTAAATTCTGGTAAAGTTCATTATTTGATTCATATTTCTTATGTTTTATCTTACATTTCATCACTAAAAAGAAGTCTAAAACCCACCCCACCAAACAAAAAAAAACAAAACAATGAACCAAACAAACAACAAACAACAAAAAACAAAAAACCCCACCACAACAAAAAACCCCAGGAAATAAAAAGCAGGTATGCCAATAAATTAGAGAAAAAAAGAGAAAGTAAAGGACCTCTACTAGTAATTACTTAGAGCTGGCCAAAACACTCTACACAGTACCTCCTTGCTATCTGCCTTTGTCTTCGTGTCACGGATGAGGAGCAATGGGATCTCTAATCACCAAATTTTAATACCAGTTTAGAAGAGAAAGAATTATGTATTCTTTAATTTTTTTCTTAGTTTGAGAATTCAACATGCAAATGGCTGAATTCCCCTCTGATTGCATTCATTCATGATGAGAGGTATGCCTTTTTCAGAAACAATCTCTCCAAGAATATTTGAAAATAAGAGATCAAAATGAGTTATTTTATGAACTGAGAGAAAGTTTGCTTTGTAGGCTGGTGTACTAAAGGCCACAGTAAATTCTGTAATAAAATTTAGTGTCATAGTATTTCTCAAAGCTGGGAGAGAAGAGAAAGGTGAGGCATTTTAGGGTTAAAAAGGGCTGTTAGAATTACAGTGAATCATAGGCAAAGGGGCCAAATGTTTTTCAGACATGTCAGCACGTAACTGACGAACACTTAATCCTTCAGTAACAGGTTAACCTGCTGCTCTCTTCCCACCATGAGAAATGTCACCATGAGGAGTTCCCTCACTTGTCATTTGGACTGTGTCAACCTGCTCTAGTGAATTTCCTTCAAAGCCTGAGCTAGTTTATATACTGAAGCACTAAACCAGTTAATTTTCACTCTCTGCTGCAAACATTTTATTCTCAAATCATTCTTCCCTTATCACCTCTCTTACATGCTTTCCCAGAGACTGATGGCTAGTGGGAAATTTTTGCATTGGGAAAATGACTAATGGGTGAAGGAGGGAGAAGAGTCAGATTTGAAAAAAAATTAAGGTTATTTTGTAGTTTAGTATTTTGGATTCAGACACTTGTTTCTTGTGTTACACTTACTGTTGCAGTTTTTCATTAAATAATAATGCAATTTAGATGGTTGTGTACTCTGCTTCATCTTCAGATGAATGTTTTAACCTTTCAGATAGTATCACATAAAATAGTGGTTAAACTGCTCATCTGAGAGGTGAGAAACTGAGAAGGTGTAGAAGCTCAGGAGATAAGGGGCAAATGTGAATGTCTCAAACAGCGATAGCCAGATAGTTGTGGAGCCAACCAAGGGTTGTCGGTAATAACTGCCATGGATTGCTGGTAATAACCGCTGTGAGAAAGAGCAGAATGTGGCTGGAGAGGGGTGCTGTATGAAGGTAGGAGAGCCCTTTTCTGGGAAAAATGTCCTTGTTCTAGCTCCTGGAGATAAGCACAACACAGTACATTGTTGTACAGTACAGGAATGAGATTGAGAAGTACACATGGACTGTAGCGGCAGGAATCAAAACAACCAAAACCCCCCAAAGCCCCCTGACCCATTTCAAGAAAGGTCTAGAAGAACAGACTGCACAAAGCTAATTGGTATAGGAAGCAAGAAACTTAGCTCCAGGGTGGGGAAAACTTATCTATAAAAAGGCAGGCCCATGAAGCCCAGGCATGCAGGCACGGCCAGCTAGAACACTGGAGCCAGGACGGGTGATGTCTCTTTCTCTCTCTTTTCTTTTCTTTTCTTTTCTTTTCTTTTCTTTTCTTTTCTTTTCTTTTCTTTTCTTTTCTTTTCTTTTCTTTTCTTTTCTTTTCTTTTCTTTTCTTTTCTTTTCTTTTCTTTTCTTTCTGTCTCACTGTGTCTCCCCCTCTTTAATTAATGTCTCTCTGTCTCTCTTCCTTTCACCCTACCCTTCTATCTAAACTCCACTGTTGTATGCTTATCCTAGAAATATACCAATTTCTGTGACAAGTATGTAATAAAACTTTGTCAGCTATTGTGGACCCTCTAACTTTGGTCATTCCTTTTGATCATGAGTATCTACAAATTCTGGGTGCTCCCTTCTCCTTAAGAATGGGACATCACACAATGGAAGTATAGAACACACCTTCTAAATTGCTTGCCTGACCCCTGAAGGAATAGGATCTCCGTATAACTGTAAGTCTGGACTTCCCATAACTTTGAATGGACCAAATGTGTACTTTTTTGCCTTCAATTTGCTGATGGGAAATACGAAGGTGACAAAAAGTATTCCCCCAGCTCTTTCGTAAATAATTGCTGTGTTGCAAACAACCCAGAGCTGACTTGAGTCACCAAAACAATGGTGAAGCAGAGCTGTCATAGCAGTGGAGTATAGATCTTGTTCTTCCTTTCCAATCATAGGCACAAACGCTGGAGGAGGTATTTCTTTGTGAGCTTCCATCACAGACTTCAGTTCAGGCCTTGCAGCTGTTAGCATAGCTGGTAATTGGCTGCTGCCAGAGGAGAAGGGAGTGTGGTACACAATGGTGTGTGTTGCACGGACAGTACCTGTGAGTAAAAGCAGATTCATAAACATCCATGACCAGCTGTCTGAAGTACATGTTTTAACCTGGAAGACATGGCTTATGTTTGACTTATGGATATTCCATGGCAGCGTATTTTCACAGCCTAGCTGAATTTGGTATTTCATTTTTCAGTGGCAGATAATTAACTCCCAAGAAGCTTTCTATACGATCAAGCATTTTTTTACAAGACCAGGATCTTCTGCTCTATGGGGAGTTTATTGATTCCACAGCATTGGTTTTTTGTGGGCTATTTTTTTTTCATAAGAGATGTTGTTTCCCAAGTCTATGAATTTTCCGCCAAAATTCCCCTTCCCCTGCTGATCTGCTCTTTGTCAACTATCTGCTTGGATCCCAACCTCCAGCTGAGAGATGGAGATATTTCAAGGATGGGCAAAGTAACTCTTTTATGGATATTATTTGCAAATTGCTCTGGGATGGTACGCACTATATAAATATAAAATATCATTACTATTAAACTGTCATTCAGCATCCTCTTCCATTTATTTTTCTTGGAAATAATATGGAAATAATATTCACCATAAAAACTGGCTGAAAACATCTACTGAAACAGCTGGTATCCTGACTTGTTTGATAGAAGTGGGTTCTTATATGAAGCTCGGCAAATGAAAATGATGTTGAATACTACTTAAGTTTCTGAACATTTAGTTCAGGCATCTTTTGCCAAAAGAGTTTCTGAGTCCCTGCCTCACGTCTTCCGGGTCATCAGGAGCTCTTGATTGTATTAAAGCATGTGTTTACGGTAGTGCCTACATAGCCTTGGCAATATATTCCATCCTAGTCATCCAGTTACATGAATATTTAAACGTGTGTAGAGACCTTGGGAGTGTGGGTTGCAGGGAAAGAGAGTTTGACTGAACTAGGGGAGAAGCCATTATTTTGTCAGATGTTTCTTTCTTTCTGGAATGTAGGAGGAGATAATAGTTTGAAAAATACAGGGCAAGATAGTGCTACACATATGAACCTACAGAAATTCAGTAGAAACAGGGTAGGGTAGGCAGTGTACAGAATGTGTTAAAGGCATCTGTTTCTCTCATTAAAAAAAAAAAAAAAAAGTTCAATGCATTCATCATTAGCTAGGTTCTTTTAGGATAAGAGGATAAGATAGCTATAGAGCTCCTGAGAGTTTCCATTGGAAAGATGTGTGCGTGTGTATGTGCTGGTTTTCCTGTAGGAAGACTGAGGCTTCCTATGGTAAGAAGTACAGCAAATAAAGCATTTATTCCTAGAAAATATCCCATCCCAGCCAAAATCTGAGTAGGGAGCTGAAGGTGAACAAGGATGGAGGGAAGATTTCAATTTGGGACTTGGTTGATCACAGTTCACCTGATTTTATCCCAAAGAAGAACTGTCTATACAATTCAGCTGTTACTGAACAGGGTCTGTTATGAATCCAGACTTGGTTAGTAAAATCTCTGTAATAAAAACATGTCTTTGATGTCCAGCCCAGTACATAAAAACCAAAAGTATGTTGTTACCAAGGTGAATGGGTGAACAGTTTGGGTTAACATCTGAGCAGTTACAAATGTCACAAGCTTGGAGAGATTTAAAAAAACAATTGAAACATCCACTGAAGCCAGGTTTCTGGTTTAAATTTAAATGAAATGAAAATTTCTAATATATTTTATGAAGTTGTCAGGCATGAAATTGCATCTTTGAGAGTCTGAAAAGCACTGAGAACTTAATACATGTATCTTAGGTAATGACATACAAATAAAAGAGATAGCAAATGATTTATGACCCAGTACACTAAATACCAGACTATGCAGCAGGGGCAATATATGTCTGAAAATAGCATGTGGCATGATTATGATACTTTTCTTCCTTCTGGTAAGTGCACACTAAGAGAAAAATACCCCCGGCAGGCTTTACCCTCATGTGAGAAAATTATTTAAAAAAAAAAAAAGTTATCGCAGACTTTAATCTGGAGAAAAAAGTCTGTAAGCAAGGTTTTTATTTTATCAGATAAAAACTTTTCCTAGGAGAAATTGCAGGTTCTTTCTCTTGTCCTTTTCTACTCATAAAGGAAAGCAAAACTTGGTGGGACATGGTCACTTCCTTTGTCTTCTAGAAAATCAGTATACATCCTGTCTATATGCTTCATTACTTTGGAGAAGAGGATATGAGAACTGGAGGGAAGCTGAACCCTGTACATTGAAGAGGGAGGTGGAAGGGGGAAAATAAGAGAGGGAAAATAAAAAGAAGTAGCAACAGCACAATCCTGAAGGGTCCAGCTCTGTTTCCATCAAATCTATATTCACAGGGACTATAAAATTGCAAGACATAAATCAACATATACGCTTCATATTTTTCTACTTGAGAAGAAGAATGTTTTTCTTGACTTTTTGGATCAATAGAGTTTTCCAATAACAGTTTTTCCTCCTTGAAACTCCACAAGAAGAAACAAATGGATTATCATATACTCTTTGCATCACAACCATAGTATACAATCCAATGGCCTCAATTGATAAGCATGTTTCAGACATAATATCTTTTCCATAGAAATGTTGAATAAAGAAAGAAGACAAACTTAATTCAATACTGTAAAACAAAGGTCAGGTAAAGAAAAACTGTATCAGAAAAGTTCAGTAAAGCTTAGGGAAATCTTTCTTTGGCAATATCTGAACTTTTCATGAAATGTCAGAAGCTGTAGCAGGAAGCCATGTGTGGGTTTTAAGACCACTTGGATAGCAATATTTCTATCTAGAAAAACACAATCAAAAGGAATGTTGTGTGGTGTTAGTAGGAGGAACGTGAAGAAACCTCAGTATCTTATCCCTTCATGAGGGTTTAATTTTGTTGGCTTTGACAATTCTGAAATCTAGTATACATCACTGTAAGTTACAGCAGCTAAAAGAAGGGTATACCAAACCATAAAAGAGAAATAGAATACTTTGAATATGAATGTGAGCCAGCATCTGAGAAGACAGAGAAGTGAAGGGTTTGTGGGTTGAGGCAAATTAAAGCATAATCAAATCCTCAGCATTATGAGTCTTTGTCCCCCTCTGGTGACTACAAAACTGCAGAGGTCTGTGAAACATTCAGGCTGAAAAGAAAGGTGGTGGTTATTGTTGCTTTTCTTTCTGTTTTGTTTTAAATCCAGACAGGTGCAACTAATCCTGGACTATTCTTGCTGCTTCACTGCTAGCAAGCAATATACAGGAATATCCTGTTTCTTGAATTATACCTAATATACCTAGACACAAAGCATTTCTAGCTGTGAGTTGTTTTTTGTGCCTAATGGGTCTTAATGGAGGTGGAGGCAGGCAGAATCCTTTCCATGTGGCTATATTATTTGCTTCAAATGGCCTTTTTCTTGGATTATGAGGGGAGTAGTGGATATTGGGACTTCAGAGTCAGAGGTGCATTTTTTTCAAAGAGAGTTTTGTCTGTGTTCATGCTCACACCTGTGTGCTTGTGGAGTGCAGAGTGAAATGGCATTTTGTGCCTGCTCACATTATGATTCAGGAGTATGATGGGAGTCAGACATTTTCCATGGTGTAACTCTCTTATATCATCTTGCTGAAACCCCAGTTATTCTTAGCTGCTTATTAAAAGCTAACTAAACAATGTAGGAAATGTGTATGTTAATTCATGAAAGTACAGATCTGTCCGGCAGGCAGAGTAAGCATTAATAAAGGACAGCCACAGTGAAATACAGGTCTGAAGTCACCAAAGCTGTGCCTAGTCAGGCACTAGGTGTCTGCACAATATTGGCCAATGCATTGCTTTTAGTCACCCAGGTATTTTAAAAATTGCAGAAACTGAAGGTGCTTCAGGAAAGGAACATGAAAATAAAGCACAGTAAATCGGTAGTTGCCAAAAATGGTAAGAAAAGCTAAGGACAGATGCGATTCTGAAAATGTCCTCTTCCCTCCCTAGAGTGATCTTATATATAATATAAAAATGAAGGGTTGGAAAAATCATTCCTAGTCAGAAGAGGTAATGATGATATCACTCCTCAGTATCACCATCTAACCAGACGCCTTGCTTGGGAAAAGTATAGATGTGGGGGGCATTTCTTTGGCCTTGTGAATCTTGGTACTTGAGAGTAAGGATGGAATTTTCTCTTTTCCTTGGTGGAACTGCATGTTTGGCACATGTGTCTGAAGAGGCTATTATGAACTTGTTTCCCTTGGGAATCTAAGCTGAAAAATCCATTGCAGATGATATTCCATCTGACATCAACTGAATTAACAGGTGACTACAGTAGTTAGCAAATATCATCTGGATCTCAAACACTAGCCACAGATACTGGCTGGAATCTCTCTTAACCTGTTTCTTTACTGCTTAAAATGGATTGCCAGAGTGATACATAATTGCATCGTTTTATTACCCATGTCTTCACTATGTGAAAATTTATACAAACTCATCTTTCAAATAGCCTGTCTTTGCATCTATTTATTTCAGTGTAACCACTCTAAACCACTTTTAGGATTTGACGTTCCTTCAATATTTTGAATACATTGGGTCTAGTTCAAAGCCCATGATAGTCAGAAGGAATCCATGAATTTAGTGGACTCTGGAAAATATTTCTTTTGTTCACCATCTAAGCTAAGAGTTGCTTCTCCCAAAATATATAAACATTTCTGGTAGTGTTACGTTTATTTTTATGTATTAAAATACATAAATGCCACTACTTCTGAGATCACCTATGCTACCAGCGCTGGGTATGTCATGAGCACAGTGCAATTAGATAAATGGACCCATGCCTGAAGCTAAAACCATCATTTTGGGAAATACTTGTAGACCCTAGCTTATGTTGCCGAGAGCAATACAAAGTGCAAACACTTAGAACGTTTGTTATATTCACTAACTCACTGACTTGGAAAAAAGCTGTACTAGAGAAGACTACTGGATTATTGCTAATGTATCTAGGGGCATACCAGCCTATCTATTTATCTTCTCATTGAGCCTAGGAGACAGGATTGTACTTTCTGCATAGCTCTGAAGTGCTGCTGCAGGTCTGTTTGCCTGTCTGTATATGACAGCTGTAGCTTCTGAAATGACTGAAATCCCCCCAAACACCTAATTTCAAAGCATCTAAATATGGAGACAAGTGAGAAGTGATAATGTCAAGATCCTTATGTCTAATTACTAAGTCCAAGAACATCTTTCAGATGTTCAATTTGTGAATGGTCAGGAAGGGTTAAATCTTCAGGAATGTTAGAATGATATATCTTTGCACACTCTTTGTGACAGCTTTGCTTTTATTTATGGTAATTGGGAAGTAATGCTATTCTGTCAGGTCACCTGTGAAACATCTGGCTTCAGTTTTGGTAAAGTAGTGCATCAAAGGAGTTAAAATTTATTTGACTATGTTTGGCACAGGTCAGAAAACATTTGGCTGTCAATACACCAGGTAGATTTATAGTTATGCATGAACAAAAATAAAGAATTGAACAGATTTCAGAAAAATAACAATGCTTTTTTCCTTTGATAAATTTATTGGATTTTCATTTTTTTTCAAGTCAACTTCCAGCAACAGATGCAAAATGCATCTGGTTTTGATGGCACAGTACAGAGTAATGTGTACAGAGAAAGAAACCCAAAAAGGTTGAGAGGGAAAATTTCCCTCTCTATCCCTTGAGAGGGAAAATTTTTGTTGTAATCACTGTCTATATAGTAGATAAATAAAAAATATTTCCTATCAATGCAGTGCCTGAACTTAAAGTTATGTCTTAGTCAAACCTCTTTCAGATTACTGTATTAATATACTGTAACTTACTCTAATTGTAGACAGCAATTACAGAATCACAGAATGGATGAAGTTGGAAGGGATCTGTGAAGATTATGGGACCCAGCTCTCCCTCTCAGGCAGGCTCATCTAGAGCTGGTTGTCCAGGACCAGGGCCAGGTGATTTTTAATATCTTCAAGGACAGAGGCTCCACAAGTTCTTTGGGTAACCTGTTCCAATGCTGTCACCCTCTCAGTACAAAAGTGTTTTCTGTTGTACAAATGAAGCCTTCTATGTTTCAGTTTGTGCCCATTGCCACTGTTCCTGTCACTGAAAAGGACCTGGCTCCATCTTTACCCTCCATCAGGGTATTTAATTCATCAATGAGATGTCTTTGAGCAGTCTCTTCTCCAGACTAAATTCCCAGATTTCTCAACAGAAGTGCTGCAGCCACTTTACCAGTTTAGTGGTCCTTTGATGAACTTTCTCCAGTGTGTCCTTATCTCCTGTACTGAAGAACCCAAAACTGCAGATGTGGCTTCACCAGTGCTGACTACTCAGAGAATACTTAACTCGCTGATAACAGCCTTGTTGACAGAGAATATCTTTGATTCAAGGACATTTTGCTGACTCATGTTCAACTTGATAATTTTTTCAATAAGCATCAGATCCTCTTCTTTGTCCAGTTTCTCACATTTTCTTCCATCCAGCTGATTCTTCATGCAATATTCAGAGCAAATTTAGGTAGGAGTTCTTTTATGTGTTTATCTGTGTGTTTATTCCAGGTGAAAAATTTCCATTCTAGTACACCAAATAATAAGGGATTCATTCTTCAGGAAATATATAAAATTGATTTTTTTTTTTTCCATGTCTACAGTGTGCTCAGGGCTGTATTGTATTGCATTTTCAGCAGTACCTTCACCCTGACACACACACCTGTGCTACAGACTGATCATGATACAGGTGCTAAATAGTGTTGCTATTCTACCTCTTCATTAGTGCAGACAGTTTGGGGTGTTTGCAAGCAAGAATATATTAATGGAAAATATTGGGGTCAAATGTAGGTGGAAGGCATTATTTGTCTCCTGACAAAAATAATATAGCAGGTATTTCCCTTTAGTACGTTTGCATCTCTAAACTCCCAAATATGAGGAATCATAAAAATATTTTCAATCTAGGAACCATATTTTGAAGTGACATTATCAGCAAGAGTCCCCTTGGCTCTCTAGTAGCCTGCACATATACAAGCTGAGTGGAGTCCATGGCTATGCAGAAGCCCATGTAGAGTTTTTTCTCCTGCAAGCTGGACCATCCTGAAACAATGCAATCTTACAACAGCTCTAACAGCCATGAAACTTGAGACAAGGAGGAAGATTTCAGCCTAAAATAAAAAAAATTGCTCTAAAATATTGAAAATCCTTCAACTTTTTCAGTGCATAAGAGGAATGAAATTTAAGCAAATCTTAGGCTTACTGATGGTTTATGAAAGATTATTTTTTAACTTATTACTTCAGTATTGACTGAAGTCAGTCAGAATTCAGCAGCCAAGACAAAATTGTCTTGATAGTAATTTCATTTGTGACATCTCAAGCTCTAGGCTTGTGTTGAGGCTCAAAGTATGAATTTTGTTCTTAATGGGAACAGTTTCTTTCATTTCATCAAGTTCACTGACAAACTTGGCCCATGAAAACTAACTCAAAACTTCAAATTTGAACACTAATTTGAAGTCCAGTTTACCACAGGAGAAAGCAGGCAAAATTTCATAGATGTTCAACAGAAATTTGAAAGTGGGAAACTTGGAAACTGGAAACAAGTAATGGTGTAAGACTACTGGAATTACTAGTTTTCTCAGTGAGTACATACCAATAACATTTACAGTCAATATTTTGACTTGTTTTTATTGCAGTGTGAAAGGTTAAGCAGAAGCCCCTCTTCTTGCACACTGGGAAGGCATATGTCACACAGACAATTCCTACAAAGTTAGGCTGGAGAAAAAGACAGGAGAAAAGGTATGGAGGGTCTAATAAAAAAAGGATTAACAAAAAGAAGCCCCAAACCCAAACTTATTAAATAGTTCAGGATGATGATGATCTTCAGACTTACGACTTCAGAGAGCTGTAGATGTTCAGAGGTGTGAAACACAGCTTTGTGCTACCCAGGATAAATGCATCAGGGATTGATTGAGGGTAGCTCTAGGCAAAGCAGAAATTACACTAAGAATATTTCATGGAGGCCAAACCCACAAGTTTACAACCTGCAAAGGGAAGCATAAGACTTCCTAAACACCCTAGCTAGAAATAACTGTAGCTGGAAACATAAGCTGACAAACAGGTTTTTTGCATTAAATCTTAAGCTATTTGAAAGAGGGTGGTATGGAAATTAAGGGTAGAAAAATTCCCCTAAGGGAGAACACTGATGGAAGAAAAGACAATACTACAATTACTTGCAATAAGAGGAAAGTAGCAGAATTTAAAATTGGAATTCTTTCCTTGAAAGGAATCTGCTTTGGTCAGGGGGTGATGGAAAGGACTGTAGCTGGAGGGAAAGAGGCAGTGGCAGGGTGAGAGGGGCTTAAAGAAGAAGGAAGCACTGGACACCTGGGCAGTCTAAAAGGAAATAGTGACAGAAGGCACTATTTCCTCTGGTTTTAACTTCAGTGTATTCTGGGCTGTAACAGATTTATATTCTACGTGCTAACCATTGGTTACCACCTGTACTGTGTTTCTGGGTCATAAGAAGAGAATTTAACACATTTTGTAGCTGCAACATGTATTGTATCCATGCTTCCATAGGATGAACTGGACCAGGTGGCCCTTAGCTCATCTCACAGCCAGCCCTTGTAGGATCATGGGCTGGATTTGTGTTGGAAAATACCTCAGAATATCTCCAGTGCAAACTCTTTCTCAAAACATGGTCAGCTCTCAAGTCAGACCAGATTGTTTCAGACCTTGACAGTTGCCAGTCAGCTCTTGAAAATATCCAAGGATGGACAAAGCACAACCTTTCAGGGCAGGCTCCTCCACTTCTTGGTTTTTGCCACGGTATAAAAGCTTTTTTTTCCTTGAATCCAGTCTGAATCTATTCTTTCAGCTTACGTCTGTTATTTCTCATCCTTCCACCATGCACTGGTGGCTACATCTTGTTGATGACCTCCTTGTGGTTACTGGGATGCTGCTGTTATATCCCTGCAAGACACCAAAATCCAAAGACGAGATAACACTATCAATAGCCTGCCCTCACCATGTTACAACACCTAAAGGCTAAAGGGTACTGTTATCTTCAGTGCAACTTTCTTTATTAGAGCAAGAACTTTCTGAAATGGAGTAATAGAGAAAGTGATGCTAAACAAGCCAGAGATTTGGTCTTGCTAAACCGTGGTTACTTCAGATTTTCATGGTGCTGAAAGTAAAATATCACAAGAACTTTTGAAATTTTTGCTCTACTTTTTATTTTTTCCTTTCACAATCTCAGCATTAACATAAAACCAGCTCTGGAAATGAGGACTGCACGATTTAATAAAATTTGAGAAAAGTACCATTTTAAGGCTTTGTGCAGATGTCAGAGGCTTAAAAAAAATTATTCAAAGTGGCTAATAGTGTCCATCAAAGATGAACTGACAAATTGCATGAAACAGAACCAGCTCAAGGTTTAGCAATTTTTCCTGTAAGAAGATTCTCAGAGAGACATTGTATCTTTATTTCCAGGCTTTAAGCACCTACAGAAAATTTCAAAGTCACTTGTCAAGTTTATCAGTGCTTTGAACCAAAACCAGAAAACTTCTGTTAAATTTAATCAGGCATATATTTTGCCAATAAAATCTGTACTAAAAAAGATAACATATCAAGCCTCAGGTCTTGGGAAACTATATGAAGATGTTTACAGAAGGTTCAACACAGACTCACTTAAGCAAAACAAAGGCTGAAGAATATGTCTTACATACAAACCTTTAACCAGAACTTCACACTTTGATAACCTTTATATAAAAGCAAAACCAGAAAGTTAAGACTCTATTAAATAAAGAATAGAAACACAATTTAGCTAAGATTCCTAAAAGACTCCCCAGAAAAGAGGGACCTGAAGGTTCACAAAAATTTGAGGGCCCCTAGGCCAAAACTCCTACCTAATATAAACAGGAGGAAAATACCAGCTAAAGCCGGTATGAACTGCAAGATGAAACAGGCTGTGACCCAAGTCCCATCAGGCATTCAGTGTACTCTAAAAAAAAAAAAAGGAGAGGAAAAAAACACCCCCCAAAATACCCAAATCTCCTCAACTTCTTTGTAGCAAAGGTATTTCAGCTCCTGCCAAAAATGCTTAAACTTTCCTAGATCCCATCTGTGAGACAAGGACAGAACACAAAACAAGGACAGAACCTGGTATGGAGCTCTAAAGTTATTCACTGCCTTGCAGCTCTATTTCACTGATAAATTTGAAAGTAATTTGCTGGCAAGCAGACTGGAAAAAAATATGTCCTAGGCTGATAAATACCTAAAATTCAGGGTCTACCTCAGACTGCACAGATGAACTGATTCCAACCATCCTTATGAAAGCAGAGAGGAAAACAATGTTTTCTAACCATTAAACAAAACAGGAAAAAAATCTCTGAGGTTGGAGAAAAAACAAGGTCAGATTTTCTAAAGGACAGATTATGGGGAAAAGGGTGGTTATTTTTTGCTCTCCACCTACTGTACTGACGCATAAGACAGGAAACAAACAACTGCTGTCAAGATCATACTTGTGTTTAAATATTTGCAAGGTCATTAGACATTTTGAAGTTCAAGGGGGTTCACTGAAAAGATATTGAAGGAATAACGTGCTGGATCTCCATTCTTAGAACAGTTAGAACAGGGGCTACAGATATATTTCATTATTATTACAGAAAAATTAAGTAATATGTGCTTCTGAGTTTTTTCTAAGTCAAATGGATAAAGCAAAAGCTGAAGCCACAAATAACTTTTTTGAAAAATCTACAATAACATGAACAATATTGTGCTGAATATAAATGCATATTTGCTTGATTTCTTTGGTAATTTAACATTTTATATGTAGTTATGCTGATTTTCATTAGATATGCATATATATATTAAGCCTAAGCACCAATTTGCCCCAATACCAGCAGAAAATTAGGGAAAAAATCTATGGTTGGGAAACACTAGTATTTTATCTGCTGGTCATAATAAAATGCACAGGAACCTCTTGTAAGATGACAAGCCCTCACATATGGTGTAAGTCCTTTTCACATTTTATAATAATTACTGGAATACCCTTAGTTTATACCTTGCTGGCTGGCAGAAAATACAATGGATTGTCCAGAAAAAGTGTGAGAATTCATTAATGTGGATACGTCTTACCAGAGATGACAGTGTTTCTTTGATAGTCTTTTTATTCTCTCTGAAATCACCCTAGCACTCTCTGGTGCAAATTAGATTGAGGTAAGGATACTGTGAAAAGCAATTGCAATGTTTAAAACTAAATAGTTGATTGTTCAAATAGCCATATAAATTATGCAAAGGAAATTCCAAAAGAATTTTCAAATTATTTTATCAGCTAATGCTGTGGTCTATAGACTTGTTATGAAACACGGTGTCTATTTAACTGTAGAAATCAAACATGAACATGAAGGTTATGAAAAATCTTAGCAGAAGAGTGTGGGAACATTTTCTCCTCTTCATCACAAATAAATGGGAAGCATGTGTGCACAATAACCTGAGTTTAATCTTTGTCTGTGGTGCTGCAATACACTCAAAAAGTCCCTGCAGTGGGTGCAATCCAGCCTGCAGCCAGCTGTGACCCTTCTCAGCCCAGCTGTGTAGAGCAGGAGAAACACCTCTGCTTTGTGGGGAGTGCAGTGGCAGCACCGGGACAGCCCCATCTCCTTCATTCCTTGGACTGCTCTTCAGCCCTGACCCCACAGCTGATCTGCAGGGAGTGCAAGGTGGATTTGCTGCTGAAGTGTGGCAGGAGCAGAGCCTTCCGCTGGTGTGGAACTCAGAGTGCACACAGGGCAGCTCCCTGGCTGCAGAGCCCCCATCGGCTGGGGCTGTGGGGTGGCGAGAAGCTCTGCTGGAGGGCATGCCACAGCCAGGTCTTTCCAAAGATCTAGGCAAGTGGTTTGAATCCCACTGAAATAACTGTCCCCGGAGGCAAGAAAGAATGTGTACTAACGAAAAAACAAAAACCCTGACTGTGTTTAGTTCTTCTCCTGCTTTCAAGTCACTGTTGTTGTCTCATCCATCACAGACACCCCTTTCTTCTGGATCAAGCCTCTGCCTTCAGCTCTTTCAACTCATTAGTGAACCATTCAATGCGTCTTCCTATTATGATGCCAGTATTTATTACTCCAATATGGGAAAAAACATGCATGAGAGAAGGAAAAGAGCGAAGATTATAAATATATTTTCTTAGCTTTTTGCACTTAGACTGTCAAAAAGATTCATAACTGAGCAATATAACAGTAGGATAATTAAAAAGCCATTCTTTTGGAATGTCTTCAGAACTCCCTGTTTTTGGCATACTGCTAAAATAAAAGTCAGCATGAAAGTTACAAAAGATTCTATTTTTGTTTGCACTCCAGTGATTTTCCCCCCCTGCTATCCTGACTTGGATTTCTTTCTTCTTTATGTGCAAAACTGAAGTAAATGAAGCACACATCAAAATACTTCAGCTGAGAGAGGAATAATTGAAAGGATCATTGCTTTAACAAGGATCACTGACTTTCCTTCCATATTTTCTACAACCTACTTCATTTTTCTTCTGAAGTCAGAGGTCCCCAGGCAAAACTTGACTAAAAAAAAATTATGCTTCATGTCCCTGCCACCTATATATGATTAAGCTTGTATTATTTCTCTACCATTTTCAATAAAATTTTGGATTATTTTTGCTCACATTTATGTTTTAAATAGACTTCCTAGATTCATGAGATAACTAATTTCTGCTTTCATCCAACATATACCCAGCTCACCTCTTAAAACAGCCTGTGGTCTGGCCATTCTCAACTCTGACCTTTTATCACAAAAGCCAGATTGAGGAGTTAAATAGTCTTATTGATTGCCACTTGAGCTGTCTGAACAAACCCCACAAAATTAAGCAGCTCAGGGCCTGGAAACCATTTTTTGGTTTAGGTAAGTGGCTTTGTCCAAACAGCCTCATGTTTCCCTCGAAATTCTACAATTTCTTAGTTGAATTTCAAGGGAATACGTTGCAATTATCTTCTTATCTGTTTACTATCCCTTCTGAGGAGTTGAGCTTTCCTCAGTGTTGGAAATCTAAAATAGGTCACTAAAAATAATTTTTTAAATTTTTTTTTTAATTATTGTTATTTTTTAGTACTCCAATCAGCTCTGACTTTGACCTACATTGAAACATCATTAAAGGATGTGGATGCAGATTCATGACATTTATAAGGCTGGATGTTATGGTATGTTCCCAGTTTATGGCCTCCATGTATGAGGCTTCATAAACATCTTATGTGAAATTGTATCTTCACTCATGGTATTGTCAAAATTCCCATGGATGTCAATGGAGCCAGGCTGTCACAGCTCAGCTCTTTCAGGGGCTTGCTGGTAGGTTTTCAGCCCTTCTCTGCACCATAGAATTTCTGTTACCATGATTGTGTTGGTAAAATGCCTTAGTGCAACTACAGCGCAGAGGCAGTGTTTGCTGACTGGAAAAGTATTTTGTAGGTGTACTTAAACTATCTACTTGAAAGTCATAACCAAAACCGACTAGAACTCCCTTCTGGCGACATAATAATGGTCATGTCAATAATTTTGCTGGCATTAGATTGTGAGTTTGAACACGATGCTCATGTGCTTTTCATATAATGCAAAATATGTCAGGGCAACTTTGTGGGATTGGAATGGCCCACTTGAGGGGGTTATGAAATACCTGCTTTTAAAACCAGCTGTTATGAGAATGTTACGCATAATTAGAAGAGGAAAAGATCTTCATTACTTTGATTTGTGTTAATGGAGCACTCAAATGTTTTGGCTGTGTTATAAGACTCTACTGGCAAAACTTCCTAGGACAGGAACTGCACAAAACACCAGCAATGCATATGTAAAGCAGGACAGAAGACAAAGATGGAGACATTTTGGACATGCATAAAGAACATTGGGACAACATCAGCATTAAAGGATTTTTCAATATTTTTTTTTTAAAAAAAGGAAAAATAACTTAAAGCAAAGTCTCTAAAGAGAACTAGTAAGTGATTGTTACAGCTAAAATGTCTTTCCCAACTGTGAGATGCCACTTAAAAACAAGTGCTAAAATGGTCTTGAAAATTAAATATGCAGCATAAAGGTTAACCCTATAGGTCAATCAGAGGTGGAAGCTGATGTCATGATAATGAATAAGAAATAGGTGGAAGAAAGACATGAATGGTCTTGGAAGTGAAATCACCTTTGAGGGGGAGATGAGGAGCCAATTGTGCACTCAGAGAAGGGGTATCAAGATCAAAGCAACAGGCTGGGAAAATGATCATCAAAACAGCATTCTCAAAGGCTCTGACCAGACAAGACTGCATTTGTCAAGGTCAGGGGAAAGGATCTTTAAGATATGAGTGTCTGTGTGACTTGAACTGCCTGTTAGAAATCTTGTTGAAAGATAAGATTCCTTGAAAATGTAGGATGTCACGAAATGTCTGGTAAGAAGTGTAATGGATTTTGCGCATTCATGTGGTCATACACAGAGCATTTCAGCTCTCACTCATTCACGACAATGACGTTATACAAAAGTGATCATGAGTGGGAATAACTGCCTCAAATACAGTCCAAAATTGAATATAATTTAGTGAACATAAAGTCTAAGGTACCTACAATCTAATAACAGATGAAATCCTGGCAAAAGATGTACAAGTATCAATAACCACTAAGAATGAGAAAATTCTAAAACCCTTTTATTAAGGCTTATGAAAGAAACAGAATGTTTATGAATTTGTGTTGATACTGAAACGTTTGCTAGAAAAATAGGCATGCTGAGCAAGCCTTCTAGTACACCATTGAGGATATGCATGCCTAGAGAGCTAAGCCTGGGTCTGGAAAAGGCTAGCAGCCTTCCAGATATGATGCTAGTTATTAGTGCTGGATTGTTCATTGAGAAAGTGCTGAAATCCATCTTACCAACACGGAAAATGAGAGAGCTCTGGCAACGAGCTGGCAGAACCACACATGTTTTTGTCAGGAATAGCGAGTAGGTATTTGTTTTGCTGAGGTCTTCCATTAAGCTTTTGTCAGCACCATATTTAGTTCAGCACTGTCTACCTGAACTGCAACATTTTAAACTGTCTTTTTCACGTACAGGTGGAAACACTGTTTTAGTACTGTGGCACAGACCTGGGTGAACCCTCCTAAGACACCAGTGTTCCAAAAGAAGGCCAGATTTTTATTTGGTCTCACATCTGACTGATGCAGAGGAAAACATCAGCTCAGAGGTCACAGGGAAAGTGAAAAAAATTAGATGCAGACTTGAGTATACCCCTAACCTTATATATTTTCATGCAAAAATTACCACATTGAAGAAGCAATTTCTATTCAGAAAGATGCTCTTGTTGTGTCATATAGAAACACAAGCAGCACATACTGAATTTCCAGTCGTATGTCTGGCCTAAGTGTGTGTAGTGGTTTACCTCTATGCCCAAATGTAAAGCAAGTAAAGAACAAAATCAGTCTGAAACTATTGCTCACAACAGAGTTGGCCTCCAGAGCTGGCTTTTCTGAAATGTAAACAGTGAAGTGAGAATGTTCCACTTTCTACTGCAGTGCTGTTTATTTAAACCCAAATCTGCAAATATGATTGAAGTTTGGCTTGTATTCAACAATTTGATAAAGTATTTAAAGCTGCAGTACCATGTTTTGAATCACAGACTATTTCACTTCTTCCAGGCTTTTTGTTATGTTGTTAGGCATTTCTCCTTCTTTGGCTTATTTTAAAATAATTTTTAAAGTATATTAAAAGTGGAACTGTGGGAAACTGCTATAAAACATAAAACCTCACGTAAGATTTGTCTGCTGAATAGAATCTGGGCCTCAGAGGCCCTTGCTGAATTTCAAAGATTTGCAAGGGTTTCAAAATTTGCTCCAGGGTCATCTTGGAGCTTCTGGCTAATGTGAAAATATAACAACAAGAATTTTCAAAGAATTTCAGGCACTAGTAAACTATGAACAAAAGGTCATCCTAAGATCTGGAAGCCCCAGTGGAGTAAACAGCATTTGGAACCTGATGCACTTCAAAGTGAAAGGGTTTTTAAAATACATCAGCAGCATTTAATAATTCTTTACTTTTAGATGGTCTGATAAAACAGGCTGAATTTAGCAAAAAAGCTCACAGCTGAGGTCAACACTCCCTAGATTGCAACCACATAGTATTCTTAATTGAAAAATATCTAAAGGCTGAACAAAGAAAAGAAAATGTCATTATGTCCTATTTTCAAGCAATAGAATTAAAGCATTGCATAAATAACAGAGTTTCCCTAATGTCACACCAAAAGATCACAAGCAATATAGGAAGAGGTGTAAGAACTTCAGCTGGTGGATCTCCAGCTTTATCCTGAAAACAGCATTGTTTCTCTAATTATGAGAATCCTAACAATCAGGAGTTTTATATAATTACTGAATTCCTACTTGTTCTACTACTCACTCAACTGTAGTTTCTCTAGGTACTTAGAAAGCAAAAATGTATAAACTTCTGCTGTCTTCAGGAGGTGGTGATCGTATATTTTTAATATAACTGCATCAAAAGCATTTTTAGGGCACCTGCTCTTAAAATTAGTTGCCTAGCTGTATCACATGTCATGCTTCACACTGAAGTTCAGCTGACCAGCACTCAGTCTTTTTTTAAAAAAAAATTGTTGATTATGAATTTAAAAAAAAAGCAGGGACTGAGTTCAGTAAACGATGTCATCAAACATTTGGGAGAACTGCACAATAAGATTTAAGTTCTAGCAAGAACATTTCACAACTTTTCTGTAACATAGAAAGTTTCTTTCTTCTCCTCCTTTGATTATGACACTGTTCCCAAAACAGTAATTTGTCAGATATGCCCCTGGCATGATATTTCATACTTCCTTACATGTTGGAAAGTTACAGGCTAGCATCTACATGTAGGCTTTTGCAAGGAATTGAAGGCATTTTTACCAAATGCCTAAGGTCTGTAATTCACACAGAACATTGACTAGCAAGATTTTCCTCATTGGAAAATGGAAATGTAGCTTTCTCATGTGGCAGCCTCATGCCAAATAGAAATTTACCCTGTCTGCCCCATATCCAGAATGGTTCAAAACATCTGCAATCGAACATTGCTATCCTAAGTGGTGGGTCAAATGCAAGCTGTGGATTTGCATGTACTTCAGCATAGCAAAGCTGAAGTAGGTGCTACACAATTTACCCCAGAGAATATGGACTCCAGTTCACATCTGGACATTTTGTGTCTTTACAAGACACTACTGTCTAGGAATTTGTGAAAATTATCTATGTCTAGCACAAAACAGTCTATACAGAAAGCAGATTACAGCTGCCTCACAGAGTCTCTAAGGGCCAGAGCATTCAGCAGCTAGATGGGCCTCTGTTGATAGATTAATAGAAAATACTAACCTCAGAAAAATTAATATTAAGCAAGAACCATACTTCAGTTGTGTGACAGCAGTGTCTGGGAAAGAAGAATTCCAATATATGCGCTTACACAGCATACATACACACATGCACAGGCACACCAAGTTTCAGTTTTTGTTTTCATTTTGTGCTAGGAACAATCTGGGATATCTTGAAATCCTCATATTCTTCCTCTGAAACTCAGTAAAACACAGAAGCCTCATAATGAAAAGCTGCTACCCTAAGCTTCTGGAGCCTCGTCACCTGTAGCCTGAGATCTCCAAACCTCTATGTAGCATGGGACAACGCTCTTTTCTTCCCTTGCAAGAAATGTTATCCTAAACCTGAGACTCCTCAGAAAAAGTTTTGAAATAGATTTTTTTCCTGAAAACTTACAGTTTTGAGAAATCAACATTTTCAAGGGAAGAGGTGATTAACAAAAAAAAAAAAAATAAAAAAAATTCCTGACTAGCTTGTGTGTGGAAAATCCCTTGAAAACTCATTGACTGGCACCTTGAGGCTTGATGCATGCCTATTTCACCAGAACATGTCCTTAATATTATACACACATAAAACTATCGTGTCTTTCATCCTGAAAGAATGTGAAAGCAGTCCTAGGGCAACACAGACATGATGCAAATGACTCTCTTCTGTCTCTGGTAAATATCTGAATCCCATTTGCCCTTCAAACCAGGGTAATAGGAGCTTGTCCTATGTGGAATTCATTCTCCAAATTAACTGCAAATTTTATGGATTGAGGTCAGCAAGACAACAGTACATATGATACAAAGGCTATGGATGGAGATTTGCCTTAGATTTGGACTTCATTTTTTGGTACCAGTAATATAACCATGTGCAGTTACATGATAGTTCCTTTTTCTTTTCTTTGGCATATGGCTGCATGCATATGCCAGTGAATATTACGATCTTTCCTGCAAATATGTACTAGATCCCTCCAGACCGAATTACTTTAAATAAACCTGTGTTTATAAATGAACACACCCATGTCAGCACTGATACATAATGTACATGTTGCAGTAAACTTCATCAGAGTTAGAACCAGGGCTTAGTTGTACCAGTCTGGCAAATATCTCATCGGAATACTTTAATAGTTAAGTATAGAAGTGACTATTCCAAGAACTCTGAGAGACACATGCTTGGCTCATTTTTATTAGGTATGTCTGTAAATAGTGGTGCTCTGCTGGCTGGCACCAGAATAGGGATTGGCCCGCAGCATTGCATGGGGAACATAAACTTGGCAAGTCTGCCTTACAAATCACATATAAATCAGACCTGCCCAGCAAACTGGTCCCATTGCTAGAGTTCCTATTCCCACACACAGGATTAATCTTTGAAGCCAAGTGCCTCAAAGATGTTAAAGATGTTTTTGTTTAAACTATGACAATGTAAACAGTAAGGTTTCAAGGAGCTTATTCCTTCTGCAAATATTTTTACAAGAAAAATAACATTTCTCCTATTTTTATACTGTTTCTTATTTTCTTTATGGAACCATAAATTTTAATCTACAATAATCTGATGAAAAATGATATACATATCTGCATTAAATTTTTTAATTATGGCTACTGTTTCACAGCTTCTCTCATCCCCCATGCTTTTGTATATTTGTTTTGCTGTCTAACATATATATATGCTTTTTTTTTTAATGCGATTTGAGATAGGTGTATGGAAACTTAAACTGGAATGTTAAACTTTTATCTTGTTGGGACAGAATATGAAGTATTGTTCATCTAATGTATACTGGAAAAATGACACATTTTGGTCTATACCATATGCTAGTTTTTTCCAAAGAGTGTTGTCATTAATAAAGCAGGCTTAATTTTTTTGCTCCTGTTAGTTTTTAAAATGGAAGATTTCCTGATCTGTTCATGCTGTTTCTGAACACAGACAAGTGTAGGTGCTTACACTTCCAAATGAAGTCAGTGTGCACAATGTATAGCAGTCTCAGCTAACAGTCATGGGATGAATATCAGAAATCACTTCTGAAAAATATTAATTTTATGTTCAAGTTTGAAGTAGACGGTGGCTCAGACAAGGCTTGGTTTTCTCAGCTCTTATTAGTATTGGCTAAAGGCTTAAATATTTTAGCCCTTGTCTTTGTGCATTACTCACAAAAGAGACAGACAGAAACCCAAGCAGAAACCACTTATTCTTGAAGTTGTGTATAAAGCTGCCTCAAAAGATTTCTGGTTTGAAGACAAAATTAATTTATTTGCAGAAGAGAATGATGTTTAAATAAATATGTATGTATGTATGTATATATCACATCATGCAGCTAGATGCTCAGAAGGCAAAGTAGTACTTCTCCACAGAATATAATGTTTCATCTTTAGACTGGAGAGAATTTTATTGGCTTGAAAAGTAGATCTCCTAATGAAAATATCTACAGAGAGAGAAGTTATGTTTGACAAGCCTGTTCCAAAGTAATATTCCTATCACTAGTAACAGCTTTTATAATTAAAACAAACAGATCCCATCAGTAAAATTCATTTGGGCTACAAAGGTTGTAGCTGCTGCCATTAACGATTATATTTGCTAGAACTGTGTGGGAGTAACCTATACTGCTAAGTGTATAATATAATTTAATTTCTCATGCAGACACAGTTCTGTTGTTAAACTAATCTAATATAGTGATAAGGTTCTCAAATAACTGTAAACGTTCACCAGTATACTTAATAGTGGCTATTTTCCCCAAATTCTGTAAATGTAAAGTGTGTTCTTCTGATGCTGTGTGTTTTTGAGGGGTAGAGCATTAATATTTATTCTTAGGATACTGCTACTAAAGGCAAAAGGTAAAAGAGGTGAATACTAAGCATGCACTGTATTTTTTCTGCAAGACATTGTGATGGAATTAGCATGCACTGAGCACAAGTGTCAACTAAAGCCTCATATTTTTGTGTGTCTGCTGTGCCAGACCATCGAATTCACACAGCCCAAAAAGCACAGTTTTCCCTCGCCCCCACCTGGCTAGAGGCAGAGCCCCTCTAGCCCTGGTGGGCCTGCATGTTAGAGGTTCCTTCAAGGGAATTGGACATGCCAACTGGAGCTACTTCCCTTCTAGTGGAGTTTCCTCTCTGATTCTTGCCCTCCTTCAATTCACGCACCCGCTGTGCTAGAACGGCAGTGGGTTGTCTGTCCCACCCCCTCATGTCTTCTCCACTTTCACACAGGAAGTACCACAATTCACGTCGAGGGTTGTACTCACTCCTCGTAGCTGGGGAACATTTGCTTCTGGTAACAGAACCTTTGACCTGTACTGCCAAGGTTTGGAGAAGCCCCTTTTTAATCTCTTTAGTGAGTTTCCTGTGATTCTCCTCTATCTTATCTTCTGGTTTCTGCAGACATTTTTCCACAGCTGAGATTCTTGCATTCATTGGGCCATGCACGGCATCTGCATACGCTCGGAGCTTCCTCGTCATATCAAGCACAGTCTCATGCCCATCATCTCACTTCATCATTGCTAAAGCAGAAGCTCATCCTGGTGGCCCACGTTGTACAAGTTTTTGCCACATCACAGGTGTACATTCTACCGCATCTGGATCTATAAGCGGGAAAGGGTTTGCTGTGTCCTCTGAGAAGACAATCTCTACCACTGCCATTTCTCTCAAGCGTTGAATCCCTTGTTCTATGGTCTTCCATGGGGTTTGTTGCCGATAGAGATCCTCAGGGCATAGGTATCTTAACCTCACACCTTTGATAACCCGTCTCCAGAGGCTGCAAGGGTCAGATGCACTTCATGCTTCTCAGTTGATATCTGGGTCACTTGACAGGGTCCCCAAATGCTTTGCCTTGGTACCGTCTAGAAGTGTAACATCACCTGCAGCATCCCAAAGATGGATTAATCAACTAATTATAAAGAGGATGACCTCTTCTTGAACATAATCTTTCCTTAGGCCACGACGATCCCTCACAGACATGGACTCCACAATGACTTCTGATTCAGTTGTTCATCTGCTGGGCGGTCAGTCTTGACTTGGTGTTTCTTGCTTCTCGTAACAGGAGCAACTGCCATTGGCTTAGGCTCCTTGTCTTCCTGTACTATAGTATCTGACAATGTACGATAAGCATATGCCAGGGCCCACCATATTGCATTTCAGTTGTCATTGTACTTCTCTTT